>VMOF01000002.1:73967075-74100101 GCA_011764245.1 Trialeurodes vaporariorum
TCGTCAGATCTCATTCATATGCCTCGAGGAGGCCAAGTTGAACCGTTTATGGCCAGACACTAAAATACGTGGGTTTCAGAGGAGCCGGGAAGGGGTAGAGAATGACAGGTCATGGTTTCCCGTCTTCTAGAGGCTCAGAATATCTAAACAAACAAAGTTAAAACTTGCAGTTTGTCTTCAGATGAGATTTTAAAGTGTAAGAGGGGGAGGGGGGAGACTATTATTGTCAGTGAGAACAGCTCTACTAGCTAACTATCTACTCAATATGTAGGCAGGCTAGCTGATGTCGAGAACCAGAGGCGTATGAAGGAGGGAGGCTGAGGGAGCTAAATCCCTTCCAGACCTCCAATTTTTAGGAGTGGAAGGGAAAAGAGTATTAATTTTCAGTCAAACGCTCATCAATGCAAGCCCCTATCTACCAAAAAAAATTCTACTTATATATACGATACCCCACCGTCGAGAACCTAACGCTGAAAAACGGAAGTCTGCTTACGTCTGTTTAAGTGCACTCTGGCGGATGCAGGAATTTGTCCTTCTCTCTCTCAAGCCATTTGAGTTCATGTGTTAGAAAAGGAACGATGAACGGGCGGAAATCACGTGACTGCCCTTATAATCTGTCCTTTTCTATCACACACGTTCTAAGGGAATTAGGAAGAGAAAGATAGATTCCTGGATCCGCCAATATTCAAGTGTTCACGCCTCCTTTCTTTGTCTGCATATATAGTCAATTGTTTGATTGGAAACTATGTTCTTTCGAACGAGAGCGCAGTTCCAAATTGTGATTTTAGATGCAAATTATTTTATTTCTTTGCACTAAAGCGAATTCTAATGCGTCTATTCTTTCTCATAGTACGTTCTAATGCTCAGTATTTTGCATATCTTGCACGAAAATTTCAATTTTTAAGTCTTTCTCAGCCGCGAAATCTTAAGAAGTAGCAAGGATATTGCGTATCAAATACTGGTAAAATAATCGACGAAAAGAGCCAGCATTCAGATGATATAAAAACTGTTGAGGTGTATGCTCTAATTCGGGTATTTTTTACTAAACATTTTAGTTATTTTCGAACCAGGAATAATTACCCTCATTCATGCATGGAAAAAAAGATTGGGTATAGTGTTTCCTCAAAGTTTAAGTCCGTCTTAGGCAAATGGGTCTGTTGCAAACTTTTGCTACACCGATTAAGAGAGTTTAATCCAATGTTAAATCGCCTGTAAAGTCCATTGGTGGCATAGGAAAGTCATAAAATGCAACAATAAACTCACAAGAGGCGTTTAATGAAATCCAAGATGGCGGAGAAATATCGAGCAATTTGTATGCATGCCCCACGAACATCCAAGGATAGCCAACCTCACAATATCGATCACAACCAATCACAACGTAAACAAACGCATAGCCTCTACCTCCAGTGAGGTTGTCAAAGTTGGCTATCCTTGGATGTTCGTGGTGCATGCATACAAATTGCTCGATATTTCTCCGCCATCTTGGATGTAATTAAACGCCTCTTGTGAGTTTCTTATTGCATTTTATGACTTTCTGATGCCACCAATGGACTTTACAGGCGATTTTACATTGGATTATACTCTCTTAATCGGTGTAGCAAAAGTTTGCAACAGACCCATTGTCAGGGAAGTTTAGACCAACATTTGGGGAGATTATCGACAAGGGTTTGAGTCTTCTCCAACCCTCGTTGTCAGTCTGAATTTCTCCAAAGTTGGCGACATTTTCCCCCAAGTTGATGACATTTCTCCCAAAGTGACGATTTTTCTTCAATTATTTATGGCCGGTGTATTGGGATATAAACTGTGGGCCCGGGAAATTGTCCCAACTCCTTTTTTTCCTCGAGTACCTACGAGTTAAGTGAAATCGCACCCAAATTCGGCCAAAACCCTCCTATATCTGAGGAAAATTGACGAACGTTGCTGATTTAAAAACACGTTAACTCGTTTTCTCAGGAGGTTGAAATACTTCAAGATATGTACGCTAATCCGATTCATGATCAAAACCCCTCTAGAAATGGTCATTTTGATGGTCGATAAACATCGGCGACAATAAGGCTCACAGGTTTATGACGTCGTTTCGCAATCGTGTTAGCATTTGATCGGAGATGAAAACCGGTATGTCAGACCGGCATCAATATTTGATGTCTTCACTGCACTACATTTAATGAGTCCTGACGGTCGTCAGTCTTCTTTTCCTAACCGGAAAGGAACGCTTTTTCAAAGTTAACTGCCCACTTAAGATCGGAGTATTTAAATTCCGAGGGTTTGACGTCAGTTTGATCCTTGTGTAAATACGGTCAAACTTGCAGCAGAGTTTTGGCGCTGCCATAAGGTTTATCCTTTTTTCAGTGAGAATCAAAGAGCAAAATCTAATCTTTCTCTATACATAAACACAATGGCGGGGCCATGGGCGCCCGCAGAAAAATTTCCAAGGGGGTGCAAAATTGTTGAGCCTCAATGGAAGGTCTAGGAGACCCCCCCCCCCGGGGGGGGGTGTTAAAACTCTTTTTTTCATCCAAATGGTGTGCAATTATTAAGCCATGGTAGGTGTATCAAATATTAGTAATAATTTTGACATGCTTGATATAAAGGATGTAGGGACAGCAGACGAAAATGATTTCAAGGAAAATGTTTAATTCTTACTATCCCTTGTAAAAAATGAGTTAAAATTACAAAATAAACAAATAATGAAGTTTGTTAACCATTACTCCTTTGATTAATATTGCATTTCCCTTTTTCCTTTCATTTTGCACCGTGAAATTTTGACTTTTTCGAATTCCAGGGGGAGGGGGGAGTGCCCCCTCTTGCCCCCCATGGGCGCCCCGTTCAGCGTTGTTGTATGCGACCTTTGGATAATGCGCCAACTATTCAACAAATAGTGTTGAAAGTTGAACATTAAGTTTAATTCCAATTAAGGGTTAGCTCATTAATTTGGTGGCTCCTATTTCTGAAACCCGCAACTTTATCCTGAAATATGTATTAAAATGCTCAGAGGGCCGATTAATAAGCCCACAATAAGCACGATCAGAACCTACAAATAGTGGCGGATCCAGAAAGTTTTTCGAAGAGGGAAACCCTTTACGGCGGACGTGTCCCCCCTCCCCCCTTGGATTCATCAATGCCTTTAAGGTGTAAAGGACGCAAGAAGACGAATATCGCAGAAAAGGCTCCTCCTTTTTTTTTTTTTTTTTTTTTTTTTTTTTTTTTGATGCCAACCAATGTACCTATCCCAAATTTCACCCACCCCAATTGAGAGAACGCTTATTGGAATATCTATGCACTATGCCCTAAAGACGCCTCAAAGTGGAGCAAACGCACGACATCGTTAGAAACATAGACTGAGGGAGTGGGGCAAAGGAAAGGGACTAGAGGAATTGTACGTAACTTGTTGGCTCCGTGCATTCTAGGGTCATAAAAAACACCTTGAACCGGTTTTCTGTTGGATTTGACAGAGAAAGCCGCGTGGTTACGGCCAATTCCGTTTTTTTCTAACTCAGCGGGAAAAACGCAACGTTCAGTTTCATCAATGAATCAAATCATCAATAGATCCTCTCGGTACCTGCACACGACACACCCGATTTTAGTCGCCTTTTTTCAACTGCATCTTGCAAACGCAAGTTTGTGAAGATCTGGCGACTGTCCTGGGAGATTTAAGGCTTCTTTCAGCTTAAGTAGTGGTTCTTTGTGCTCTTGCTTCAATAATGAGCCTCTAATCAGCGGCGGATCTAGAAATCTTTCAAGGGGGGCTATGGTGGTGGTGGCGTGGGGGGGGGGGGGGGGGGTGAAACCTACTTTGTCCATTTTTGCCACATTTTTCAGAATTTTAATTTTTGACCAAACGGGGGGTGGGGGCAGAAAATCGCCCTTAATGGGACAGATAATGTACACATGCACACATTTTATTCATTATTAACCAGGCGAACAAACACCAGTGTACATACAATGTATGTGTATCGATGCTTTTGTAAAAATCGACGTCCTAGCATTCAATCGAAAGCGCGTTGGTACCGACTTGCTCTCAAGTCATTCTTAACATTTACATACCGCAGGTTATTGACCCAAAAAAAAAAAAAAAAAAATTATCCTTGACCCCCGCAGCAACATCAGTCGACTTTCGAGTTAAATACTGAAATGTTCAGCCAGAGGCTAATAAAAGCTATACCCACTAGGTTCTGTTCTGCAAGATCTTCCTCCACACGTTTAATGCCTTGAAAATCCTCTCCTACGGCGAAGGATTTAGCTAATGGTCATCCTCTTTTTTTTCCCTCATTACGGCATTTTTTAAATTCGCAACTCACGCCTTATCTCTTGAATCCCAGCATCGTAAAATCTCATAATTCTACAAACCTCACTTTTTTTTGTTTTTTTTTGTTTTTTTTTGTTTCGTTTTGTTTCGTTTTGTTTTTGTTTTTTTTCTTTTTTGTTTTTTTTTTTTACTTATAATCTTATACCTCTGTTAATCCATTTCAAATGAGCAAGCAACGTCTTATGGAATTAATTTTTTGACTGGTGTTTCTACGTGATGGGCTTTTTTGTGAGCATTTTAGTGGCTGGAAAACTTTCATTTACGTAAAAACATTATTTTCTTTTTTCCATTTTCCTATTTTTTCGCGAGTTAGTTTCCCTCGCTCTAAACCAGTTCCAAAAGAAGTATGCAGTTCAACTGTATTTGTTTAACCCATCAAAAGAACATAACTTCCAAATAGAACATGGAACCGATTTTGAGGTTACGTTCTGTTTGTTGAGCCACGCTCTCCACTCTCTGCTTATGACAATGTGCCTTCAAATTTGAGGCAGATTAATTGTCTACATCAAAATATCCGATAAAATAAGAATAGAAAGACAAGTCGTGAGGTAAAGCTCGTTTTTAAAGTAAAAGCGGAGCCGACCTCTTTGTAATTTCATTTTGAGCGCAATTTAAGTGAACGAAAGTTGTTCAAAACGTTTTGTTTTGAATTTTGATACGCTTTGGAATCGACATTTTATTTAGAGCTCTGTTTCGTTTTGAAGTGGTTGAGAACCGTGATTTGCCAAAGATTATACAGATCAGCTCCGCATTTGTTTCGGAAACTAGCTCTTGAAGGTCATGATCTCTGAATATATCAATGTTTTGAAAAAAAGAAATGATTTGAGTTAAAAAAAAAAAAAAACAAAAAAACATGAAACAAAAAACAAAACAAAGTAAAAAAATGTAAGACGTATAGTAATCGAAACAATACAGAGTATTGTTATTTCTTACTTCCGCTCAAACATGCTGTCAACCTGAATTTTAAACGAATGATCGAAGACCTCGTCCTAACGAACACGCGGCTGCATCAGTCATGACATCATAGTGGGTGAGCTAAACGTGAATAAAGTGTCATTGTAAGTAAGTGCATACTTGTACAAAAGCGTTTTGACTACCTTGTGTAGGCACATACGTATTTAAAAATTACAAGTGTAATTTTTTATATTTATTTTAGCAAAGTATATCCTTCAATAGATATCTTTCCCTATATGGACAATAGAAAAATAAAACACCTATAGCTGACTTCATCAATTAAAAATACGTATGAGTTTATCTTCGCGCCTTTAAATTCTTGGGGGATACTTTCGATTCAGCATGGATAGTGGCATAATTTCAATATCTCGCTTCACCTAAGAAAAATTTACACAATCTCTCTTTTTTTTTTTTCCTTCTTTCTTTTTTTTCTCTCTTTGAAGTATCGATTATTTTAACAAATGGAGAGTGGAGGATTCTAGGTGTCTGAATGACTTTTGTTTTAAACAATTAAAATACTCGGTGGTACGTGCTCCTAAAATACATGCGTCTAAATAATCGTCACGTAGAAGAATTTTGGCTGAATTGCGATAGTCACCGTGCTATAATTTTTTGAAGTTTCGAACGCCAAAAAAATCGTCGCAACGCTTTAACTTCCACTTCGAGGAACTCGCAAGCAATAAAAGTGATCTTTGACCTTTCGTTTATTTATTATTTTTATACGTGATGGTTTTTTAAAAATAATTTCCTCTCGAATCTTTTAGGTTATGGTTGCAAAAGTTCGGAGAGAACGCTGAAAGATGAGTTTCCATTTATTTTTAGTGAGATATCTATCGAGGGGGTTATCTATGTATTTCTCGATACATCGCCCTCTCCCCCGGGAGAGGACAAAACATCTTAGTTTTTTTTTTTTTTTTTTTTTTTTTTTTTTAATAAAATATAGAACCGAATGATCATATTTTGCAATCTATTGTTCAAAAGCCAAGGATTTCCTCCTAATCAATCGAAATTAATATTATTCGGTTCGGCTTTCCTAGACAGTAGCTAAGCGGGCAATTGGGCAACATAGCATTAGTGGTCAATGCGGATCTATGAAAAGTATCGAATTTGAGAGTGTCGCGCAGTGAATAGTTCAGTCTTCTTCATGGGTTTAAATGGACAAAATACTATGTTGCTAGATTCAACGCTACGTCACTGCGTATATGGCCAGCACTATTTTTAAGCTTCTCTAAATGTTAGAATTTCATTCAATTGGCAAGTCAGTTGTAAAATTGTCTGTTTACATCCATGTTCAATAGCTTTTGTTTTAAATTCAGTCGGATGGTGAAATAATTAAGCTCTTCAGTGACGATTATGCTTCAGCTCTGTTGCAATCATTCATTTTTTTTTTGAATCGACAACGGCGAATCATCACCGCTATGAGTCAACTCAAATTTCCAAGTTAATACAAGTGTATGCGCACAATATAGGTCAAATTTAGCTTGAAATATACTCGAAATTTACTCACAACTGATACATATATAGCCCATAAGTGTTTCTAGTTTGATTGCGGTAACTTGTAAAACCCTCCTGAAAACTTTTTTTATGGGATCAAGTGTAAGGCATGTTCTGTTGAGTGTCTAAAGCTTTAAAGATATTCTCTTTCATAGTTCGTTGAAGTGTTGAAAAAGCTCGTTGAATGACCCCTTGTGCAAGCTACAAGCTCGACCTGCACCTGTTCCGTGTTCACTTTGTTGACTGTTCACCTATATATGCACTACGGGCTCATTAGACACGTCCATTGCTCTTGAAATTGAATCGAGAAGTAATTTAATTCACGTTCGAACACTACTCAAAGATCACCGAACGTGAGGTATTTATGTAAGTAATCACTATTCATGCATCTACATAATTGCATCGAACTTTATGTTTATGTTTAATCTTAGCGTGGCCGTCGAAGTTCTTTCTCTGTTCGTGTCAGCTCGTTTAACTTCAACATATAGTTGATTTATTTTATTAATGAATCAGTTTTGTTCTGTTTCAAATCGTGGCTTCAACGTATCGATTTTCGGCTGCAAGTTCTCTCTCTCTCTCTCTCTCTCTCTCTCTCTCGCTCTCTCTTCTCTCTCTCTCTCTCTCGCTCTCTCTCTCCCTCCCCCCCCTCTCTCTCTCTCTCTCTCTCTCGCTCTCTCTCGCTCTCTCTCTCTCTCGCTCTCGCTCTCTCTCTCTCTCTCTCCCTCCCTCCCTCCCTCCCTCTCTCTCTCTCTCTCTCTCTCTCTCTCTCTCTCTCTCTCTCTCTCTCTCTCTCTCTCTCTCTCTCTCTCTGCGTTTCTTCTTTTTTGTCTCATCGCATCTAACCTAACCCATCTCACGGGAGGTGGTACAAATAGTACCATTTTATGGAACATACATGGGATTCAACGGCATTTAAATGGACATTTTTCAAAAAGTTGTGTGGCCCATCAAAGTTCTTAGAAAATGGTCCTCTTTTGAATGTTCTAAAAGAATATCAACTAAACTCAAATCTCAAAATGCGTGCATGAAAGGGTTAAGATTTTTTTTATCAAACTTCCGAATTCCGTCTTGAACATTATACTTTGACTTGCAGAAGAAAAGAGTACCTGGTCGAAATGTTGACTCTTTTAAATCTAGGCAACCTCTAAACAATTGTGCAGCTTTTTAAAGTTTATAAGGACTAAGCAGGGGACTTACTTTTGCAACGCATAGTAAGTCGTAAAAAAGGCTCACATAAGGCTTGTGCTGATCTCTTGGAGTCGGTTCATTGTTGAGTCCCTTGAAGTAAAAGTGACAGGGAGTTTAGCCTTCTGCCCATCGGGTGTTAAAATCATAATTTGGTTGTTGACCTTGCATGGGCTGGGCTTTCATGGAGGCCAAAAAAAAAAAAAAAAAAAAAAAACGATAGGAGAAGACATCTGAGGGTGCAATTCAGAGTTAACTTGACTTTGACTTTAGAGGTACTCAAATCGAATCGAGTCCAGTGAGAAAAATTGCAATTCTTCATTGGCAATTCTCGAGAAATCTCGAGATCCGTTCAAGGTAGCTTACGAACGACCTTAAAATTATCTCCTTGAGACTTATCTTAAGTGGAAATATGTTTGTTCTCAAAGAGTCTCTGAATTGTCAATGTGTACCTATTCTTACTAGTAAATCGCGACACTCATCGGACTTTGTGCAAGTGGATTCACGACATTGATCCGGTGAAAAATCCGAAAGCCGAGAGCATGTACATGATTGTATAACCTCAAGAAAATAATGGGTCTGTTGCAAACTTTTGCTACAGCGCTATAGAGAGTTCAATATCATGTAAAATCGCGTGAAAAGTCCATTGGTGGCACCAGAAAGTCATAAAATGCAGTATAAAACTCACGAGAGACGTTTAATGAAATCCAAGATGGCGGTAAAATATTGAGCAACCTGTATGCATGCACCACGAACATCCAAGGATAGCCAACCTCACAATCTCGATCGCACCCAATCACAACGTAAATAAACACATAACCTCTGAAGCTGTGAGGTTGTCAACGTTGGAAATCCTTGGATGTTAAAGGTGTATGCATACAGATTGCTCAATATTTTACCGCCATCTTGGATTTCATTAAACGTCTCTTGTGAGTTTATTATTGCATTTCATGACTTTCTGATGCCACCAATGGACTTTTCGGGCAATTTTACATATGATGAAACAATCTTTCTCGTTGTAGCAAAAGTTTGCAACAGACCCATTGAGACATGGTCATTGGTCAAGGTTATAGATTAAAGAGGTATGCTCATCTGACTTGGCGCCTTAAATTCAGTGGCGCGCAGTTCAAAATCACTGCAGGCAAGATGGCCGACAAAAGCAGAAAACGTATACTCTTCGCAGAAAACATTGGGTTGTTTTCTGCCTTCCTGCAGAGGGCAGCTTAATGTTTATACTTAAGAGTATACGTTTTCTGCTTTTGTCGGTCATCTTGCCTGCAGTGATTTTGAACTGCGCGCCACTGAATTTGTAGCGCCAAGTCTGATGAGCATACCTCTTTAATCTATAACCTTGGTCACTGGTCATCTCTCTGCGTCAGAGGGTCACTAAAAATAAGAAGAGGGAGGGGGACTTTTGAAAAGAGGCAAAAGAGGGCACATTGGTGATGCGGGGAGAGTATAGAGAAGCAGAATTTGAGAACGGGCGTGAGTGCCAGCAAATTGAACATACTTATTTATTGAAACTCAATGATGTTAGGGCATCACCTGAAGGCCGAGTGGTATAAAGGATAAGGATTAGTAAGTTATAAGGTAGTAAGGAAAATAATGAGTTAAACTGTAGCGGTTCATGCAATTTGGCAAGAATGTTTGCCGTTCCTTTGAATTTATGAACATGAATCGATTGTTGGTGAAGCAGCATCTCTTTAACTAATCGATTGCTTTACATTAGAGTCCCTATATGTAGAGAGTTAAGACAAGAGGGTAGTCAACTTCTGATTGGTCGATGAATTTTAGGCTCTACGGACGCCGCCATTGGATGCGATTTTGCACTTTTGTTTTGTTTACCAACGGTCTTTTACAGATAAAAGAGTTAATTTACGACGAATCTGTTAATTTTAATCATAATGCACCACAAGAATGTCCGTAAATCTCAAAAGAATCATTAAAAAGCGTTAATACATGTCGATCAACAAAAGCAGAGAAAGATTACATCGTTTCAAACTTAGCGGAACTGTAATCTTTGCTGTGGAGCAAAACACAACAACGGCCCTACAACGGCCTCAGAATGTAAACAAATGTGCAAAATCGCATCCAATGGCGGCGCCCATGATTTCTCTTGTCTTAACTCTCTACATATAGGGACTCTACTTTACATAGTATCAAATGGAGGTAAAACATTGTTTCCCAATAGCACGAGCCGCCACTGGAGTTACGCATTTAAAAATCGTCGAACTTCTCGCTGCCGCGGCCGTTGTCCTTCTTGATCATAAGGATCAAAGCTTCATTTGCTAATAGCACAAGTTTGCTACACACCCATTAACAGCGTCTTTTTGATTCTTTTGATGAACAAAAAAAGCACAATCACAATCCTCTCGTTTATATGTGTGCGATCACCGCACCACTCAGCAATTATACAGGTATATCAGCATGGGCGCCCGCAGAAAAATTTCCAAGGGGGGGGGGGCAAAATTGTTGAACCCCAATGGAAGGTCTAGGGACACCCTCCCCAACCCCACCCCAGGGAAAACGGGGGGACCCCCCCCCCACCCATCCAAATAGTGTACAAATACTAAGCCATTGTAAGTAGGTGTGTCCAAATAATAATAATAATTTTGACGTGTTTGATGTTATGAATAAAGAGACAACAGATGATAATAATATAGTAAGGAAACTGTATAATTCTACTATTCCTTGCAAAAAGTTAGTTCAAATTTACAAAATAAACTAATAATGAAGTTCGTCAACCACTGGCGCAACCAGGATATCTTCCATCTCTCTCATTTCCCATTTGAATGTATGAGTAGGAAAAGGACAGAAGGAGGGGGTTTTATCCCCTTGTCCATCCTTGTCTAACATACGTTTCTTAATGGAGAAAAGAGAGAGATGAAGAAACTCTCGGTGCGCTACTGTCGTCAACTATTACTCCTTTGATTCACATTTCAATTTCTTTTGGTCCTTTCATTTTTCTTTGTGAAATTTTGACTGTTTTGAATTCCGGGGGGGGGGCTTGCCC
Source organism: Trialeurodes vaporariorum (assembly GCA_011764245.1). NCBI lineage: Eukaryota > Metazoa > Arthropoda > Insecta > Hemiptera > Aleyrodidae > Trialeurodes > Trialeurodes vaporariorum. The sequence continues at coordinate 73,978,028 of VMOF01000002.1, forward strand.
CCCGCTGCGGGCGCCCATGGGTATATGCTACCTACCTCCTATATCTACAAAAATATTAAATATACATTTATACGCTTCGTAGGAGATCGGTTTCCAGCTCCCCAGCATACCATAGTAATCGATCTCACCTGCTGTAGATCCGATCAGTTCATGCTCAATTGCGTTGCTTGGTCAAATTTTGATGTACGCGGCCCGCCATCGTTGACATTTTTTCGCTGCCGTAAAAGGCCTGATAAAATCGCGCAGGTTTACAATATTAATGGTCAAGCGGTCTGCCTTAAATAGTATGAATCCAGTTTTCTAAGCTGACAGCATCAACCAGTATAGGAAGAATATTACGCTGATCAAAAATTAACGAGAACCAAGCAAGCATCTCTTTTGCGTCAAAGGCATCCTTGATCGGCCATGCGACAGGTGTGTGTCTTTCTTCGCCCCCCTCTCTCTCTTTACTCTCCCCTTCCACCGCCTCCCATCACCCCAACAAAAATTCTCTTATCTGCGACAATAAGGTATCCGGTACCTTGTTGTGTGCGTTGTATTGATGTTTCATCTGTTAACGACTGTTGAAAAGAATGGATTCTTCGATGGTCGCACATTGAACCTCCAATAAATTGATCATTGCGCTGGTAGAGGTAGTTTCAGAAGTGTGGGTAGACCAAAACCATAATCTTTGGCGAATTTTCAACTTTCACTCCTTCAAATCAATACCGAATTTGCTCCTGATGACTTTATTCTTTTGCGTTTAAAGTTTTCCTCGTTGAAAAGTGAACACTCAATTTCATTTTTATTCATTTTCATCGAGTAATATCAGAAATAATGTTGACAAATTCCAAAGATTATCGGTCGAGGTCAGCCTACACTTCTGAGACTACCTCTATCAGGACTTACCGCAGATTTTCTACAGTGCTGCTCGTAAGTCGTAAGTCATAACCTGCTTGCATTCTGAAAATTAAGGAATATCGTTAAATTGCAGTGGAGACTCGTGATATGCGGCAACAATGGTTTTCCTCCGTTTAATTCCGTGTAATACAATCGATTCTACAGTGAAGCAGCATTCGATTATTGTACATAGATTCAAATGGTGGAAAAACATTGTTGCGCCACTATTAAATTGTTCCGTCGAATAGGAAGATTTTCCTTTAACCTATATCCCCTCTCCATCCCATTTTCATTCATTGAACAGATGTCTTTTATTATGCAATATGCTATGAGTACGTATGTAACGTAGGTAAGCTTTTCGTTTTTTATTATTTTTTCTCAAGATCCATGACTTCTGAGAAAAGACTATACGTTTTAGGGTGTTGCCCGTGGAAGTGTGATAGCATATCTATAATTTAGTCATGATTTTGAATGGTAAATGGTGATTTATCTGTTGATAAAAAGTAGCGTCGTAATGTTCACGTGATTTAAACTGTATCAAAATATGATGCATCACTCTCATCGCACAACAGTTGAGGTTTTCAAGGCTGTTTGTACTTTTTGATAACGGATGCTTTATAGATAGGTCCTATATGAAATGGACTCGATCATTGATTAAATTTAGCGCAGATTTTGCCAAAAGTTCCCCTCACTTTTATCAGAATTTTTTTTCCATAATCAATACCTCCAAAGGTCAGTTATTTAAATGTTCGCTGTTTTGCAAAGTCCGTGTCATTAATTTCATACGAATTTCCATCCATACTCCTACAGCATGATGAACAATAGTATGTTAGCACCTCTTTCTCTCAAACCTCGCACCATAAACCAAATACATTTGTATATGACAGTGGCGGCTCGTGCAATGTGGTAACAAATTATTGTCTCTATTTAAATCTATGTAAAAAAAAAATCGATTTTCAGGTAAATCACTGAGAAATCGGTACTTTTCCACAGGTTCAGATGACAAAACACATGTCGTTGTCAAACGCAGCTCGAGCCGCCGCGCCGCCGGTACATATGACCAAGAAACTTGTCTTTCTCTTCATCATATTAAGGTGATTCCAGACGAAACTTTTCCAAATTTCAATCCGATGGATAGCGCCACTGGTAGCTTTTTGGAAAAGTCGTGTTTTTGGCGTTTTAAACTAAAACCACAAATAAAACATAAAATCCAATAACTTCAGCACCTGCAAAAAGTTGTTATGGATTTTTTGAGCCGAAAATGAGCAAAAATTGGTTTAAAATTAAAGCCGTAAATACCTAATGAAATTCGTTTCGCCATAAGCTTAGTGAGTGAGAGTGAGCGCGAGTTATGATACGTCTATCTGCCTCACTCGCACTCATTGCGGCTTACGGGAAGTTTCGTATTTCATAATTTCCGGCTTTATTTTTGAGCGTTTCAGCCTGAAACTTTCAGAGTACCTTCTTGAAGTATGCGCGCAGGTGCTGACGTTCTTCAAATTTGTGTTTTTACCGTGAATTCGTCAAATTTAGCAAAAAACTGTTGACTTTTTGAGCAGCGCGACGTGGTTTCCACAGTTGGAACTAATTGACACTGGAATCATCTTAACACGTGAGTTGTAGGAAAGGATAGATAGGAAGGAGACGTGGGGCCCCATCACGATATTTTTGCCCCTAGGTATATCTGTTTTTTCTCTAACAATACGATCAATGTAGCTCTTGCAAGGTTTTGCTGCAAGGAAATGTACTACCAATTCTGGTGTAAATTGCAGCGAAAACGACGAGACCGTTAAAAAAGTCGAAACGCATTCTTTACGAAGAAAACGAAGCTCAAAGCTCTGATGGACTACCCGTGTATGTGTGCACCATGCGTTTGTTTCGCACCGCCCCCGAACGAAAGAACGAAACCTCCGATTGGAACATAACGACATAAAGACAGGGTCCGTCTGAACTTTGATATCAGTTTTCTCAGTGAGGAGTGAGTTTAAGACGATTTTATAATGATGGTCTCGTCGTTTTTTTCGCAGCAATTTACACCTGGGGGCCGATCATTTCCTGGTTACCATAGCAACAGCCAAGTTTTAACATTTTCGACCAAAAGCATCGCTCATAGATAGTTTTAAAGATAGCTTTATATCGACGAAGTAAATGATCGACATTTGCCTCTACAGCAAAACCTTGCAATAAGAGCTTCATTGGGCAAAAAGCGAGATAGACAAAATCTTGGGTCCGCTTCCGAGAGTAAATAATCTATGGATGCGGCACCATGTGGTATTTTGGCCGGAAACCTGTATGGCCGAATTTGGAAAATTTCACATTTCCTATAGGGAAATTAAAACCGATTGAAAATTCTAAATCTAACATGGCTGTATTTCATGACTCAACTCTCAATTTGAAATTGATTTTTATGATTAAGAACCAATGGCGTGGCCAGGAATCTTTCTAGGGGGGGGGGGGGGTGTCCGAGGTCCGAAAATTGTCAAGGGGGGGGGGGGGGTCCGAAGATATTAATTTGGTCAAAATTGTCTGAAAACGCAAAAAATTACATTTTTTTAGGACAAATTTTGGTGTCAAGGGGGGGGGGGGGGGTCCAGACCCCCTGGACCCCCTCCCCCCTTGGCTACGCCACTGTTACGAACCACTGGGGGAACCTTCCAAAAAATTTCCAATTCCTTTGATTCACCTTAATTCGTACCCACTTTCCATAGAATTTTTCGAAAATTGTTGGATCTTCCCTAAAGAGAGATTTCGAGCGGCAGCGAGGTCATCTCCCCCCCCCCCCCATCCGTACTCCACCCACTCATATAACCATAGCCATGACAATCTGTATCCAGATGGGATCATTCTAACCCAGAAGATGCAAAACCATATGTTTGTGTGTGTGTGTGTGTGTGTGTGTGTGTGTGTGTGTCCATTTGTCTGTGATGTGAGCTGCAAATTACGAAAGCAGAATTTTACTCTCCCTTTTGGAAACCAGAAACATTTCTCAATATAATTTTATGTTTTCACATTTTCTTTAGATCTCCGAATTTATGAGCATCGTCTCAGTCCTTGTGGAACACCGCATCACCTCCACAAAATCTACAGACTCTTTTCCTTTTTCCTTGAGTATTATCCTTAGTTGAGAAAAACTACGAGGAATTTTCTCATATACCAGGGTGGCTCTAGGGACCGTCCAGAGCTTAGTTATCTAATTTTGTTTTCTTATTATTTGTCAAGTCTGTCCTCTTTTCATTTCTCTAGTTTTTTCTTCCTTTCTTTCCTTTGCCTTTGACACCCTCCCCCTCCCTACTTCCCCAACCACAACATTATTTTAGCTCGCAACCTGTTTGATGCAAGGGATGCTTCCTTATCTAGTAATACGCATTCTATCCTGAAAGATAAAGATATTTTTGCTGCTCCAGGCGTCTTGTGTAAATAAATTGAGCTCAGGATTGAAGACAGAGTAGCTCTCTCATGGCGAGCTTTGCTCCGGTGCGGAATTTTTTGCGAGACCGGTAAGATGATCGGCGCGGTGGTCGGCAAAACGATATTACTTTGCATTTATATTAAGTTCTGTTAAGTTAACATTCTCGCTCAGTTTATCAGCATTGCCAGATCCAAGGATAAATCTAATGGACTTTGCAATGATTCCATTTGGAAATCGGAGGAATTTTCCACTAAATCTAGCAACGTATCTGTGTTGCAGCAAGTTCAGTCGACACTGTTGGCAGCTTTAGAGAAAATAAAATCTGCATTTTTACCATCCTCTGTAGATGGATTCTTGAATTGCCGTTTACAGGGTTGCTGTGTTCAGGAAAAATCCTGGGAATGCCGGAAAACTCGAAGAAAGTATGACAGTTCAAGTTCGCGGGACTCCGTGGGCTTTTGAAATTTTATAATTTTTAATGTTTGAAGGTGGGAAAGACTAATCGATAATTTTTTTAAAACCATTTCTAAAGCGTCAATTTTTTTTTGGAGGCAGTGACTTTCTAAGTTATCTCCGAACTGAAAATCTGATTAGTGCTTATGCTCATGAAGGCCGCAAGAGGAAACCCTCTCCCTGATTTTTTTTTTTTTTTTTTTTTTTTTTTTAAGAAAGTTTATTGTTTCTAAAAAGAAAGAGCAATAATCAACGCCCTCATCCTCCTTTTTCCTTGAATCATTTTAATATTCTCCGGTTTATAAGTGCAGGATGTGCACTATAGCTTGAAAAAAGCTGGGACTTATTAAAAAAGGCCTTAAGTGTTGAAAAAGTAACTATTGCAGCTATCTACCTAGGCCTGGTAATTTCCTTTTTCGCTGTTTAGTGATCTTCGACCATCCTGGTGGGTTTATGCAAAGTGTTTCGTGAGCATTTTTGTAGCTCCTCATTTTGCAGAAAACTGTCTTTCAAGTTTGAAATTTGATCTCGAAGAAAATCCTTTTATAGCTCTTCAATTTATTCTTAGGACTCAAATATAGACACCCTGAAGTGCTTCGCACTTATTTTAAGCCACCATACCTGAGTTCCATGAAACCCGCAAATGCACTGCAAGTTATTAAAAATTGATGTTTGAACAAAAAATTGAAAAAAATTCAGGCCATAGAACATTATTTTAAAATACATTTTGCATTACCGCGTGAGCCGCTGTTCTTTGTAATATCTGGCAACGTAAGAAGCAGCCTGGACGCTTGTCGTCTGGACGCTTTATGAAATATATTTTTAATCAGTCGTAATGAAGACTACTTTATACAATATCTTCTGTGCCAGACCCACAGGGTGTTATGGAAAGAAAAGTTGTTCAGAAAGTCACTTTTTTTATGTCCATCTATTTTGACTCGCGTCTTGCATGCAATGTTGATTGTTTGGAGACTTCTGCTCATTCTCATAAGTATGTATCCGCAAGTTGGAAGGTCGAATCTAACTGCGGTGATAGAACATCTATGAGGAAAAGTTAGGTTATGGGCTATCAGTTTGGGGGGCACGGGGGCACGTGCCCCCCCCACCCAAAAGCCTCAAATTGTGCCTTTTTTCTATAGAAAATAGCACGAAATTGCTTCCACCAACGCTTAAAATTTCAAAATTTCCCAGGCGTGCCCCCCCCCCCAGAAAAATTTTCTGGATCCGCCACTGTGGGCTGTACATACATTGGTGGCGCGGCGGCTCATGAATCGAAATGTGCTCATATATTTTCCGATTATGAATCTGTGGAGAAATATCGATTCTTACAGGGGGTACAACGGAACGTCCTATTGATAGATACTTTTACAACGATTCAGATGCGCGGGAGGAGATTAATTGATTCATCGATTGTCCTCGAGCCTTCACTGATTTATCAGTGGCGTAGTGTGCAATTCGGCAACGTTGTAGTTCGTCCATTTAAAGCCATGAAAAATATCGAACTGTAGGGTGTTCGGTGAACACCCTCGCATTCGATCTTTTGCATGAGTTTAAATGGACACAGTTTAACGTTGCCACATTGCACGCTACGCCACTGTGATTTATACATATAAAGTTAAGTTGGACTCATCAATCCATCATGCGTCAATCGATTCTTGAGGGGGTCGGGTTCACATGACTCGTTTTCTAATCGATTAATCGATTGTTTATCATGCATTCAAATTGGAGTTACACACTATCAGACTCTTGCTGGCTTTGTCTTTGGAACAAAAGCCTTAAAAAAAAGAAGAAAAAAATATCATAAATTTAAGGGGTGGCGATTTGTGGAGGGCGGCAAAATTGCAATCTTGGCCCAAGGAAACAGTGGCGGCTCGTGCGATTTGGCAACAGTGTTTTTATTCCATTTGAATACATGGAAAACAATCGAAACTCGAGGAGGCTGCCAGCCTCCGCTTGAATCGATTTTTTACCTAAGTTTAAGTGGGAAAAATGCATGGTTGCCAAATCTCACGGGCCGCTACTGCAAGGAAAAGATCATGACTTATCGCGTCTCTCTGTTGCATAGTAACTATAGCGTAGATTACATGAGAAAGAAAATTAGACGTGTTACGGAAAACGAAAGGAAAACTGCGGGAAACAGTGCGGAGAGGGGAATGAAGAAGAGGAGGTTTATAGTGTCAGTAAACTATCAGTGCTCGAGAGATGACAGCGAAACCTCACAGTTCTCTTGTTTATTCAATTGTTTTCCCGCCTTTCTGCACGGCCGATTGAATTGTACGAAGCGTTCACCGTTCACCGCTTTCCTCGCGATTTTCTTGAAATTTTTCTTGTCATCTCTCTAACTCAGCATTAGCAAACATGGGGCTGAGTGTGAGAGATCGCTCTCGTAAGCCCCTCAGCGCGGTGCCTCGTCGATTTCTTTCTCAATTTTTACTGCGCAATTTCGCTTTTTAGTCGCTACAGAGCGTGGTCTGGGAGTCTGAAGTCGCTGCTTTTCAGCGCGAATTGGGTCTCTGCTTAACGAAACAAAAGTAATGAATTGCTTCGTCATAAATGAGTCGCTCCCGTGCTCAAATAATGGGCTCTTACAACTAGAACTGTTTTGCGACGCACCCTCTCCCTTTTCATTACGACACATCCCTCCTCTTTTTTTTTTTTTTTTTTTTTTTTTTTTTTTTTTGCGTTATTCTGTTCGGCTGTGATGTTTTCAGAGGAGGCTTTTAAATACGAATAATGCGCCGTTTAACATTACTTTCGACCAAATAGTTCATGTTTGTGCCGAAGTTCCTGCTCCTGTTTTAAATTGTTAATCAGTACTGATATTGAGTGACCATGACCGAATACCCATGAACAAATAGTATATTGGTCCCATATTGTCAATTTTTCACTAGGTATACAACATAGAGAAAAATTCCCTATTGCCGTAAAAATACGTCTGTTAAACAGTTTAACCGAAAATTTCGGTAACTAAATAACTGGAATTCTGGTTACAGTCACCCACGGAGAAAAATTTATACTAGGGGGTACCAGAATTACTTCTATGGAACAGTTGAATGTAAACTCTGGTATCTGTGAAGATATTGCCACCACCAATATTGCGACCTTTTTCACGACTTTCAATGGACTAAATATAGCGTTGCCAGATTGCACGCGCCGCCACTGGTGCAATCTTAATAGGTTTTTTTGTGGTAAGGGGGGAGGGGAGATGACGGTAGGGAGGGGTATATAAGTATCACGAAAAATTCACCGTGGTCTGCAAAAACTCCAAGATTCAGAAAATTGGTGGTGCGTGGGAGTGAACTGTTGCGCTATACTGGATGTATACATGTACCAACGAGCTATACGCCTGAGAAACAGTTGGGACTCAGTAATTTTCTCATTTAGTAGCAAATCAAAATTAAGAATTGGGTCAACGAACGAAGTCTTGCAGCTGTAGGGCTTCAAACTGAATATAAAACTTGATCCTTAAACCAATTGAAACCGAAATCCGCATGTAGTGAGAGCATATACGAAAACTGAATTGAACAGGAACGTGAACTGCAAATAGTATAGATCATAGAGTTACAGTCAACGAGTTAAATAATGTCAAGCAACTCCTTAGATTTTTGTTTAGGTAGACAACCTGCGATACTTGTCACAATGAATTGAAGCATTGCATGCAGCGCGGGCCGATCTTTGAAATCATCAGACAAGGCTGGTAGACTGATGGATAAACGAAGCGCTGCTATTGGTTCCTTTAAAGTTTTTTTTTTTTTTTTTTTTTTTTTTTTTTTTTTTTTTTTTTTTTTTTTTTAAAAAAAGAGCTCTTTAACCAAGTACTTATCCCTTCGCTACATTTATAAGCTATCGGGGTGTTTCAAGCTGGCGATAGCTTATCGAATGTAACGAAGGGATACTTAGTTAAAGATCTCTTCTTTTCGATTAACGCTTTAAAGGGACCAATAGCAGCGCTACATTTATCCAGTCTACCAACCTTATCTAATGATATCAAAGATTGGCCCTCTGGTGGCCTATACCTAAGCCATAATGGGGCTCTTTACAAACTTTTGCTACAGGGGATTGAAGAGTTGATTCTTGCACAAAAACCTGTAAAAATGACAATGAGTACACTAAAAAATCACGAAATTCACTCTCAGAATCAGGCTTAATGGCGAAACGACGCAGGTATCATGGGAGATTCCTATCTAAATTGAGACATATCTCTGTGTTTTCTTAGAGAAAGTGGCAAATTAGACAGGAATCTCCCATGATACCTGCTTTGAACCAACATTACGAACTTGACGTTTTCGCAGTTATGTGAGTTTATTACTGAATTTTAGACTTTCTTAGTGCAATTTTTGTAATTTTCGCTGGTTTTTACATAAGATTGGTTTATTGATTTGCCCACAGCAGAAGTTTGCAAGAGCCCCATTCAAGTATAATTGAAATTATATTTGAATAGCCGACTGTACCTATCATTAGCCAATTTTTTCCCTCTCGAAATTCATTTTATTTTTATCAATGTCGGTTCAATTGCAAACCGAATTGAACTAAGATAGTACACTTGAACTGAATCCTAGTGTAATCAAATCCAGTGGCGTCGCGTGCAATTTGGCAACACTGCACTCTACCCATTTAAACTCATGTAAAAGGTCGAATTCAGGGGGTGCACAGTGCACGAGGAAAATTCGATATATTTAAGGAGTTTAAATGGAGGAGTCACATTGTTGCCAGATGGCACGCGACGCCACTGATCAAATCAAACTGTTGGGCTGCACCTGCAATTCTTGACTGTTAAATTTTTATCGTTTGCTAGTATACGACAACATTAAATGTTTGAATTTTCTTTAAGATTTGGCAACATTGGCGCTTCGAGACCTCGAATGAAAATGAATCACGCAACAAGTATACGGTTGATTATTTTCTCTTGCTCCTTTGAGCTTTGCAGTGTTGCCAGATTGGGGTGAAAAAGCCGTATACGCTTTACATTGATTTAAATGGGGACGATACGGCTTTTTACCCTCGATCTGGCAACAACGGAGCTTTGCATATTGTACACTCCATTTATTAAATGCGTTTGCGTCTGGTAAACCCGGTCTCGATCAACAAGCCAGGTCCAGGACTTCAGGTATTTATAGGTTAGGTTAAGAGACAACGTGGGGAATGAATGCGGGGCTCCGCAGCATATTACATCTCTTCTAGCTCTGACTCACCCCCCCCCCTCCCCGCTCAAAAAAGGCATTGCCCAGTGAGAGAAAGCTGTAGACTGTGCAATTTTAGAAGCTCTGTATCCTTGTGAAGGCGGCGTTTTTCTTTTTTTAAACTTGAAATTTTAAATTATGATGAATTCAACTGAATTTGGTTTTAAATCAAGATATTTGTGTTCAAGAGCAGCTGAAGATCTTTTCAGAAGTGAACGCGCACCTAGACTGATAATGTTTGGAATTTTCCAACATTATTTCAATTGTTACATACAGTGAAGATAAATTATGATGAATTTAAGTGTTGGATTTCATTGAGGAACGATTTTAAAATGAAAAAGGTCAAAATCACAGGCAAGTTTTTTCTTTCATTCGAACGAATGGAAATTGAAAATTCGCCAAAGATTATCGGTAAGCGCCTACCAGCCTACCCGCACTTCTGAAACGAGATCTAACTGGACGCGGAAATTTTCCTCGATGACGTTGTGTGTTATTTTCTCCATTGCAAGAAATTTTCCGAACATAAAATCTATGATTGATTTCTGAGTTCAGTCAGAGCTGTATTATGCTGTGATATTACGATTAGATGCGACCGTATTAACTATAATCTTCAGAGCTTACTTGATTTCGGCACATTTTTTAGTATATTACTTAAATGCGTGTTCATTTTTTTTATTATTATTATTATTTATTTATTTATTTATTTATTTATTTATTTATTTATTTATTTAATAATGAAGATGCTGTAGATCCAAATGATCGTATCGTGAAAGGCGGTCGACTGCAGGGCTGCCGTTTTGCGTATAATCAATGCTATTTTTTCTATTCACCGATGAATCCACCGGTTGAGAAAAGATTACACAGTTCAGTCCTGTGTATGACTGTAATGCTCGAAAATACTCTGATCTGTAATCTTTTCTCAATCAGTGGAAACTGCGTTACTTAATTAAAACATCCGCAAGTTTTTTAAAGTCATCGACGACTCCACCGGTTGAGAAAAGATTGCAGATGCGAGTATTTTAGTTCATTACAGTAATACACTGAACTGAACTGTGTAATCTTTTCTCAACCGGTGAAATCATCGGTGAATAAAAAAATAGCATTGATTATACGCAAAACGGCAGCCCTGGTCGGCTGTCATCACGGTGATTTTGAATAGCGCATCGAGCTTGGTAAGCAAATGACAGCTTCCGGATATTGTGGCTTTAGGGGTTTTAAAATTATCTCGTGGTTGCTTTCGCTGATCTGAATTATTTTGAGTCCAATGCTGTCAGCTTTGTTAGTGTAGTTGCAAGATCTTGCCTGGTTATGAATGAAAAGTCAGGCGAATTCTTATATTGTCCAGACTAATACATATACGCATTATTACTTTGATTAATCTTAGGTGTTTAGTGCATCTTCTTGGATCACCGATCTGTCCAAGTTATGCTATGTTGCTGAAAAGTTCATAAATTCATTGGTGCTGAATTCTGAATTTCTACCAAAACTGTGCCTAATGGGTCTGTTGCAAACTTTTTCTACAGCGCTATAGAGTGTTCAATCTCGTGTAAAATTGCGTGAAAAGACCATTGGTGGCATCACAAAGTCATAAAATGCAGTATAAAACTCACGAGAGACGTTTAATGAAATCCAAGATGGCGGTAAAATATTGAGCAACCTGTATGCATGCACCACGAACATCCAAGGATAGCCAACCTCACAATATCGATCACACCCAATCACAACGTAAATAAACATAACCTCTGAAGCTGTGCGGTTGTCAACGTTGGCAATCCTTAGATGTTAAAGGTGCATGCATACAGATTGCTCGATATTTTACCGCCATATTGGATTTCATTAAACGTCTCTTGTGAGTTTATTATCGCATTTCATGACTTTCTGATGCCACCAATGGACTTTTCTGGCGATTTTACATACGATGAAACACTCTTTATCGTTGTAGCAAAAGTTTGCAACAGACCCATTGACGGACAGTTCCCCCGCCCCTTTCGAGAGATGTATCGTATCGCATGAGAGTGTCTATTGTGAACGTAAAAACAGTGACCCTAAATCAATGTTTATATGACTGAGGAAATACCAGCAAATTTTCGAACGCTCCATTTTAGCTTAATGTTTGGTATGGGTTAAATTAACAAACTTAGAGAGGAAGCCGTTTGCTTTTATATTTTTCACGAAAATACAACATTCTTTTTGATTTGGGTAAAGTAGTTTCAAATGACATTCTATCATCTCAGAGTATGCCCCCATCTCGCGCTGAGTTTACAATTCAAGCAGGCAACTGCCGCTAATGATGTTTAAAAACGCCTTACAAAGTTCCTACGAAACCGGACCGAGCAATTGGTCCTTGCTATAAGAATGCGGGTCATCTATCCATAGTTTTGAAGGCGTTTCGTGGATTTCTTGCGGAACTATGGCGAAAAGCATGTTGTCGCTGAATGCAATGAGTGCAAAAATTTTCAAGATGAAAACAGATCTTGCCGTCTTGCCGGATCAATGGATCATAACCGTCGCACACCGGTACAAAAAATGAATTTCGCCGGACATAAAAAGTTTTCGTTTTTTGCTTCAGAAATGTTTTAAAGTCGTTATTGTCTATCTAAAAATCTTGTTATCAGACTCGTTTTAAGCTCTGAAATCGTTTATTAAACTCAGTTTTTAGTTATTTTGCCTTTAACTGCTGATAATTTTGATTTTTGTCCATGAAAAATGTCCAGGTAATTCCATACCTCGTTTCATTGTGCGTCGGTTATTGTTTTACGCATGGTTAATCAGTATTTTGCGGAAGTGATCATATTCGAGTAGATCGAGTGAAAAGATATCGTTATAACGATATTTCATTTTGCTCCCTGTTTTCCTTAACTAACTTTTTTCCATGTTTTCTCTACTGCCTTTTTTTTTGTTTGTTTGTTTGTTTGTTTGTTCTTTAATTGTTTAAGCACTATCACAACTTGTTTGTCTTCGGAAAAAAGTGGAGACATCATTATTCCATGTATCGAATGTAACACGCGCCTCACTTCGGAAGTCCAGCATTTGCTTTTGCCTCGGTCAAGGTCGAGACGTAGGGTTATATGGAAAGCGACTCAAGGACTGACGATTAAAGAAAGCTGCTGGTCTCTTCTTTTTCCTTCGTACAGTTTTATTTACATGAAGCAGCTGCATGTCTGGCTGGCATTGAAAACTTTCGATATTTCCTTTTTCGATTAATCGAACGGAGATCGAAGCGTTTGGATGAAGATTCTATTTGTCTGATGCCAGATCAAAAGTCGTGGACTTTAGGACTAGGACTTTCAGCGGACTTACGACTTACGCCCACCGCACCGTGACGCGACAATCGACACCAACCGGAAGCGACGCTGCGCTGTAACTATTTACAAAAATAATGCGGCGGGCGCGGCGCGGACCCGCTCTATAAAACGCGCGCGCGTGTATGTACGCGATTATAGTATGTTGTGAGGAGTTTTGCGGGTTTCGTTCTATGATTCTGAGGAGGTTGCGTAGCTGTGAGGAACTCCTCAATATTACCGAGGAGTGTAACAGAACCAGAACGGAAACTCTGTCGGATTTTGAAGCAAATTCATTTCACGTCCGCCATGAAGGGATATAGGATGTTTACATCTGGATTCGCGCGCGAAAAAAAAAAATATAGGACATGATCCGCGAAATTTTCATTCTGAAATGCCATTAGAATAAAAGTGAGGCCGGAAACTTAAGATTTCTTTCCAGAATTTACAGAAATAAATGAGTTTCAACACAAATCACACTCGTCCGCCATCTTGGGATATAGGACCACAGCGTTGCCTATTGGTGCCGTTAAATTCCAAACTTGCTTCCGTTGGCTCTTATGGGAGTTTCCGTTCTGGTAACAGGTTCAAAACATACAATGTGACGCGTGTATACTTTTTGACAACATGAGCGCCTCAAAAATCGATTCATGATACTTTTACTAAAAATCGAACTCTCTAACATATTACAAATTTTGACGTTATAAATTCCCCTTTCCTTCGATTGTTTATTGAATCCTTTAAAAAATTGCGACGAATTTAGCATCCGCGAATCTGCAGCAACACGTTCTAATGCACTTGCATCGTTCCGTTCATCGTAGGCGGTCACCGGGTCAGGTGTTGGCGGTGGCGTTAAAATGTCACCAGTCGCACCATTCCCCGCACATTGTATCATATCTTCACAACGATGGAGGCTGCGGTTTATATCGGAATAGCAAAGCGTGCGGTAAGCGGGCTGTCTCCTCTCTTGCTCACGCTCACACCTTGCTTACCATCTGAAAAAAAGCTCTCTTGAATTCTCTCTCTCGCCACGCTACAACGCACCCGCTCAATCGCAGCGTGAACCGTAGTGTATTTACCATGAATCACTCTTTCCACACCCCTTACCTCCCTCACTTTTTCTCTATCAATTTGACGCCGCGCCTTGACAGCGCACTATGGTCTGAGATCGTCAAAAAGTAACCAAAAATCAGAGACTAAATTTTTCATGAATTTATCATTTTTAAGCTTTTGAGATCAATTTTAATCACTGGAGAACATTTTTAACAAGTCATTCTAACCTAGAAATGTCACTGGAAAGTTTTAGATTGATTTTTAAAGGTCGAAAACGATGATTTTTGATGATTTTTCATCACTGATTTTTGGCCACTTTTTTCCGATCTCAGACCATAGTGCAGCGCGACGGCCGACGGGTTACCTATATTTTGTTACGTAGGCGGAGTTGTGGAGAGGGAAAGAGAAATTGATATGATGTTTTTTTTTTTTTTTTTTTTTTTTTTTTTTTTTTCAAGTTTAGGAGAAAAAAGTTCCGCTTTTCATCAAACACACAAAACGCTGCAAGTCTTTAAAATATCTGCTGTACGCATAGGTGGAGTTGGAAAGGGAAAGAGAAATTAAAATGACAGTTTTTCTTTTTGTTTTTTCAAGTTTGGGGGAAAAAAATCTAATTTTTTATCAAACGTACAGAACACAATCGGTTTTTGAAATGTGTGCTGTTCATGAAAAATTTGTTACGATGGTTTGAGAAAATTTCAAAGAATTTTGCGCAATTTCAATTCCTTTTTTGTTTTTGTTTTGTTTTTTGTTTTGTTTTTTTCAAGTTTGGGAGAAAAAAGTTCCGCTTTTCATCAAACATACAAAACGCTGCAAGTCTTTAAAATATCTGCTTTACGCATAGGTGGAGTTGGAAAGGGAAAGAGAAATTAAAATGACAGTTTTTCTTTTTGTTTTTTCAAGTTTGGGGGGAAAAAATCTAATTTTTTATCAAACGTACAGAACACAATCGGTTTTTGAAATGTGTGCTGTTCATGAAAAATTTGTTACGATAGTTTGAGAAAATTTCAAAGAATTTTGCGCAATTCCAATTCCTTTTTTGTTTTTGTTTTGTTTTTTGTTTTGTTTTGTTTTTTTCAAGTTTGGGGGGAAAAAATCTAATTTTTTATCAAACGTACAGAACACAATCGGTTTTTGAAATGTGTGCTGTTCATGAAAAATTTTTTACGGTAGTTTGAGAAAATTTCAAAGAATTTTGCGCAATTCCTATTCCTTTTTTGTTTTTTTTTTTTTTGTTATTTACCTATCAACTAATGTGAAATTTGCTAACGATATTG
This sequence comes from Trialeurodes vaporariorum, assembly GCA_011764245.1. Taxonomy (NCBI): domain Eukaryota; kingdom Metazoa; phylum Arthropoda; class Insecta; order Hemiptera; family Aleyrodidae; genus Trialeurodes; species Trialeurodes vaporariorum. Next base: position 73,993,560 of record VMOF01000002.1, read on the forward strand.
GGTACTTTGAGAAATCGGCACAGCAATGAGTGTCTATTTTGTTTTCACAATGAATACGGGACTATAGTCTGTCTCACGAACGAGCGTCCCCGGCTGGTCAGCTGGTTTTGCGCTTGCCGGCAACACTGCACGGGACCCGAGTGAAGTACACTCACAAAGGAAAGTGAGAAAACAATAAGTTTCCGAGCTCAGCGTGTCGATGCGCGCCCCAAATGCCTCCTTGGGCTCATTACCTGGAGTCATCTCCTCTTCGCTTCCGCAGTCTGACCCAATGGAAAGCAATTTTTTTTTCAGTTTCAGAAAAATGTCTGTTTTCTTTGCACCATCTACGAGAGAGTGGAAATCCTAGCATAGTGATGAAAAATCTAAAAAAATTGAGCATTTTTAACGATTTCAGCATTGTGAAGTCCGTCAGATCATCGTCGGACTTCACACTGCTAAAATCGTTAAAAACGGTCCATTTTTTTAGATTTTTCATCACTATGCTAGAATTTCCATGCTCTCGTGGATGGTGCAAAGAAAAAAGCAAATTTTTTGAAGCTAGAAAAAAATTTGGTTCGTATAATGGATGGGCTGAAGAAGGGACAGCGGTTCAGAATGAGGGTCAGCCGCAACCTCGCTAACAAAAGGCCGGCCGACCAAGTTTGTCTACTGTCCTTCCTCCGTCGTTGCAGTAAGGATCTCCAATGTTGTCATTTACGGGTTTTCAGTGAATATTTCGAATATTTTCCAGAGACGCTCGTTCGTGAGACAGACTATAACTCCGACGCAGATATTTCGGCCTTAACCCCTTTTCGCCTCTCCGCAATGGCAATGTGTGAAGTGAAATGATAGTTTTGGAGGGGAGGGGGCGATTGGTCCATTTATCAATGGGTCTGTTGCACACTTCGGCTAGAGCGTTTTAAAGTAACTATCCTTATGTGAAAAGCTGTAAAAATAACAATGACAGCATCAGAAAACACCAAAATTCATTAATAAACTCACAAATTGCGAAAAACACTATACTCTGTTCACGATAAGAAGGCGGGTGAGAGTTCAGGTAGTAATGCACTATTTAGCAACAGTGCGGCTATGCTGGCTACTCCAACCCTTCGCAGTGGCCCTTGTTCTCCCGAACTCTCTCTTGGCACGGAGGAATTCCAAGAACCGACAGACTCAAAAATTTACACACGCCCAGTAAAAATTGCGAACGGTCAAAAATACGGAAAAACGGACGAAATTTTCGCCCTAAAGGGCCAAAACTCGGCAAAAATAGTCGATTTGGAATATTGATGACTCTCAGAAATTCGTATTTTTCAGCCCGAATTAAATTCAGGATATTTCGTCTAATATCGAGTTTATGATTGTCATCAACATTCAAAGTCGACTAGTTTTGCCGAGTTTTGACCCTTTAGGGCGAAAATTTCGTCCGTTTTTTCGTATTTTTGACCGTTCGCGATTTTCACTGGACGTGTGTAAATTGTTGAGTCTGTCGGTTCTTGGAAATCCTCCGTGCCAAGAGAGAAGTCGGAAGAACAACGGCCACTGCGAAGGGTTGGAGTAGCCGGTATAGACGCACTGTTGCTAAATAGTGCATTACTACCTGAATTTTCACCCGCCTTCTTATCGTGAACAGAGTATAGGCACTATTCACCCCTGTATCTTTCCACCACGTGCACGATATTTCACGAAATTAGCGCGGCACATTCAAATAATCACGGCCGTCTTTCATCACAGCTGACTTCATAAACAAATAAACAGTAAACACGGACGGCGCGGCGTCTGTTTGAATTCTTACGTCTCAATATCCTCAAATCCTCACAAAAGATTAAGAAAGGTACGGAAACCGACATTTGTGTCAAAAACTTATCAAAATGAAACAATAACACACCGGAGTTCCAAAGATGATGATTGAAGTTGGAATCATACTTGGAACTCCTGTGTGTTATTGTTTCATTTTGATAAGTTTTCGACACAAACGTCGGTTTCCGAGCCTTTCTTAATCTTTTTTGAGGAATTGAGGATATTGAGACGTAAGAATTCAAACGGACGCCGTCCATGTTAACTGTTTATTTGTTTATGAAGTCAGCTGTGATGAAAGACGGCCGTGATTATTTGAATGTGCCGCGCTAATTTCGTGAAATATCGTGCACGTGTTGGAAAGATACAGGGGTGAATAGTGTCTAGTGTTTTATGCAATTTGTGAGTTTATTAATGAACTTTCGTGTTTTCTGATACTGTCATTGTTATTTTTACAGCTGTTTACATAAGAATTGGTACTTTAAAACGCTCTAGCCGAAGTGTGCAACAGACCCATTTCAACGTGAAAACCGCACAATAATATAAGTTAATTTCATAGAATGGGATGCTAAATTAACAAAATATATTGTTAAATGAACAACTTAAAATAAAAATGCCTCCCGGCAGGCCGGTAAGACGAAGTAGATTCCATGCTTGGTTAAATCATTTTTTCACAAATTTAAATATAGGTTATAATTTTTGTTGAATTTTTCTCTGAATTTTTCTTTTTTACTTAATCAGCTGCTCAAAATCCAAATATTATTGTGAAAAAGATTATATTACCAATAGAGAAATGTGTAATCTTTACAATGCAAGTGAGAAATAAAAGTTAGGTTATATAAGTTTTTCACAAATTTCAATAAATAGGTTATGTTATGATTTTATTTGAATTATTCAATTCTTTTTTTTATCAGCTGTTCAACATTTAAATAAAAATGCCCATGAAAAAAAGATTATAGTACCAAGATAGAAAAATGTCTAATCTTTGTAACGCTAATGAGGAATAAATCTGATAAGAGCAGCTGATAAAACAAGAAAATAAATAAATAACGTACCTAAGCAACAGTGTACGTGTAAAACAAAGAAAGAGCAATTATACTAGTACACCATCCTTGTCTTTTACTTGTAAAATCCCATAAGAAACTAAATAGCTCGTAAAACACGTAAAACACAAGGAAAATTCAAGGAAAAGAGCATATGAACTAAAAACATCCTCCACGATATATACTAAAATTTACGATACAAAAAAACAATTTCTTCATATAAAAACACCGCCAAAAAACCCGAAAAACACATCACTATAACTCGCTTACAACGCAAAACACGAAAAATGACTCGAGTAAAAAAGTTGCGTAACAAAACGGCTAACATAAATTTTCCCAAAAAAAATCTTCAAAACAAACACTCCTAAAAATAAACCTCAAAAACACATTTTACGACTCAAACACGGCCCATAACGCGAAAACTAACTGTCGGATTTACACCATCTTCGAACTCATCCAAGAATTAAACCCAACGAATAGTTGAGAAAAATTTCAAAAATAAAAACCAAAAATTACGAACAGGATCGTGGGACATAAAAACGGTAAAACTGGCTGAAACATACATATATATATATATATATATATATATATATATATATATATATATATATATATATATATATATATATATATATATATATATATATATATATATATATATATATATATATATATACAGGGTGTCCCAAAATTGATAGTAAATATTTTTACCACGTATTTTTGGGGCCAAAATAAGACTTTTTCTACCTATGAACACGTGTCCGAAAAAGCCCCCCCTCGGAGCTACATCCCCCCAAAGTTTTAAAAAAAATCGGTTTTTCTTCGATTCTAGCAACGGATCTCCATAAAAATGGATGAAAATTGGTTTCCGGGGGTAACTTTATGCGTTCTTTTCGATTCCGGGGTCAAAAATTTCCGAAAGAGTCAAGAAAGGGGGGTTTGAGGGGGTTCAAATTTTAAATTGAATAATTTTTTAGTGCTCCATAAGAAAATGAGAAAAATAACAAGAGAATCTGATGGAGCAAAACAAAAGGAACATTTTTGATCGCTTGTGTTTTTTTCATAAGACACACGGAAAACGAGTAAAAACGATTTTTCGCCGGGAGCGCACCGCCCGATAGCGCTGTTTCAGTGCCGCGTTGCGTCGAGTCGATCGTAAAGTCAGCTGAGTGCACAGAGCACCGCTATCGAGCATGTGCGCTCCCGGTGAAAAACCGTTTTTACTCGTTTTTCGTGTGTCTTATGAAAAAAACACAAAAGATCAAAAATGTTCTTTTTGTTTTGTTCCATCAGATCCTATTGTTATTTTTCTCATTTTCTTACGGAGCACTAAAAAATTATTCAATTTAAAATTTGAACCCCCCTCAAACCCCCCCCCCCTTCTTGACCCTTTCGGAAATTTTCGACCCCGGAATCGGAAATAACGCATAAAGGTACCCCCGGAAACCAATTTTCATCCATTTTTATGGAGATCCGTTGCTAGAATCGAAGAAAAACCGATTTTTTTTTAAAAATTTGGGGGGCTGTAGCTCCGAGGGGGGGCATTTTCGGACACGTGATCATAGGAAAAATAAGTCTTATTTTAGCCCCAAAAATACGTGGTAAAAATATTTACTATCAATTTTGGGACACCCTGTATATATATATATATATATATATATATATATATATATATATATATACAATTTTCAACGAGTGGTATTTTCTCACTCAGGGGAGCATGAAACGTGCTCATTTGATAAAATTTCCCGAAAAATCCAACATTGCACCCTCCGCAATAAGTAGATTCATGGAATCTACTTAATAGATTCATGGAATCTACTTAAAAAAATAGAAGAAAAAGAACTTCAGTAGCGCTAACAAAACCTTTGGTAGAAAAATGACCAAAAGACTTCAGTTTGGCCAACCAAATCTTTGGTTCACCTAGCATTAAAATCTCTTTTGTTACGCGTACAGAACCTTTGGTGGCTTTGCTTAGCTCTTTTGCCGGGTCTTTTTTTGTTTTTTCAGCGCTACCAAAGGGTTTTTTCTGTGTTGGTATACATGAACTCTCAACACATTAAAAATAATCTACCATTTAATAATAATGAACAAATACAAAAAGAGTTTGAAAGTGTGTGCTTAAAACGAGTGAATCGTCCGACTATTCTCATATTGATATTGATTATGAATCATTAAATCGTGTTCTATCTATGATCTTGATTTTAATAAGCTTTCATATAGTATGCCTCCGTAAATACAAGACCTACCTCAAAATATGTGTTTAAGTAGAACGCTGTGTTTGTTAAATTGTTATTGATACTGCAGGTATTAACTTTATTGTGCGGTAAAACGTGTATTTTCTCACGCTAGAAACGCCTTCATTCACGAGCGATACAAAACCAACTCATCGCTTACACTGCTGGGTGAACTAACGCAGTTCATTCAATTATATTTGTAAACTGATAAGGACTTGGTGTTGTTCGATTTTTTTCTGGAAGTACGAACATTTCTTCGTCTGGAAATTTTGAAAAAGTTAGTATAAGGACTTGGTGTTGTTCGATTTTTTTCTGGAAGTATGAACATTTCTTCGTCTGGCAAAGAAAAAGTTCGTTCGATAACTCCGACATTTTTTTTTTTTAATCTTATCGCTATTTCTAACACTCTAAGAGGCGAAAATTGTTTTTTATCAAGCGTCAATCTTTCTATATTTTAAGGAAGAAAATAACCGGTAGATTTATTGCTCTCAGTTGATTTGTTAGTGTATACCTACTCACATACATTGCTAATATATCTGTCTTTTTCCGTTCTCTTTCAGGTGAGTACCAGTTGATGCCTCTAGGAATGTGAAATGGACCGTCTTTATCGAGATCTTTTCCTGATTCTAGCATTCCAAGTACAAATTCTCATTTTCATTTGCATGTTGATTGTCACTTGCGAATTTTAAATCCCTTTTTCCGCTCAACTATATGTAGAACTTTCTATCTCTGAAAAACTCGTGCTAATTCCTTTAAAACCTGTAGCGGATCTTTTCAATGTGCAAATAACGCATTTTATCCGTTCAAAGCTTTTTAAAATAATCTATTCTTATAGGGAGGCAAACTGCCCGCACCCCTCTTAGATTCGATTTTTTCCCCTTTTCTTTTTTTGCGCGGGCTTGAATGCAATAGAAAGCGTGGTTGCTATTGATTATACGAGCCATCAGTGAGCCACCATTTCCTGACATAATACATTATTTGGCTCTGTGGTCTAAGATTATATTTGATTCATCAGCGCAGCTAGCCATGGATTAGTAATTCAGCTTTAAGTTCGCTTTTCTCCGTTTATCAATCAACAAGCGGCTAAATCCTGTGATTATTAGTTCGAACATATTTAGTACGCCAGACACTCGAGCCAGCTCACAAACTGTTTTACATTTGGTCAGTGTAACTCTTTTCAGCTGTTAAAAACGTGATGCTTCGATACGACCCTATTCGCACTTTCATGACCTAAGCAGTCTCCATTGATTTCTGAACATAATTACCCACAAATTAGCTATCAGATGGATCATTTTCTTCTTCCTTTGTCGTACTTTGTTGCACGAGCCGCCCCTGCCGATGACGTCTTCGGGTCAATAATTCAGATGTTATTTTTTCGGTTACCACGTAATGCAAAAACTCTTCTTGTATTTTGTTGTTTTGTGTTGTTTTTCATACTAGCATCGCCGTTTTATTCGTGGCAAAATCCATTCAGATGATAAATTTGCTCGGAGAAAAATGCTGTACTGGAAATGGCCGGCATTCTAATTAAGAGTCCCCGAAAAGAAATTCTGGCAGTTTTTAGGAGAATTTCATTATTTTTAATTAGAATTCTGGCCTTTTCAATAATCTGGCCTTCTTGATGTCCAGAAGACCACGAAATGGTCAGAATTCTGCTTAAAATACCATAATTCTCCCAGATACAACCAGAATTCTCCCAGATACAACCAGAATTCTCCCAGATACAACCAGAATTTTGTTTTGAGAACGTATTCTTAGAATTCTGCTCATTTCTAATGGAGCCTTTTCCTCTGTGTGCTTTAGCGCATAGAAATCAGTTATTTAACCCTTTTACTATCAGGTTCGGGGACCAATTCTACCCCCAAGTACCTCAACAAGCAACAGTCACCACTCAACGAACCGCATCGGACCGTTTAAAAATGGCAACAACACAAACTAACCTCAAAATATGTACCACGAGACGTAAACTAACGAAGCGCAGCACTTAGGGTGAGTTGGGTAGACTCCAGACCCGCCTTAAGTAACGTGAAGTTGGGAGCGCTCCCAACATTCCGATGTGCCGTTTAAGAAATGTGAGGTTAGAATCTTCACTTTTAGTACAACTCAAAGCCCGTCCGTACTGAACATTTATTAGGCCCCGGTTACCAGAAACTATCATACAGTTTTAACTAGCTCAAATTCAGTAGGTAGGTAAATATTCGTACTCCGCGGTGTTAAATTTGCCTATCCCAGTAATTGAAGGCGCGCGATGAAATATTATTATACAATTCCTAACGATTTATAGTAGCTTTTACTGTCAATAAGAGATTTGTACGAAATCAAATAACTTTGGCGTGGGTATTGAAAGGGTTATAACTCGTGCAACTTACCTATGACAAGAAATTATTCAAGGGCACTGGTATTCTTGCTTATTAATGGAACTTTCCTCTCTCTCTGGAATTTCAAACAATGAGAATGCATCCAGTCCCACGCGCGCCCGCCCAATCGGGGATCGCCGGCCGCCTTGTCGCCGCGAGAGCCTGTGGAGCAAGTGGCATCCCTTAACTGTCCTCGACTAATAGAATGATGATTGATGCAAATGTTTGTAACGTTGAGTGGATTGAGCGGCGGATGCGCATGACGTATTTTATGATGTCTATGTTGTGTGTGGTGTATCTTATCGAATGAAGGGGCCAAGTGTCGGTGCAAGTGCGCGGTTCAGATTCCATTATTTTTGTTGATAATGATGTTGTTGTTGTTGTTGTTGTTGTGACGCGACGCGACGCGACGCGACGCGTCATCACTTCGGTGGCGATCTTCACGCCGTGCCCCACGCGCGGCGCGTCGGCCGCGCCATTGAATAGCGATGCGCGCTGAAACGCGGCTGGTGCATGATGAATGAAAATGGTGTATATGGCTGTTTGTGTTGTGTGTCGCAACTCGGGAATTAAGCTGTCTCGAAAACGGTGATATCCTGCATCCTGAAACCAGCCTCGCCGAACTGATGAATGATCTAGACTCCATCATACGCCACCGTTGGATCGGTATTGGTTCGTTGACGCAGCGGACAATGGTGTGTGTCGCTATATTTGTTGGATATTGAATTCTATATGAGCCTTATCATCAAAAGGAATGACGATACGTCTTTTCGTGCGCGATTTCGACCATTTTTCATTTTCGGCAAAGTCCACACCATCACGTGTACTTTCACTGCATTTGAGCTGTAGAGTCCTCATCCTCAGAGTTGGCGAAACCTTTTTTGGAGGTCTTCGTCGAAGCGAATTTTGAGTTTTTTCATATTAGCAGATTTTTTTTTTTTTTTTTTTTTTTTTTTTTTTTTTTTTTTTTTTTTAAGAGCTCTTAACTACGTAGCTATATCGTAGTTTTGAACCAACTTTTTTTTAAGCCATTAGAAACACCAAATAATATCTTAGTGAAGTAAATTTGCAATTTCACTGGGGGGGGGGGGATGGCGAAAATACCAGAAGCACACCGATTTGTGAACCAAGGTAAGGGATGGTATTTTTACCAGAATTTCTGGTTTTTGTACTATTTCTTGACAATTTTGAGTAAATTCTGATACTGTGACCATAAGGATAGTGACACCACAGAATTTTCAGGTAAAAATAGTAGACCGTCCGTGTTTCACTTATTGTTGTGCTTCTGCTCGGTAATATTACCAGAATTTGAGAATTATTTTTTTCAGCTTGCTTCAACGGCTCTTCAGTGAATTGAATCCGAAGTGAATCTTAACACCTATAACATCCTTAATTATAATTTTTTTTTTTTTACTATTTCCATTAACAACCCTTATTAATGAAGTAACCCCGAAACCCTAAAAAAAAATATTCGCAAATTTGTCCGCAATTCTAGAATTCCCAAAAAAAGCTGTTGCCAAAAGACATCTGATTGTCAATCTGATTTAAATACCCCCGAATATAAAAATTATCCTCTGTACCGTTACCTACGGGTGTTAAGTGAAATTTTAACTTTGGAATAATAATGATAGCCCCCCCCCCCCTTTGCGAGGTACGTCCATTGGTCTACCAATCAGCGCATCAACTCGACTCTCGGAAAGATCGCTGGTAAGGGAGCATAAACACGTCAAATGCTATACAAACACTCCGTCACAAACACACATGGATACATATGGATTCATTCATGGATGGGCGTGTGTAGGAATTTGTTTTTCTCTCTCTGCTTTAATTTAAACGCGTGTGTTATAGAAGGACGAAAATGGGTGCTAAAGTCACGTGATCGCCCCCTTTTTTACCTTTTTCTATCTCATGAGTTTAAATGGAAGTAGAGAGAGAAAGAAAAATTATTGTATCCGCTCATGATATTTACGGTGAGGGATTTGTAAAATCTGAGCCTAGCACTGGCGCAACCAGGATCTCTTCCATCTCTTTCATTTTCTTTGTATAAGTAGGAAAAGGACAGAAAGAGGGGTTTTTATCCCTTCGTCCATCCTTGTCTAACATACGGTTCTTAATGGAGAAAAGAGAGAGAGAGATGAAGAAACTCTCGTTGCGCTTCTGGAGCCCAGTGTGCGGCTTTGAAATGGCATTGCATCACGGCCAATGCCAATTTGAAAATCCGATCAAGGAACGTTGAGACCAATTGTTGGGTCACAACAAGATGCAAATCTGGGTTTATAGGTCACTATATCAATCTATCCTCCAGTTTCTCCCCCTCGCGGTCCTGCAAACCTAAGAATTTTAGAACTTTTCTGCCACCCTCCCGCCTTCTCTCCCAGTTTTTAATCTCCTCTGGTATTGAATGTGAATGCATTTAGATTACAGTTGTGTTGAAAGAAAACAGTGCGAAAACAAGGAAACCGAACCAAAAATCAAAGTCGCACCGTTTGTACTATGACTTTCAAAAGAAAGTACCCTGATCGAAACTTTTACCAGTTTAAATCTCGGACTCCTTTAAACAATTTTGCGGCTTTCAAGGGTTAACCCTTTCAGACCTGTTGTACATTTCAATGCACATCAGGTCTGGTGTACATTGAATAACATAGAATCTTATGGAGAAAAAAAAAGTATTTATGTATATCGTTTTATATGAGAAAATTGTGTCAAGATCAACTATATGACGACCAAAAATCCGTCTCTGAAAATAAAGTATTTTCAGGTTTGAAAGGGTTAAGATCTAAACAGAATGACTCTCTAAAGCACGCCATGAAAAGCCGGAAATTCTATTAAAAACAACAGAACAATTTAATGATATGAATTTCAATCAGGGTATACTTTCTTTCAAAAGTCATAGTACTTACCTATGTATAAGCAGTTTCGTATGTTCTGCGTCGACATGCAGTGGGGCTGTTGCACACTTTTGCTGTCAGCGATCCAAGGGTACATTCTGGTGTAAAAACCTGCAAAAATAACGATGGTACTTAGAATTCACAAAATCCACTTTTAAACTCCTAGATTGCTTTTATAAATGTGCGAGCGTGATGGCGGCGTATGGCACCAATAATGGGAAATTCCCATCTAATAATACTTACTGTGACTTCATCAAAAAGTGACCAATAAAGAGACGACTTTCCTTTGACACCTGTGTCATCAAGTGTCACGGTACCATTATTAATCGGATATAGATCACTACGGTATACCATTAATCGGATGTACGCGTCTGGTGTCTAATTATCTACTCTGTGAATATCTTCCTTGTTAGCACAGAGAGAGTGATGAAATTAGGATAGGAATCTCCCATTATTAAAAATCCCAATGGCGCAGTAACGCTCGAGCATTTAAAAGCATTTTATGGGTTTTGGAGTGGATTTTGTGAGTTTTTGGTACAACCATCGTTATTTTACAAGGTTTTTACCCCTGGATCGACCCTTAAATCGCTTCTAGCAAAAGTGTGCGACAGCGCCATTAGAAGCAACCCGCATTACATGTAAGAGAACGCATTATTTTCTTTCTTTTTTATTTTGTTTATTCGAAACAGTAAGAAAGGTTTGGGTCACAAGGAATAAGGGTTGCTTTGATTCGTTGACGGAGGACTTTTGATGCAACTGCGTTTGTACTTGCTAGATTTCAGATTATCGCCATAGCATTAATTAAAGTTTTAATTTATTTAACCTTTGCTGCCCCCCCCCCCCCCCCCCCCCCCCCGGTGAAAAGATGTTCAGGGCGAAATTGATTCTCCACCGCAACAAGATACTTACTGACTAGGTTTTGAATTTCTACTTTGTTCATTATAGTCGTTTGCGAGCACGGAGTTTTCTCTTTCTCTCTCTGCTTTTTTTTTTTCATTTTCCCCTTTAGCTTAAACATTATGTAACGTCGACCTTCATCTGCGAAGCGCATAGCTAATGTAACGTGAAATACGCACAGCGTATACCTAGTTCTATTGTAATGTCTCATCTCTGCAGGGCTATGCATTTTTATCTCACTCTTTGTGGCTCTCCTCTCTGTACTCCTCTCCAGAAAATATCATGAAATGATGTAAAACGAGATCGAGGCAACCGCAATGTAATTTCTTTCATTTTCCAAGTCTTCCAGGCACCGCTCTGTTCCGAATATTATGTAGACAGAAAGAGATAATCCTGCAGAGATGCCACGTTTTGTGTATCTTTAATGGCGTTTTTTAATTCATCGATGATAACACCGATGACTCCACCGATGGACCAAAAGATTACTCTGTGTCCAGTTTGGTGTTTGACTGCAATGCACGAAAGTGCAAGTTTGATCTCTGATCGTTTCGCGCTACGCTGGAGAAAAAAGCAATATTTTTCCTGAAGTCCAACGATTTGTCAACCGAGGTAAGGTCTGCGGGCCGATCATTTACTTTATCGTTAAATCGATCGTTAAAACTGTCTACGAGTGATGCTATTGGTCGAAAATTGTAAAACTTGGCTGTTGCTATGGTAACCATCGTTAAGAGTCTCGTGTTATAAAGGCTATTCATGAGTAACCTTTAAAAAACGGGCGCTATAACGATGGTTACCATAGCAACGGCTAAGTTCTCCAATTTTCGACCAATAGCATCACTCGTAGACAGTTTTAACGATCGATTTAACGATGAAGTAAATGATCGGCCCGCTTGTACTACCCAGGATTCTGGTAGCAGTATCTCTATAGTTCTTGAAAATTTTGTGGAAATACGGTTCTTGCGACATATTCTGATAGTAACACCACAATTTTCCGGTGAAAGTACCAAAAATTCATTGGTGGGCAAAAGAAATGACTGGAAGAATCCACCATCTGCGCTGATTTTTGAGTCAGCTATCAAACTTGATTGCTGACTCCAAAATCAGCTATGCAGATGGTTCAGTTTTCCAGTTATTTTTTTTTCCGTGCAGTCTTAAACTGAACGGATCTGTGTGATCTTTTGCGGTCAGTCGGTGGAATCATTGTAAAGGGTGATTTAACCCTTTGAAACCTGAAAATACTTTTTGTTCAGGAACGGATTGTTGGCCATCATAGCTGATCTGGACAGTTCTCTCATGTAGAACGATATGCATGTCATATTTTTTTTTTGTCATTTTGTTTTTTGTTTGTTTTTTTGTTGTTTTTTTTCCAATTCTGTGTTATTCAGATATACTTACATTGAAATGTACTATCGAAGAATTAAAGATTGTCGCGAGATTTTCACATTTTTCTAGTTATGAGTGTGAGTGGGGGACTGGTCTGCAACGGCTTTCCTACCACACCTGCACTGGCCTCGCACCTGCAAGGTGTAAGGAGTATGAAGAGTGGCCGAACCAGAACCTTGAAGGCGAAACTTAGCTCGTGCATGAAAATCTCGAGACAATCTTTAATGCGGCGATAGTACACCAGGTATGAAAGGGTTAAAAAAATGTCATTAAATTTACACAACGTGGCAGCTCTGGGTCCTGCGCTCTCTTCGGTATAGTCGACACCCACCTTTTTACTTTTTCGTTTAATGAGCTATCCTGCAACTTCATGATTCAAGCTTCCGAGATGATTATTCCTCGCGAAAATGAAGTTACAATTTTTTTTCCGGCTCACTCCGTGCCCCTTTTCCTAGATAGGGGGTTTATTTTATTTTCTCTTCTTTTAATTAAGTAGATCATTTTACTGTGTAACTTGATGAGCTGCGCGGCGTTGTCTGCTATCAGGAAAACGGGATAAAGTCGGGGAATGTTCCAAAATAAAGGACCGCAGTGGCGGCTCGTGCGATTTGGCAACAGAGTTTTTATCCCATTTAAATACGTGTAAAACAATCGAGACTCGAGGAGGCTGCCAGCCTCCGCTTGAATCGATTTTTTACCTAAGTTTAAGTGGGAAAAATGCATGGTTGCCAAATCTCACGGGCCGCTACTGAAGGGCCGCGATCGTTAAGATTAACAAGCCATCAAAAAAACGCTTTTTATTGAATATATCTAACCTTTACGTTACTGAATGATCATTTTCTTCACGAGCCCATTGTTGTAAATTTTTACATGGGTCTCAATCGTTAATTACTTATAGATTGATCATTTATTACCTGCTCGGGGATCAATGTACCAGCCGGTACATAAAGTAAGTACCTTCTCATACAGATACCTTTATGAACTAACTATCGAGGTGTCCTCTCGGCTGATTTCGATTAATTATAAGATTAACTTTTCGAAAACGTAAATAATCGTCCCGCTGGACACCTTATACATTTCTTACGATTTTTTGGGAGTCAGAAAGAGTCAAAAACCTTTGAGAGAAACAGCGAATATACTCTTATAGGCACTATTTAACACTTAATGACCGGAAAATCTCTTATCAACTTCTTATATGAACCAAAGATTACCTATAAGTGTACTCCAGGTATATGGCACTAGCTATCTCGCCGCAGTGTAAAATATTGTTGAGCGCCTTCTTTGCAAAAAGTCATTAACCGGCTCACGGTTTGTTTACGTTTCGGTGAGCGGAAAACCCGTCGAACTTGTGGGCCAGTCAGCTAGCCCACGATCCTCACGACTGCCATTTTCGTACTCTGGAATGTAAACAAACCGTGAGCCAGTGAATGTCTTTCAACAATGAAGGCGCTCAACAAAATTTTAGCTAGTGCCATATTTGGAGTAAATGTCATCTTTGATATGAACATATTGACTCATGAACCATAGAGTTTATACACTCTAATGTGTCACAGGGCTCCTGTGAATTAATGCGAGGCAGGCAAGTACAATGACCCTTCAAATTAACCACACAAGCGTTGCATATTATGCATATTTTCCCTTAAAAGAAAGGATTAATTATGTATAAAGTCGGTGTGAGATTAAAGTTTTAAGGAAAGTGAAGAAACTACATTACATAATACATAGCTCTCAAAAGGGGGCTCATATGATACTTGGTTCAACTGTACTGTTAAGAATTATTTTCGTGTGACACTTCTAAAAATAAACTGCTCAGTGCACGTAAAATGACAGATTTTACTATTGAATGCCTTAAATCTTGATGTTTAAACCGAACACGTTTGCTTTAAAAACAAACACTTCTTAATTAATCATTGCGGAATGATTCGAGAAGATACAGCTGTCGGTCAGACGTGCAAAGTCTGCAAACACGCGAAGTATATTGAAATGCGTTTTGCATCAGATTTTCTGAAGGCGTTCATTTAGCGATCATTCGATTGAACAGTGGAGCTCCTGTTGAGCGTCAGGAATCTAAATGAATGGCGTAGTTTCTTCAACTTTTGATGACCGTTGATTGCCCCAATAACAAATTTATTAGCGTCCATCGCTTCTCACGTCTGTAGACCAGACCGGTGTGTCGGAAGTCCTCCCCCCCCTCCACAATAAACCCCGCTGCCCGCCCGCTAACGCCCTGTCGGTATCACTTGCCATTGAAGCCACTCGGCACTCGTGCTTCGCCGCAACGCCAATCGTCAGCCGACTTTTCAGAATTCAAGCGCTGATTTTAAGCGAGTCAGATGAACCTGCCATGAATAACATTTTCGTTAATACCCTCTCCGAATTCACTCAAAATTTTACTCGCGATCCATTCAAATGCATGTGCCTGATCCCACCGAATTTTGACTCATCGTATTTGTTTATTCTAGAACTGCCGTTTCGTGTATATTTAATGTCATTTTTCAGTTCACCAATGATTCATTCGGTTGAGAAAAGATTACACAGTTCAGCTCAGTTTTTGAATGTAATGCTCGGAAATATTCTGATCTGTATAATCTTTGCTCACTCGGTGGAATCGTCGTTTAGTTATTCCAATATCCACAAGATTTTTATAGTCAAGGATGACTCCTCCGGTTGAGAAAAGATTACAGATCAGTGTATTTTCTTGCTTTAACAAGCATAAATTGAACTGGACTGTGTAATCTTTCCTCAACCGGTGGAATCATCGGTTAGTTGAAAAATGTCATCGAATAATGAATATACACGAACGGTAGTTCTGATCGGTTCATATACTATAGACAAATCTTAAATTGCCCGTTTAGATCAATTGAGAAAATTTCTTGCTTAGCCCAGTAATCATGTGTACCTCGTTGCGCTTTTGTTTGTAGAGGAAGAAGCTTTGGTGATTACACTTGAATAAACGGAACCCTGGAGCAAGTGAGAATGAAGTAAAAAACTTGAGCACCATCGTTCATTCTTGGACCAGCCGCACCGCATGCACCGTCAACAGATTCATTCTACTCTTGATGGTCGTCTTGTACGTAAAATGTCGGAGAAATTACGATGGCCATAATTTCTGTGTGATTTGTCACCCAAAGTGTGTATACTGCGTCAAGGAAAACCTGGAAAACCTGGACGTTTTAGGGATTCCTGTCGGGGAATTTGATTTTATTGGGAAAAACGTAGAAAATTCAGGGAAGTTTGCTCGGCGCGGCGCGGCGTACCTACCTATCTGTCCACTGCAAAAATTTTCGCTCGTTTCATTTAATTTTACTGAGAGTTAAACGTTATCTGTGTGAAACGCAGATTCGTAGTATTCGTACTGGAGATTAAAGAATGCATCGCAGAGCGCCTTCAATTAATGATGTAGTCAAAAACAAGACCGCGGAGTCAGAATATTCATCTAGAGGTAGTTTCAGAAGTGTAGGCCGACCTAGACCGATAATCTTTGGAATTTGTCAACATTATTTCTGATATTACTCGATGCATGAAAATGAATAAATATGAAATTGAGTGTTCACTTTTCAATGAGGAAAACTTTAAACACAAAAGAATAAAGTCAGGAGCAAATTCGGTATCGATTTGAAGGAATAAAAGATGAAAATTCGCCAAAGATTATAGTTTTGGTCCGCCTACACTTCTGAAACTACCTCTACTAGCTTGATTTGAATGAGTGCGCGCATAGTGAGTGGTTCGACACCGTCTGGAGCCCTTTGAAGAAGAGGCAAGCTGTAGATAGGAAGTGTGGACATAATTATGCTCATCGAGTTTGAATTCGTTGTTGATGTTAGACTTTCACAGAGACGGAGTTATTAGATGTTTAACAAAAACAGACTATGTGGGAATGAGAGGAAATAAAGTGGAAGGAATCTTGGGTGTTGGCGAGAATGCCTGCAAATTGAACGACGAATCTAGCACTCACCCGACAAACTTAAGGGGGCTCCACTCTTAATAACTTCTAATTTTAATTTTGATTTTTTCTATAATTTTAATTTTAACCCCTAATGGGCCAAGCCCGAGTTTACTAATTTTTCTCCGCTAGTCCATTTCACATTGTTCCAGTATCATGATTCCGAATGAACGCGATTCTAGATATGGACGCTCACAAGATAAGATTTCGTCGGGCGGCTTCAATTTATCGTATAGGCCATTCCAACTCCCCCGCGTACGAATAGTTAACTACCTTTCCTGTACAAACGGAAGAGTGGCGTTCTTTTGAATTAACTTGGTCTGTAAAGGGTTAAAAGGAAGTAAAGCGATTGTGAGGTTTTTGTGTTTATTTTGATTTTTTATACTTTGTTGACTTGTAGAATTTCCTTTTTTTTTTTTTTTTTTTTTTTTTTTTTTTTTTTTTTTTTTTTTTTTTTTTTAATTTTAGTGGACTTTTTGTCAGCGTAGAACTTTCTGCTGATTTCTGCAGCCCATATCGCTTCCGTTTTATAAACGTCACATTATGCAGGTCAAAAAATATTTATCTTTTAAAAAACGGAACATTAGTTACTTGACAATCATCTCAAAAATGCCTCTTTCTCAATAACTCGTCAGTAACTTCAAAAAGGCTGTACGTAACAAGAAACAGAATGTCGCAAATCGATTTGCTTGTATCGGAATGCGTGTTTCTGTTTTTGGCAGTTTCAGCCTTGTTTTGTTTTCAAAGGAAGTAATAATTGACGAGACGAGATATATTGCAGAGACTTTCTTGAAATGGTTATCTTGTAACTAACACTTCTTTTTCTTAAAACAAAATTACTTTTCTTAAAAATAAATTACTTTTGGTCTTTAGTACGACCAGAGATTACATGGGACGAAATTATGTTACAGCTTGACGGTCCTCCGAAAGACGTTGGATGGTGCGTACTTAAGTATTGTTGCGTGTGGTTTATACCCCCTGTAAGTGCTTACCGATCACCACGCGTGCGGGACCCCTGAGGACGTAACATTATTTGGTCCCTGTATTCCAGATTAAGGCACTAGCTATTTCGCGAATGTTAAATTTTGCTGAGCGCCTTCATTGCTAAAAGTCATACATACTGACTCACGGTTTGTTTACATTGCGGCGAGCGAGAAACTCGTATGGATTCCTGCAAAATTTTTTTTCTTTCTCTTTCTTTCTTTCTTTCTTTCTTTCTTTCTTTCTTTCTTTCTTTCTTTCTTTCTTTCTTATTCTGTTGGTCTCCGGGTCATGTCGGTATCAAAGGAAATGAACGAGCCGATGAAGCAGCAAGGAAGTCAGCCCTTTCAATCGGGCCATTTAACAGAAACACAGTTACCGCTCCTGACTGCCTAAAAAGCCTTCGAAATAAGATTCTGTCACCCTGGATCAATGAGCTCCGAGCCTCCCTTTTTATGAGTAGCAATTCAGGAAAAAAGAAGGTTCCTCAAATCACCACCCCCTCACTCGAAGACAGCAAGTGGTCCTTACTCGACTGAGGATAGGCCACACTTCCTTCTCTCATGGATACCTTATGCAAAGAACTGACCGACCAACATGCGGAAAGTGCAACACCCCCATTACTGTGAAACACGTCCTGATAGACTGCCCTCTTTTTGAGGGAAACAGGAAAAATCAAAATCTGAATCAAACCTCTGACCTCCCCTGGACCTCTTGGGTCTCTGAGGAAAAATACCAAGTGAAAATGTTGAACTTTATTCAATCAACGGGTCTAACCGTGTAATGATCAATTGTAACTTGTTCTAGAAATCTACCATGTATTTATACAGGGGAGTGAATGGCCTGAGATGCTGAGGCTCCCCTTCAATAAAAACGTATTTAACTAACTAACTTACTTTCTTTCTTTCTTTCTTTCTTTCTTTCTTTCTTTCTTTCTTTCTTTCTTTCTTTCTTTCTTTCTTTCTTTCTTTCTTTCTTTCTTTCTTTCTTTCTTTCTTTCTTTCTTTCTTTCTTTCTTTCTTTCTTTCTTTCTGTCTTTCTTTCTTTCTTCCTCGCCTTCAGTGGACATCAGAATGGCGAACCCTAATTGGCAATAGATGTCCCCCAGCTCTCTCTATCATTCCATCCGCACCCAAAAGTCCGTTGTCCAGGCAGCAACAGGTAACCATCACGAGACTTAAATTTGGCCACACCATGTTCTCTCATGGTTACCTGATGAAGCAAGAAAACAGACCAGTTTGCGAAAAATGCCTTACCTCCTTCATAACAGTTGAACACGTTTTATTACAGTGCCCTTTGTACGACGGATTAAGAAAAACGCATCTACCACACCCTTTGCCACCACTCAAAGACCTTTTGCTAACAGACTGTTATATTTCCTCAATTCTTTCATTCATTAAATCCACCAAATTACTTGTATAATCTCCCTCATTACGGAGGTGTGAATAACCTAGATGTTTAGTCACCTCCAACAAAAAATAAACGAGAATTACTACTACTACTTTCTTTCTTTCTTTCTTTCTTTCTTTCTTTCTTTCTTTGATGTTTAGTCACCTCCAACAAAAAATAAACGAAAATTACTACTACTTTCTTTCTTTCTTTCTTTCTTTCTTTCTTTCTTTCTTTCTTTCTTACAGGGGAGTGAATGGCCTGAGATGCTGAGGCTCCCCTTCAATAAAAACGTATTTAACTAACAACTTTCTTTCTTTCTAAAATTACTACTACTTCCTTTCTTTCTTTCTTTCTTCTTTTCCTCTTCAAGATGTAGTGCAACTACTAACTAACCTACTACCCTCTCCTGATTGGTCGATAGTTGTGAGCCAAAGAGACCTCCGCACATGCCACGGTGGCGCGACAAAGCTGCGTTTAATTCGTCGTTGATGCTCCGCAGTACCTCAAATTCTGTCTCCTCTCCTCCCCAATTGAATTATTATTGCGGCTTATGAAATCAACGCTCGTCTTATGCTCTAATTTATCAATTAGTATCCATGCTTTGAAAACATGTTTCAATTTTGTCTCGAAACGGAGAGCGCTTACAATGTACCGTGGAATAATGAATATGACATTGACGAATGTTGGCTTGCGAACTTCTTTTCTGGCGTCAAGCCCGATTAGCGCATTTGTGGCTTTGAACTTCGCGCCGAAAACTACCGTTCAGTTTTTCCCGCCGCCTCTATCTTTTTCTCAGATCGCTTAACTTTCTTGTGCCAGATTTTTATCGTGAATTATCAGGAATAAGTCTCTGAAAACATCCAAGCTCTTCTCCCCTCTTCTTGTTAGTTCAAACACTTTAATTTCACTCATGAGTTCGATGGCATGGATATCAGTGGCGTAGCGTGCGATTTGGCAAAGTTGCAGCTCGTTCATTTAAACCCATGGAAAAGATCGAAGTGTTGGGTGTTCGGTGAACACCTTCGAATTCGACTTTTTACATGAGCTTAAATGAACAAAATACCATGCTGCCAAATTGCACGCTACGCCACTGATGGATATTTGCTTGGTTCGCTTGATCATAGGTTTAGCTCAAAGATTACCTATACTCCAGATATGGCACCAGCTAAAATCTTGTTGAGCGGCGCCTTCAATACTAAAAGACATACACTGGCCCATGGTTTGTTTACATTCCGGAGTACAAAAATCGCGTGGGCCAGTCGTGATGGTCTTGAGCGAGCTGACTGGCTTACTGGCCCACGAGTATTTCGCTCCTAGAAACGTAAACAAACGATTCTTGAGTTGTTAAGTTTCCCGAACACCAAAGTTTTGTTACAAGTGTCAAAAGTCAAGTCTTGATCGAACCTTTTAGTTTTTAATTGACTTAACCAGAAAAAGTCAGTTCATAACTAGCCAATCAAAAGGTTGATGTATAACTAATATTTGGTTCTTGTGCTTTTATTTTTAAGCCACGCAATTCAAAAATTTAAGAGTAACGATTCATCTGAAACGCGTGTGATGCAATTAACACATGGTATAGATAATGTAAGTTTGTTACCTGCGCTCGTTACAAATTCGTTCGCGTCTGCAGCGGCGGCTCGTGTAATTCGGCATCAATGTTTTTCCTCCGTTTGATTCTATGTGAAATAATCGATTCAACAACGAAGCAGCGCTTCATCTACAATCGATTGTTTTACATAGATTCAAATGGAAGAGAAGTATCGTTGCCGAATCGCACGCGAGTTGCTACTGCGCAGCTCTGTCCGCTTAGAAGGAAGAATGTAGATATAAAGAATGAAACCAAATACTTACCCTGTTAAAGCTTTCAGAATTCACCTTCCTCAAAGTTTTTTCGATACAAAGCTTTCAGAATTCACCTTTCTCAAAGTTTTTTTCGAGACGAAGAAACTCGTCCTCTCGCAAAGGCAATTTATAGTGTAGGCAGGCATAGTGCTTTACTATCGCGCATGACAGTAATTCTTCATCCATAAAGCACTGTATTCTTCATGTTCAGTCGAATCTCCCCCCAATCCCCCGTTCAAACTCTCTTTGGAAAGTAGAAGAAATCTTTGAGAGGCCTTTATCATTTTTGTTGTTCAGGAGGACAAAAAAGGGGGCTACCCTTTTTCATCTAAGTGGAAGATGTTACCGGTCAAGAAAAAGCGTTAATGACGTATCGGAGTTCGAGTGGTGTGTAAATAAACGCGCGTGTTCCTCTCTGAGGTGTTGCCAGATTCCAGGCTAAATCCGTATCCGTTGCATCAGTTCAAATGGGAAATACGAAAGTATGTAACTAAAGTCGATCTGATAACAACCTCTATCCGCTGCAAAGCGCCTGGTGACAGTGTGGTCATTAAGCGGACCTTTTAACTATTAGAGCGAATTTCGCTTTTCTTTTTGCGATGGTTTCCGAAAATCCTCTTCAACTCATTGGCGGATCCAGAAATCTATTCTTCTCTCTCTTCTCCCATTAGAACGTGGGTGTTAGAAAAAGATAGATTAAGGACAGTCCCGTGATTTTCGCCTTCTCTTCTATCCTTCTTTACCGCATGCACTCAAATGGCTAGAGAGAGAGAAGGACAATTTCCAGGATCCGCTAGTCCTTCAAACTCGTAAGAAAAGCAAATGTTCGCGCGCGGGAACGTTTGTAAACACGTTATATTGAGGAATAAGAGGTGTCATCAACTGTCATCGATGTCATCTCTCGAGGCGGAATTTCGTCTTTCCAGCGTTTGCACCAGCCTCTGTTTCTCCGAAAGTCGCCGCGTTCTTGTAGTTAGTCGCAAAAGCTCAGCTTTCGTGTGCGAAGTTGAAATTATCCTCTCAAAGCTTTTCTTCGTTTTTCCATTCCCGTGCCCGCGCTGCGCTGCTCTGACGATTTCCGCTTCCGCTTTTTAATTACTTTTGTGTTAATCGCCAGGTCTGTGATTACTAAGTTGGTATCTTCAAATCTTCGGGTTCTTATCGTTTGAATATTGCGCGTCTTGCTTACTTAAAGCTGTCGAGAAACTGTGGTTGCATTCGTTTGCAATTAGAAAAATTGAGTCACGAACGAGCTGAAAATGTAATTTGCAATTTTGGTGATTGCGCATTATTTTCAAGTCATATTTGCATAGTTATATTTTGATTGTTCACTTGACATCATGTTACTGTTACATTTTGATCATGACCAATAGCGAGAACCAATTTTTTCCCGCTTAGTTCTTACCAAAGATAACTTGCACTTACAGATTTAGCGCGAGCTGTATCAAGGCCGCACGCGTTCGATCAACATTTCCTGATCGATTGATAAATTTCAAAATTTGGTTCGATCGGAAATATGTTAATACCCTTTCAAATCTCGTTTATTCGTTGAAAAATGCAATCGATAATTCGGTACTTCGAAATTTTGATCGATCGAAAAATTTCGATGAAAAATAAAGATAAAAATGAAAGTCCCAACTGTGGATGATATTTACGCAACTTTGAAGTAAATTTTCGGTAAACCGTTTCGAGAAAGACCAGGTTTGAAAGTATAACTGGAAAGTTACGTTGGATAAAATTCCCAACTTTGGATGATATTTAGCGAATTTTGAGTTACATTTTCTATAAATCCTTCCGAGAATAATTAAGTCTGAAAATATTCGGACAGTTATATGTTATGTGAAGTATCCTCGAATTTTAGGCCGCATTTTTCAACCGTTTATTCGGCATAAACCTCCATGAGACTTACGAATTTCGGCGAAGTGCGAACCATCATTTCTCGCACACGACTTTTTCTCTTTTAGTCAGTGGCGGCTCGTGCAATCTGGCAACCGTGCACTTTTGTCATTTAAACGTATGCAAAAAGATCGATACTAGGTGAGGCGCTGCGCCTCACCAAGTAATCGATCATTTTACACAGTTTTAAATGGAGGAAATCCATTGTTGCCACATTGCACGAGCCGCCGCTGCTTTTAGTCTCTATATGTGAATCACATTTGCGTATATAATCATCCACTATACACGGGGAATCCATCGAGTGTCTATTTTCTTCTCCTTCTTCATTATTTTTGTCTCTCATTTGTACCACGTGACTCGTGGAGCTGTTGAATCTGTTTGCTGAATCGGTTGTGCAGAATCGGAATATTTTAATGTTCCCTGCACCACGGTGGTGTCAATAGGTTCTCCCGCGCGATCTGTTGTGACTCTCTGTGGACTCACTTCAGGCTGCCCCAGTGCCCCCCTTCCTCCTAAAAATTACGCGCGCGTACCCGTTCACCGTGGATTCGCGCCTTATTCGCATAACATCTCGCATTCGAAATGCGGTTCACCGTAAAAGAGGTTAGTCTAGTACGCTCACTGTGTCAGTCATGCATGCACGAACGCACTATGTTAATGAATTTTTATACTCCCACGTTTAACTTCTCCAGTTTCCGCATTTTTTCCGTAATCGCACAGAAATTAAATGCGACTCCAACGGTGGGGTAAACGAGGGAAATCTCTCGCAGCTTAAATTTTTTGTCAGGGAATGGGTTCTTTAAAGTGCTTTGCAACACCGTTTTCTCTTAACTATTGTTCGCATTTTGTGATTTATTTTTTATTTTTTATTATTTTGCCAATTTAAGTATTCTTGTGTTTGGTACTCGGAAAATAAATTTTCCTAATTTTGTGTCTTTTTCTTTTAATTGTTTTTTTTTTTTTTTTTTTTTTTTATCCTCCCAAGTTCTGTGGTTTTTTGGAACTTGATAGAATAATTTTCCGAGCATTTGAGGGTAGCCATTTCTTTGTGATTTGGTCGACTGCAATGATGGTGATCATCACGTGTTAATCATCGAGCCTAATTGTTTTCACTTGGTGTGGGCGTGAAAGAGCTCCTTATGGTGGAGGAAGAAAAATCAAGTTTATGGCTTATGGGCGCTCATGCTTACCTTTGCAAACATTGTCTTCAACACGGGGAAAAAAATATTAGTGAAAATAACCATACGGATACCTGATTTTGGCACCTGCTAGATGTTATGGTAAACTTGATCCGAAGTATGGTACATTTACCGATACTTTGAGTAAATTCGACATCCAATCAGGTAACATCACCTAGTACCTGCGGTCAAAACACAGTATACTTCTGGTTAACATTACCATAACATATTGCAGGTGCCAAAATCAGGTATCCGTATGGTTATTTTCACCGTAGTTTTTTTTCTCCGTGAAATAGATCGATCGAATGTGGCTCTTTTTTTTTTTAAATCATTTTTGTCGTTATCATCATGATGATGATACTCAAAATGTGCTCAATTCGAATAAAATCTGACAACCGATTGATTTTTATTAATTTGTTTTTTTCCCCCCTGTCGGGGGTTGGATTTGTTCTCCCATGTTGCCTCTCGGGTGTTCAAGTCTCATGTGCCAGAATCGGTGTCAATTTTTTCTGCCGGACCCCATAATGTCAAACACTTCTGTGGAAACAAGTCCATTTTAATATTTCCTTGCGGAAATTAATTTCTCTTGCTTTATTTGAATGATTTACCAACGGCAGTGTTTGAATTTCAACTATGTCCCCCTTCCCTCCTCTCTTTAACTAGTCACGAGATGTTTAGAAAGCTGTACGATGACTTCTCGTCCTCTGCCTAACATTTTATAATAATAATAAAAAAAAAAAAACTGACGCTCAATGACATGATCAAAAGATTACAGAGATCAGTCCAGTTTACATGGCTGTAATAACCCCCGAAAATACTAGCATCTGTAATCTCTCTTAAAGCGGTAGAATCACTGCTAAATTAACAAAATATATCTACGCATACTTTTTAAAGTCAGAGACGACGCTTCCAGTTGAAAACAGTACAGATCAGAGTATTTTCGTGCATCACAGTCATAAACTGAACTGAAATGTATTATATTTTGGTAAAGCGGTGTAATCATCAGTGAATTGAAAAATGTCATCATGAATAGCGGTAGCCACCAGGCCAAGTTAAAATACCCCCACAGCGCAAGAGAGGTGGCGTCAGCGAACACTTTATCATAAACCAAATATTTCGTTTTGAATATTTGCCCACCGATTCCCGGAATACTGTCGATCAAAACCCTGTAAACACCAGGTATCAATCGATTCGTCTCGTGGTGTATATATGTTGCTCGCCAATATGGGATTTACAATCAAATGACTTTTGAGGGAGATATTTTCAAAAATTATTTACTTATAAATCAGCCTCATTTTTTTTTTTTTTTTTTTTTTTAAACCATCGATACCTAGATGACTTGGTAGTGGCCTATATGTATTGGCTTCTAGTACGGTTTTTTCGATTTCGAGACAAATCTGGGTGCTTTGGCGCAGAAATCGTCCAAAAACTGAAATTATCCGCTGTTTTGAGACGAGAAAACACGAAACTGTAGGAATATGTAACGCATACGAAACGGTAGATATCAATTTATAAAAAAAGTCATTGATTTTAATATTTAGCCGCGCGGCAACGCTGCTAAGGTTCCTCGCGTATTGCCGGTATCATTGATTCATTGATGCTTTCCTTCTACCTCAACCGCTGTTATCTTACCATTTTAAGCAGCGAACTTGCTCAATGTATCCCTTGCTTTATGCATCGTGAACTTGTTATCAAATGTTTCCAGCACAGAAGCTTTGAATTCCCGGAACAGAATGCAGAAATCAAAGCACGACCTACTCCACTCGTGCATTTTCAGCCTTGTCCGTGGAAAAAATGAACTAAAAAAACGAAATGCGAATGTGTCGGAGAAGGATGCTTTGGCCCCCAACGAATTTCATTAACTGGAAGACGTAGATTGAAGAACAACTGGAACGTGTACACTGTGCAGGCTTACGCTGAAAAAAGAAAGAAAAAAATTATTGCGCCAGCTAGATTAATTATCATGTAGTGACATTATTTTGCGCCTACTAGTTTATTGGTTGTATATTTACCAATAAAAGATGAAAATCCTTAGAGTTTCAAACTCTGAAGTCAAAGATTCGATAAGCAAAACAAGAAGAAGGAAAAAAAAAAAAAAAAAAAAAAAAATATTAAAAAATAATGGTATGTTTTTGTGTAAAAACATGGGAGGGGGGGGGGGGTGTTGTCATTTGAAATGTGTAAAAAGACGGAAAGTCGAAAGAAGGGATGATGCTCGTATTGAAATTCATCAGTTTAGCATTTTCTGATGTATTACATAAATTCCTCAGAAATGTTGCAAGCAATGCCTCTACTCGTTGGAATGTTTAATGTTCCATCTTTCAATTATAATTTACATGCGGGCTTCGGCAGTAAAAGTGATAGCATGAAACCAAAAGACACCTTGTGGAAACAATTAATTAAATATCAACTGTCGATTGTGTCAAATTAACAATTATCGTGTTCCTGCTTACTGCGCTTAGCCTACAATATGAGAGGTATAGGTCTTAATTTTTCGACAGCGCAGTCATAGTTGAATAATTGAATTAGTCATCGAAGTATTATTCCCCGTCGCGTCGCGGCGGAAACATCTCCCACATTTTCTCTCTCTCTCTCTCTCTCTCCCCCCCCCCGCCTTTTCCATGGATGGCGAATGTTTTCAAATTTTAGCAGATATTCTGCGCGAACTTGCAATTTTGAGAGTTACCTTTGTAGCTCAACTTCAGTGGCGTTGCGTGCAATGGGGCAGTTGCAAGGGTTTGGAATTTTGTGTTTTTTATAAAGAGAAGATGCCTTTGGTTTCTAATTAAGTCCCATTGTTCCGAAGATGAGATTTTGGCCCAAAAGACATTGTTTTAAATGGGAATTCCGCGTAGTGACGTCACTATACGCGCACGATTTCTTATAACTTTACACCTGTGTATCTCCAAAACTGGGACACTGAGTGGCCAGTCGCTGACCACGCGGTGGGGGGGGGGGGGGGCTCGCCTGTGATATTTTGAAGTTTGAAGCGTCGCCGTCGCATCGGTGGAAGCCATTTTAGGCTATTTTCTATTGAAAAAAGGCAAAATTTGAGGCTTCTTATGGGGCAGTGCCCCCCTCCCCCCCCCCGGTGGATCCTTCACTGCTGGGTGGTACTTTTTAAGGTCTCGGGTGATTTCAGGTGGGGGCCGCGGTTTATGTTTTGCGGGTTGGAGGGGGGGGGGGGGTTCCGACACTCCTTGCCGCCACTGTCATAACCAAGGGTTAGTTTTACTCAAATCCATGGCCTCTTGGTTTCTCTTTGTTTTCCTCAGAAGTGTATGGCCCCTTATTGGGCTTTATAACCATTGTTGAATCGGAACAAAGGTGGACAAGCAATAATTCTAATGTGGGGGGGAGGGGGGGGCAGGAACTGTAAACACCCGGGTGAGGCGAGCAATCGCAAGCAATTGAATGAAAAGAGTCGTTGAGTTTTGAAGGAAATGACTTGAGCACGAGCGTAACTTGCCATTAAATTCATTAATTTATTTTCCTGCTGCGTCTTCCGTCTGCGTAATATGTACAAATTTTCCTAGATTGCGGCCGCCTTGTAGTTGTCCGCGACTGCATCAAGCCATTCTCCTTTAAACGGGGTCGCTATACGTCAATAAGGGCCTCCACGCCACGCCACGCGGAGAGAGATGATTGGAATTGCACATAGGTACTGCAATTGGACGGCTTTTGTAGAAGAGAACTAACTTTTCCTTGTCAGCAGAAGCCAGAAGGGAACCAACTGCCGCGCTGTGGTTTACGTAGTTGGCTCCGTGCTGCTTACTCAGAATAGTCGGTTTCCCTTCCTCTGCATGACTCAGAAAAGTTGGTTCCATTCTGCTGACTCAGAAAATTTTGTTCCCTTCTTCAGAAAATCGTTCAAATCATTATTTTAGACGTCCAAATTTCAGTGGACTAGTGTACTGTAGTAAATGGGGCAGTTGCAAGGATCTGAAATTGTGTGTTTTTTATAAAGAAAAAGGTAGTTTCTGATGAGCTGACAACAATGGTGCCTTTGGTTTTTTCCTAAGTGTCCCAGTTTTGGAGACACACACGTGTAAAGTTGTGAAAAATCGTGTGCGTAGTGACGTCACTACGCGGAATCCCCATTTAAAAAAATGTATTTTGGGTCAAAATCTCATCATCGGAGCAATGGGACTTAATTAGAAACCAAAGGCATCTTTGTCCTCAGCTCATCAAGTACTTTAATTTTCTTGATAAAAAACACAACATTTCAGACCCTTGCAACTGCCCCATTGGAGGTCCATAATGTTGGATGTGTGTTGTGAAATACATTGATCCTCGATTGTTTTAATAACTTTAATAGTCATAAGCCTTTATTTTATAAATCTACAGTTACAAAAATTAGCCTCAGCAGATGCAATCTGCTGAGGCCTCTCTTGTGAAAGAGGGTGGATTGATTTCAGTGGCATTGCGTGCAATTTGACAACTTTGTATTGAGTCCATTTATACGTATGAAAAAGATCGAACAATTGGGTGTTCGGTGAACACCTTCGTGTTCGATCGTTTTCATATGTGTAAATGTACATAATACAACGTTGCCAAATTGCACGCTATGGCACTGATTGATTTTCTCCTTGCCTATACTCCAATATTTTTCATACAGAGTGTTTCGCGTAACCTGCTCTCTATCATTATGGTTTTTTCGAACGGGTGAATTTAAAAAGGTGTATTTTATGAATATAAAAAATTTGTATTATAGAGAGTATATGAGACCCAGTTTTCCTTAAGGCTAAATATTTTCAAAAACCAAAAGTTGGGTTTTAGGTGCGAATTGTTAAAGTGAATAAACGTACACGGTTACATGCAGAAAGGAACTAATTAATTACGCAAGAGAAATCGAAAGAGTATCAGCACAAATAAGTAATCCAGGCCTCTAACTTGAGGAAAGCTCTTTCTAGGAGACTGTGGATTACTGAGGCAACTTTTGGAAAGCTCGTGAACTATTTATTCATTTGAAAAATATATTCAATTCCTCGACCTTGGTATAATATGACATCTTTAGTCCGTCCTGGCAGATCCCCCGAGACTGAAGAAAGTCGGTCCACTATCGCCGAGATATAACTGCATTTCATTGTGATGTACGACTCTTCTTCAACTCCTCACAAAGCAGCCATTTCTCTGAGCATCTTTCTCTGCGGATTGGAATTTATAACGGTTCTCGAGGGCAACAATCGATTTTTTTTTTTTTTTTATTCCGAAGGGATGTTTCTCTTCCCTCAGACGAGCGATGCCCGCCTCAAAATACATGTATGCGCGCCTCCAGTAAACTTTCGCAGGACTCGGGGAGTTTTTGTAAATGATGATATTCCGCTCAAAGTGGAAATTGGGCGCGTTCCAACCGAAACTGAACTTTGAGCTTTACTTAAATGTATCGATGTCTTTCCGCCTGTTGTTCCGGATTTTCTTTCGCGGTCTCATTTGATTGTTCTTTTTCTGTATAGCTGAGCAGACCGCGTAGATACAATAACGGCTCTCTGTTCGTAACTTTTACGTTGAAGAATCAGCCCCCCCCCCCCCCCCCCCACAAACACCCCACCGCGAGCTAAAACGTTTTCTTTATCCAATGCCTATCCAACATAACCGTAGTGGTAAATTTTTAGGTCAGTCGAGGTATAGCAGTTGTGAGTCAGTGGCGTAGCCGGGGGGGGGGGGGGTCCAGGGGGTCTGGACCCCCCCCCCCCCCCTTGACACCAAAATTTGTCCTAAAAAAAAAGGTCATTTTTCTCGTTTTCAGACAAATTTTATCAAAATAGTGTCTTTGGACCCCCCCCCCCCCTTGACACTTTTCGGACTCCGGACCACCCCCCCCCCCAGAAAAATTCCTGGCTACGGCACTGTTGTGAGTAATGGCAACAGGAAACCTTTAGGGGAGGGGGAATATAAAAATCGCTCTAAATTTACTTTTTTTTTTTCAATTAGTTCGAGGCTCAGAGGTCATTATGACGCGCAAACTACAAGGGCGCCTTTTTACTCGCACTGAATAAAAAAGTTTAGGTACAGTCGGCGTCGGCCCAACCTTTTAAAATAGCTTCGCAGAGTAAAAGTATTGCTCTACCGGAGAAAGTTGCAATTGTACCGAAGCACTACTTCGGGAAAGTAAAAGCAAGAAGGAAGATTACCACCTCATTGATTTTGTTGACTGCAATTGGTGAACAGAATATGACGCACCATCCATCATAAAATAACTCTGCAGTTGCGCTTTTGACGAAAGGAGCATCAACCAAACATGCAACGGTTGGCTCACCTGCCGTTTCTGGTGGATTTCGGCTCATCGATTGCTTGTTTGACGATCCTAATTTGATCGTGTACTAAGCGTTTATTACAAGCCGTAGTTATCTTTATGAGGTTATTCATTGCCTTACTATCCAATCCTATATACCTACTATCGCAATGAAACCTAACCTAACATAATTAGATTGTTCGCTTGTACACACGCTCAAATTATTACTATAGTCAAACAAATGTATATGGATGTGAGTTTACGTATACAAACGTGTTCCTAATTTGCATTTAAATTCTGCGTCCCCTCAAACATCTAATACCCCACCACTTCAATTTTTTGTTTCCATAAAGTAAGGCTGCAACCAGTGCAACCTAGAGACCTATTTATCCCCCGCTATATTTTCTATTCATTCAACTTTTTTATTCATTTTATGAATTGGTTTATCGATTTGATTCTCATTGAAAAGTTGGGCTGTTACTGCGTGTAGGGCATTAGGCATGTTGCCATGCGCTAATATTATTTAGGCTCAGGCATCCGGCCAATTTTTTTTTTTTTTTCCAAAGGATTCTCGAAAATATTTCAATTGGCAGCGAGTAAAGTTGTAAAGAAGTTTAATCCTTCCCTCCCTCCCTCCTTGCATCCTTTTCTATTCATGCTTTTTCATCTCTCATCGACTACGTCTGCTGTGTTATTGTGTTGTAATTTCATTTCGAAAGATGATGCCAGAACTGATGAAAGTAATTTTGAATATTTAAGTGACATCTAATAATACTTCATTCAACTCTTCTTGGATTTTTGTGACTTGAATTTTGGATTTTTTTTTTTTTTTTTTTTTTTTTAGAAAAGTTTTTTACTGTTAATAATGTCTTTGGTTGGGAAATGTTTTGCTTCAAAACTATAGAGAACTTTTAAGAATTTTTAATCAAACCTCTATAATTGTGCAGTATCCAGACTTTAAAGGCGAGAAAGTTTGGCTAATCCTCGCCGAAAATTACATCTCCCAAATTTGATAGCCTGAAATTGTGACTAGTATTCTGGGAAAACTTGTTTTACTGATCGTAAACCTTTGGGAGCCTAAATTTTTCTTTTGCACTTCTTGGCAACACAGATGTGTCTAGCTGTTAGTTTGCTCTGGGGACAAATTCGAAACAATTTTAAACGTCAAGAAGGAGGACGCATTTGCCGTTTAGATTCCAAGCTGCATAATCATGCAGATTAATTCACCTCATTTTCGATAATGACCGCCTTCCTTCCTCTAAATGAAAAATCACGCGAAAACTGAGTTCAAGGACAGGGATCGTGCCCTTGACCCCTTCCTCCCCGCCATAATCTCTTTCTTCTCTATAAATGACGATTCATCCCGTGTGCATCCTGTGAAAAATTAAAGGCTTTTTTTTATCATTTAGGCTAGTTTTTCATACAGTTCGTGCATTTATAGTTTTGATTCTAAGAGACTTTTTATCAGTCGTCAAAAGTATGCAGAAAAAATAGAGAAACAGCTTTGGTAGCGCTGAAAAAATCTTTGGTAGAAAAATGACCCAGCGAAAGACTTTGGTAGAAAAATGACCCAGCGAAAGACTTCGGTAGAGCTAACCAACGGTTTTCTACGCCAAATAAAACTAAAGGAATTGGTGAGGCGAACAAAATACTTGGTTTGCTCCACTGAAGTTTTTTACTGAGCCATCATTGCACCAAAGGTTTTGTCAGCGCAACCTAAGTGTTTTCCCCCTGTATTTTCTGTGTAGACATTATAGCTCCAGTCTCAAAAGTCATTGATTTGTCAGGGGGGAAGGTGCTTAAAATTGCTCTTGGAACGTGTCAGCTACTCTTTTAGAGGTTTTGAATTTATGCGGATTCGCGGATCTTGCCGAATGGGTTTGAAGGGGGGAGGCGTTAACCTATATGTATGTACGTTTTGGGAACTTTCAGATGGTCGGGGGGGGGGGAGGGGGTGGTACAGTCAGTACGAGGGGGATACCGGTGTCCCCCCCCCCCACATGCATTTTTGAAATTTTAGCCTTATCTTAAGATGCAGTTGTAAACTGGTCTACAGGTAGTGTTGAAAAGTGGTTTGACAGGTCAAGATTTGGAAATGATGCTCCTCAAATGCGCTATAGAAATTATCGTAAAATATATACTTTATTCAATATCAGTCGCGGAAAGTGGTTGATATTACAGCCACTCAGGAAAGCAATTTTTATCAGTATTCCTCCCTAAACTTTCTTTGAAAATTAGCGAACCCTTTTTCTTTCGTTTATGAAAATGTAAACCCTATAGGCTATAAGGAGCAGTTTGAAGCAATTTAAAACTGAAATGTTCTTCGAAAATTTTCTGTCAAATTGCCCATTTAAAAAAACCCTCTCAGAAACGCAATTTTATATCCGATACCGGGCAAAAAATTCGATTTCCGAAAAAAGTCCCAAGAAAGATCTCATAATGTCCCTATTATAGTAGTTTTTAAACGTCATCTAGCAAAATATTGAACGTCCAAAACAGAGTGAACGCCATCTCCGTACCCATCTAAGTCATGGGACGTTATAGGGACTTTTAAATTAAAGCCTCGAAGAATGTTAATGGGTTATTAGAATTATTGGTGAATGTCCGGAAAATGTCCCCCAAATCATTGTAAAAAATTCCAGAGTTATTTGGGGGTAATATTCAGGACATTCACCAATAATTCTAATAACCCATTAACATTCTTCGAGGCTTTAATTTAAAAGTCCCTATAACGTCCCATGACTTAGATGGGTATGGAGATTGCATTCACTCTGTTTTGGACGTTCAATGTTTTGCCAAATGACGTTTAAAACAATTATAATAGGGACATTATGAGGACTTACTCGGGACTTTTTCGGACTTTGAATTTTTTGCCGGGTAGGCAGGGATAATGCTTTTCCGAGAATTGTGTGAAAATATTCTGGTACAGGTATTCAACTAAGTATTCAAGTCACGGTTTTGTGAGATTTTGTGTCTTTAATATCTCATCACAAGCATATTTGCTCTTAGAAACCCTAAGAACGTGCGAAACTGGTGAAAGCTGAAGCTAATACTCGAACTGTCACGATACTGAAAAGTTTTACCATCATTACGTGCCCAGAATATCCATTGTTGAAGTGTGGGTGAGAAAAAAAGTAATTTTTCATGAGTGAAAGAGGCTTTGATCCGGAAATAGGATTATAAGGGCGCAGGATGATCTTTTTAATCCGAAAAACAAGTCAACTCATGAATTCTAATATATACTTGTTTCATTTTTCTCCTTGTCGGAGGCAGTCGTTGATGAACCTAGAATCGGCGCAGCGTTAAAACCTTGACACACGAATGAAGACAAAACCCGCAGTATTTCAATGGAGTCATAGGGCGTTATAGAACCAACGCGTTTTGTGAATGCACGTTTGCTTGCATATTAATTATTTGTAATGAAAGAGCAATAAAACGAATACCACACGAAAGAGAGGGAAAGAGCGTCACACGAGTTTAGGAGAAATAATTTATCCCTTTTCCTTCTTGTATTCTCCGTGTTGAAAGATTTTTCCTTGAGTTCCTACTTGCCCCATTTTTGATGGTTTTTTTTTACTATTATTTTTCCAGCCGTTTGTACAATGGGTCTGTTGCAAACTTTTGCTACAGTGATATAGAGTGTTAAATCTTAAGTAAAATCACGTTAAAAGTCCATTGGTGGTATCAAAAAGCCATAAAATGCAGTATTAAACTCACAAGAGGCTTTTAACTGAAATCCAAGATAGCGGTAAAATATCGAGCAACCTGTGTGCACGCACTGTGAACATCCATGATGGCCAACGTTAACAACCTCATAGCATCGGAGGTTATGAGTTTGTTTTCGTTGTGATTGGTTGTGATCGGTGTTGTGAGGTTGGCCATCTTGGATGTGCGTACAGGTTGCTCGATATTTTACCGCCATCTTGGACTCCAGTTAAATGCCTCTTGTGAGTTTGTTATTGCATTTTATGAATCTCTGCTGCCACCAATGGACTTTTCGCGCGATTTGTCATGAGATTGATCACTCTGTAGCGCTGTAGCAAAAGTTTGCAACAGACCCATTGACTGGTTTAGGACAGCAATTTATCGGATTGATTGTCATTCAAATTCAAGGACTTTTGATTCCAAACAAACTCTGATTCAATGTAATTTCTCCATATACGCATTTTTTTAAGGGCAATTTTGGTTATTGAATCAAGAAATCAATGAACGGAAATTGTGCGCTACTAAAACAATAAATTAATGCGATTTTTTTGCGATTATGACTTCTACGTCCACGAAAATGCTCTGTAGTTATTTAAATTCCTGCGGTTCCTTGACTATAACTGCCGGAATCAACAAGATACCACTTATTAAAAGATGCTCAAGGAAGTTAGATTAGCCTGATTTCCCGCCAGATTCCCGCCCATTCAACAACCACAACTACATCAAAATGCATCGGTCAATCTGTTATAGCTTGTCGATTTTGCAGTGGCGGCGCGTGCAATCTGGCAACAACGTATTCTCTCCATTTAAACCTATGTAAAACAATCGATCTTCAGGAGGTGCAATTGCACCCCTTATCGATAATCGATATCGATATATCGATACTTTTGCATGGGTTTATATGGAAAATTAGCATAGTTGGCAAATTGCACGAGCCGTAACTGCGATTTTGGCAATTTTAGTTGTGGAACCAGGCATAATTAATTACATCAAAAATAATCTGTTTTATAAAATTGCTAGATATTTTCAGGATCAAGACTTAAAGTTTAAGGAAAGTTCCTAAAAGTTTCAAAAAACTCTTTACACTGTTGGTCTAATTTTATAATAATATTAAAGTCAAGTAAAAATGGCAAAATCCAAAGTTGAGGCCCCTTTAGTATTAGTGAGTCTAATTCATAGTCGTAATAACTAATAAGGTCGCATGAATAATTGGTTTAGTATCACAAAATGTCTGTTCAAAAATGTCCTTATTGGGGGTGGGTGGGTTAAAATTTTATACATTGCATGCTATCTTGACTGTCTCAGGTGTTGAACTTTCATTGCTTAAATCCACTTATAAGTTGTGCGATAATCTCAATGAGATTGCAGTACTAAAGTTTAATTCACATTGTTAATTGTACTCATACTTTATCGAAACAGATAATTTTCTTTTCTTCTTTTCCGGAGTATAAAGTAATTTTGATTGATCCTCCCACTAATGACTAAAACCTTAAAAGTTTCAAAAATAAGCTTGTTCATTTCTTGTTATCTTACAGAAATATACACGTGTGCTACATTGTGTGTAAACTAGAGCTTTCATCAACACACCGTAGGTACTTAACAGTTAATCAAAGTTCTATAAACTAAAGCCCATTTTACGTGTTTTTTTTTAATTCAAGTGAAATGGTGTCCTCTCGCGCCTAACAACTAAAAACTGATTAATGATTATGTAAATGTCATTTGAGATTCAGATTTCAAAGTGTAAATCATAGAAAATCAAAAAATCGCTTAAGCTTTCGAGAGACAACTGTTTTTTTAAGCTCTTCAACGGTGATTTGTGGATTCAAGTACATTTTGGAGATAATGTAGATCATGGATCAAAATACGTACTTGAGAATATTGTCTTCCTCTGTCTGCTCATGAAAGCCAAAAAGTCGACTGTAATTTGAATCAGTGGCGGCTCGTGGAATTTATCAACTATGTTTTTTCTTACCATTTGAACCTATATGCAAAGCTATAGTGTCTCAGGAACTCAATGAATGCTCTGATGAAGATCGATTATTTTATGTAGATTTAAATGGAGAGAGCTCGCGTTGTTGTCAGATTGCACAATTCGCCTCTGAATTGAGGCGTTTTATGTAAGAAGGGGCTCTTCGCGAAGAACCCCTTTTTGCGTAAAACACATTAATCGATTTGTCATATCAATAATAGTCTTTCACCAAAATCTCAGCTCAATATCTTGAAAACTCAGCGATTACGAGGTGTTTTCGTGAATCGAGACTTCGTTAAATGGGCGTTGTGATGCGAGTTTCAAGTTCCCCAAAAATCGCCGAAAACTTAGATCGCGGTTTTGAAGGCTTAGGAGTCGTCGGAGCGTAAAAACGCTAAGTATCTTTCATGTTGGAAATTATTCCAAATACATAGGATGCGTATCAATTTTTCGATTCAATCGATAGTTCTCGATATATTTCGATATAAAGGCATTCTGGGCTTTATTTTTGGATATATCTGGCAACGCAGGCAAGATATCTTGAAGTACTTTTTCTTGGGTGAAAGTACATGCCATAAGGACCATCTCTGCCAAAAATCAGCTAATGATTATTTTTTCCTGCTATTTGGTGGTATCTTTAAGGCGGCGAGACCCGTTTTACTTAAAAAGGGGTTCCTAGGAGTCAACTTCAAAATATTGTGTAAAACACAGAAATACACGGATTTTAAAAAAAATTTAAGCCATTATGTCCGTAAATAAACCTAGTTTTAGGAAAAAAAATTATATTAGCCATCTAGGTAGCCAGATCGGTAGAAATCAAGTTGCAAAACTTCGAATTCGTTTTTCTTCCAATTACAAAACTGCAAAGAACCCCTTTTTACATAAAACGCCTCAATTGAATCAAATCAGAAATCATAAATAATCATCGGTTTTAGTTAAGAACTTTCACCGTCTTATGATTTCGGTCGAAGACATGGAAAGCTGCCGAAAGGGTCTGTGAATTGGCCCGAAACGTCCCAAATTTTATGATTTGTTACAGCTTTGTTGCTTTTATATAATTGTTGGCTGATCTAAAGTTATTACGTGTTTATTATTGCCGGGTTGCTCGTGTTATTTCAACGTTTGCTCTCTTTGTTCGTGACCTGTCCCTTTCTTGGTTACAGCGGCGGCTCACTTTTATTTATTTTGTGTGTTTTCATTTTTATTTGGTTGAGAAAGGGTCTGTGAATTGGCCCGGAACGTCCCAAATATCATAATTTGTTCTAGCCTTTATCCCATTATAAGTTGTTTTTATAATAAATTTATAAATATATAAACAATTTTAAAAGCACACAAACCCAGCACATATAAATACAATTTATATAATATACGGTGCGTGTAAAAATAAGAATGAAAGTAAAAATGAAAAAAAAAAAAAAAAAAAAAATGAAAAAAAAAAAAAAAAGTTTTGCCCTTTCGACCGATCTCACGCGTTAACCAGCCAAAACTTTTTGCTCAAAGGCTTTTACCGTTAAACGCCGATTTATGGTTATGGCGAATTGTAACTGCGCGTCCCTTTGCGAGTTTTTACTTCGCAAATGAATCATTGGTTTTTACGAGCGATGGGAATTTTGTCGCGATCTCACGGTGAACAGCTTCCCCCTCCCCTCCCCTCCCCTCCCTCCCCCCTTGCCACCCTCTCTTTCTCTTGTGATAATCCCTCCTCCCCCGGAGACACGGCACTTTTCGAACCCCACTTTGTCAATGTTAAGTGTTATCCAGCTTTCTGTCAACGAGTTGTATACCGCCTGTCATGTACTTTAGCGGGTTGGACTGAGCTTATTCCCGGTCGACGGACTCTCCCTTGTTGAACAACGAACTTTGTTTTTCTCAGCGCAACAAGTTAACCTTATAATAGCCAAAAATTCTCCATTAAAAAAAAAAAAAAAAAAAAAAAAAAACCTTATAATAAGTTGGTTTTTTATTCGACAAAGGCTGTAAATAATACACGAGGTTTTAACTGTACCTCCTTACAAGAGCTGCAATTGATTTTCGTGTGTTGTAATAAAATTTTCGTATATCGCATACAGTAGAGTTCCTGTATACTATGAGAGTTGCGACAAGACTTTCAAAATGAAGAAGAAGAAGCGGATCAATGGAGCCCCCAAGAGGAGGCAAAATGCAAATGGCAGATGGCCATTTTCCTCTGTGCTGTTGCCACTATTTCGCTATCTCTTATATGTTAGGTTCAGATTCTCGACAATAACGGTCGTTATTGAAAGAGATAATGTTTTCCGTAATAAAACTCGAGCAGAGGAAAAATTCACAAAAATTACCGCGGTCACTGCACTTTAAATGTGTAATGAAAGCGAGTTCGCGAAAAGTAAACAAACCCTCCGCCATTTGCATTTTGCCTCTTGGAGCTTTCTTGGCAGCCTAAATCTGAGAGCCAATCAGAAATGGATTCAGCAATGGCGCAACTCTCATAGTATATAGGGACTCTAGTATATAGGGACTCTAGTATACAGGGGGTGACCATGAAAAAAGACCCACTAAAAGAATTGGTCACAGTTTGAAAAATGCGTATCTTTTTTTTTTCTTTTTGCCTAAAAGTGCCGAATCGTAATTAGTTTTAAAGGGGAAAAATCAGTCGCGTTTTTTTTTTTTTTTTTTTCATTGTTCGCCTCGAAAACTGTATTTTTAGATTTTGAGAAATTCGCTATGGGTCTTTTTTTAATAGTCATCCTTTATGTGTAAAGTCATCAATTTTATTTTCCTTAATATGATCTTTATTAATAATAATTACCGTTTTCTGTTACAGGGGAAAAATGCGCGGCCTATCATCGCAGAATATGACCCAAAAAAAAGTGGAGTTCGGACGGAAAGAGCGGACCTTGTTATGGTTAAGTAAGTATATGTACATCCTATAATTTGTTGTCTCAATTTTAATTTTCCCGAAAAGCTGCAATCCGTAACTGCAGCACGGACATTTTCGCCTTGTCAGGTAAAAATAGGTCGTATGATGGTTTTTGAATATCCTGGATATCCAGAGCATGAGGGAAACCCTGCAAAACGTGGCATTAACAGAAAAATTGATTTTATGAGAGAAAATATGAAAATTTCAGGGGATTTTGATAAAATACACGTCTCATCGGGGAATTCA
Source organism: Trialeurodes vaporariorum (assembly GCA_011764245.1). Lineage (NCBI taxonomy): Eukaryota > Metazoa > Arthropoda > Insecta > Hemiptera > Aleyrodidae > Trialeurodes > Trialeurodes vaporariorum. The sequence continues at coordinate 74,032,427 of VMOF01000002.1, forward strand.
AGTTTAAAGTGAGGAACCAAATTTACTTATCATGGAAAATCGGGGAAAAATCATAGATTATGATGGTCGAAAATTGGTAGACACACTGATTTCGTTTATGATTATGAAAAATGTTATTCAACAACCAGCTATAGCGCTGTTTAAAAACCGATTTTAAACTTAACCCTAGCTCACTTGATTGGCAGGGGCCTGATCAAGTTGGAACTCGGCAGTTCAACCGATGAGCAACAATAATCATCTTATCGTTAAGTTTGAGCCACGCTAGAGCTAGACTTGAGGGTCATCGATGCCGTTTTGTGAGCAGAGTGAGGTTATGCTAGTCCTAGTCAAGTTTCTTGATCGGGCCCCAGGATTTTTAGTGGCGTCTCTTACAATTAGGTAATAATGTTTCTCCTCCATTTGATTCTGTGTAAAACAATCGATTTAATGCCACACAGACTTAACGTCCACTTTTTTGACGTCCACGGGCTTTACGTCCACTGTATTTATGTCCACTACTGTAATGTCCACCGCTATAGACATCCACAAAAGTGAAGTCCACTAACATATGTCCACTTATGTTACGTCCGCCTAGCTTCATTGCTCCACAATTCAATAACAGCATAAAATGGGAAATATTCGATAAGAAGGTGCGAAAATAAATTTATTTCTGTGACAGTAACAGGAAAATTTGGTACTTTATCATTCTTGTCCTTTAGCGACGCATACTTAAAAAACAGTTGTACGTACTTAGTTAAAAAAAAAGCAAGTTCTGGGTTATAATGCTACTTACTCAGGGTTATCTGGAGTAAAGAGAAAATGCCCCAGGAACTCGAATAAACATCTCTGAAATGTCTCAATATATTCCTGGGTAAACTAAGTAAACTTACTGTGAAAGGAAGAAGAAAAAATCATCTCTTAAGAAAGAAGAAAAAACAAGTGGTCCAATTGTGGAATTTAATGTCCACAGTTATTACGATGATGGACGTTTGTTTTTGTGGACATTTAGTTGGGTGGACGGACAATTTTGTGGATGTAAAGAAGCGGTGGACATAAAACTAGTGCACGTAAAGTCGATGGACGAAAAGTCCTGGAACCGATTTAATAGTGAAGCGCTGCTTCCTCGCCTATCAATTGTTGAACATAGATTCGAATGGAGGGCATACATTGTTGCTGCATGCAAGTTGCACGATCCGCCCCTGAAAATCTCGTTTTCGATCAAATCGATCGAAATCACATTTTTGGCGTTTTCTCGCAAATGGAAGGTACATACGTTCGTTTTCCTGTTGGACATCATGTTTATCCTCGAGCATGCGTCAAATTACCTTTTCTCTCCTTCCACCTCGTGACGTGAGTCAAGACGAGCTTTTGCAGCCGGCGCTCGGCGACTCGGCGTCTTTTACTTCGCTGACTACCTCTTCTTCTATGTCTCTCTGCTTCCCTTCCACGATCAGTCCGTTCCAAGGTGAGAGAAGAATTTGACATTGAGCGATCCCCCAACATCACTGTCGGTCACTATACTGACTAAACCTCGCACCGCCCGATTTCTTCCCATATTCTCCGGTACCATATATACATGTATAGTTCGCGGCACTACGGCACACAGTAGAGCGAGTCAGTGAGAGGAGCCGAACACGGCGTGGCGACTTTGAATGTGTGTATCTTTTTCAATACTCAATGTAGACGTTTGAAATTGTTTCCATTGGTTTTATCGTAAAATTTCTTAAAAGAATCGTATAGATTGTTTTTTGACTGTAAAAACATTCGAATTAACATATTCAGTCAAAAATATTTCCATGGCCTACTCCTTCTATTGACTCGCCGCACTGTCCGGCATCACATAATGGTCTAAGATCGTGTGAAAGTGGCCAAAAATCACAACTGTCCGGCACATTATGGTCTATAAGATCGTGTGAAAGTGTCCAAAAATCAGAATTGTCCGGCACATTATGGTCTAAGATTGTGTAAAAGTGGCCAAAAATCAGAACTGTCCGGCACATTATGGTCTAAGGTCGTGGAAAAGTGGCCAAAAATTAGAACCGTCCGGCACATTATGGTCTAAGATCGTGAAAAGGTGGCAAAAATCAGAATTGTCCGGCACATTATGGTCTAAGATCGTGAAAAAGTGGCCAAAAATTAGAACTGTCCGGCACATTATGGTCTAAGATCGTGAAAAGGTGGCAAAAATCAGAATTGTCCGGCACATTATGGTCTAAGATCGTGAAAAAGTGGCCAAAAATTAGAACTGTCCGGCACATTATGGTCTAAGATCGTGAAAAGGTGGCAAAAATCAGAATTGTCCGGCACATTATGGTCTAAGATTGTGTAAAAGTGGCCAAAAATCAGAACTGTCCGGCACATTATGGTCTAAGGTCGTGGAAAAGTGGCCAAAAATTAGAACTGTCCGGCACATTATGGTCTAAGATCGTGAAAAGGTGGCAAAAATCAGAATTGTCCGGCACATTATGGTCTAAGATCGTGAAAAAGTGGCCAAAAATCAGAATGTAAATGTTTCATCAATTTGTCTTTTATCTTTTATAAACTTTAAAGACCAATTAAAATCACCGAGAACACTTTCATTAAGTAACTATACTTGTTACTGGAAATTTTTAAATTGGCTTAAATGGTCGAAAACGCTGATTTTTTGCCACTTTTTTCGAGCTCAGACCATAGTACGGCGGTACCGCGGCAACGACCACCCGAACACGAGCCGATTTGCTGATCGCCGATCGCTGATCACGTCAATCACTCCGATTTTTCGAAACGTAATCACTGACCTTCCATGGCGGCATCGCGTCTTCGTCCGTGTTTAAACCGCGACGGTGACTTCGCCGGGCCGCGAGTCGCGAACAGAATGCGTTGAAATTTAATTTCTTGAGGAAATCGAATGTTTCAGAATTTATTCTTATCGAACATCGATCTTCGAGAAAAATTTCCTGTTGCCGTAACAAGACGTTTGTCTAATACTTACCGAATCGGAAATTCTGGTTGCTGCAACCGGAATTCTGGTGACTGTAACGCGGACGTTAGGGTGGGTCGAAAAAAGTTGTTTTCGATGTATCGATTTCTAATACCCGGCAACAGTTGTGTCTTTGCATTACTTTTAACGTAGTGAAATCGGATTTTGAAATTTCGAATGGCTTTAGCTGGTAATTTTGCCTTGAAATTTGCCTAAATTGACGAATTTTGACGATTTTCGACCCTAATTCAGACCTTTGTGAAAAAAGTCTTTTTCGATGTATCGATTTCTAATGCCCGTCAAAAGTTGTGTCTTTGCATTACCTTTAACGTAGTGAAATCGGATTTTGAAATTTCGAATGGCTTTGGCTGGTAATTTTGCCTTGAAAATTGCCTAAATTGACGAATTTTGACGATTTTTGACCCTAATTCAGATCTCTGTAAATCGACTTAAAATGCAAAATTCTATGAAATTTTTTGCTAAGTACACCTCTTACAGACAGTATTAGCGCCGCTGAGCCAATTTTGGGACCCACAGAGGTATCAGGGGGCGGGGGGGTGGGGATCCGAAATCGTAAGTTTTAACAGTAAATTTCACTGAATCCTCGTTGAGATTTCAAACTGCATTCGAACACTTTGTTCTTCACATTTCCAAGACAAAACCAGCTTCTTGAGCATGCTGTTAAATAATTTACTAACTGTGAGGCCTCCATTAACAGAGATGAAGGGGGAGGGGTTCTTGAGAACCAAAAATTATATTTTAACAGAAAGATTATGTGGTTCAAGGCCCAGCGCTCGGTAAATTTCAGTTCATGAAACTTTCCAGGACTCACAACGCGGCGGTGGCTGGACATTGAGTCCCTCCCTCACCCTCCCTCCAATCTATGTATCGCTTGATAACTGCAGAGCAGTTGGACCCACAAAAAAATTGGCCTCCTGACTAGCCGCAATTTGTGTACAAGTTATGTTACGACCAAAGAGTAATATTTGCATGAATAGAATTTAGTCCAGTGACCAATATTTTTTGGGCCCTGATACATGGTGTTATGCTTGTTCGATTTATGATACTATGTGAGTAGAAATACGTTTGAATTATTCAGTTTGAAATTGAGCCTTATGCTCAAAAGAGCTCATGACACTTCGACAATTTAAAATCGCTCTTATGTGTCCATCACGCGTTTTTTCGCCGTAAACATGTGAGGAAGCTTCTGTCATCACTTTCACACATCTTTCAACCGCTTGCGTATGACACGGAAATTCAAAGACGTGTGAAAGTGGGTTTGGACCATCTACAGGGTGTTGATTAAAATATGTACCATCTCGAATTTCTCGCGAACGGCTTCGAATTTCATAAAACGCCGAAACACGTCTAAAATATTTTCGAGGGGGACATCTTTTTTGGGGGTCGCCGATTTTGTGGGCCCCCTTGGGGGGCCCCCAGGGGGGGCCTCACGACCCTAAATCCCATACTTCAAATGGGGACCCCCAATTTTTACTTAATATTTGGAAAGGAAATAAAATTCTAAGACTTTTGGTGCAAACCGGAAGTCGATATCGTTTTTTGTTTTCGATATATCGAAGGTCAAAGTTCGATATGGACCCATCTTCAAAAATCCGTAACTCCCCTTTGAATAGTCCAAATTGAAAAAACTTTGGGTCTAAATTGCTCTACAGAGCAAGGTCTTTTCAAATAAAACCACGCATTTTCCAAAAAAATTATTTTAAGGGGGGTTTTGGGCCCCTAAATTTTTTTGAAAATTTGAAAATTTGAAGAGGCTGTAAAAAAGAAAGGACTTCAATTTTCAAAAAACGCTGAAACACGGGTCCCATTATTTCAAAGGATACCCCTTTTCTTGGGGTCGGCGATTTTCAGACCCTACAGGGGGGGCGGGGGTGGGGGTCACATTCCTCAAAATTTGAAAATTTTAAATGATAACGACCCAGACCCCTGCTTTGTGATATATCGTTAAAAAGATCGTTACAAGCCAAACATTTTGGTGCAAACCGCGGTTCGATATCTTTTTTCGTTCTCGATTAATCGAAGGTTAAAGTTTCATATCGTTCATATCATACATTTGGTCGATATGAAACTTTGACCTTCGATTAATCGAGAACGAAAAAAGATATCGAACCGCGGTTTGCACCAAAATGTTTGGCTTGTAACGATCTTTTTAACGATATATCACAAAGCAGGGGTCTGGGTCGTTATCATTTAAAATTTTCAAATTTTGAGGAATGTGACCCCCACCCCCGCCCCCCCTGTAGGGTCTGAAAATCGCCGACCCCAAGAAAAGGGGTATCCTTTGAAATAATGGGACCCGTGTTTCAGCGTTTTTTGAAAATTGAAGTCCTTTCTTTTTTACAGCCTCTTCAAATTTTCAAATTTTCAAAAAAATTTAGGGGCCCAAAACCCCCCTTAAAATAATTTTTTTGGAAAATGCGTGGTTTTATTTGAAAAGACCTTGCTCTGTAGAGCAATTTAGACCCAAAGTTTTTTCAATTTGGACTATTCAAAGGGGAGTTACGGATTTTTGAAGATGGGTCCATATCGAACTTTGACCTTCGATATATCGAAAACAAAAAACGATATCGACTTCCGGTTTGCACCAAAAGTCTTAGAATTTTATTTCCTTTCCAAATATTAAGTAAAAATTGGGGGTCCCCATTTGAAGTATGGGATTTAGGGTCGTGAGGCCCCCCCTGGGGGCCCCCCAGGGGGGCCCACAAAATCGGCGACCCCCAAAAAAGATGTCCCCCTCGAAAATATTTTAGACGTGTTTCGGCGTTTTATGAAATTCGAAGCCGTTCGCGAGAAATTCGAGATGGTACATATTTTAATCCACACCCTGTATATACATCTTAAGGTCGTCTTCAGGAAAACTACGAGTGACGGGGGGCTCCGTAAAATCCTTAACATTCCAAGTAACCATGTTTACGTAGTTGGTAGCCTCGAAGTTCAGTTTTGGAACCTTGAATTTTCGTATGTTTTGTTTGTGCTGAATTGACCTTACTTCTAAAATTGTGTCCACGGCTTTATCGCGATTAGCCCGATTCTCATCATACAACATGGCTAAAAGAATATTTTCAGAGTGAGCGTTAAATGCATTGTTCTGAATTACGTCACTAACTAACAATTTAAGCTCTGGCTTAAGGTATTCAGAAGCCTGAATCATGGAAAGTAAATGCCTGGCATTGCATTGGTCTCCCTATTTCATTTTCCAAACAGGTAATAGCTCCTCTTTTCCATCCTGTATTTACGGCCGTTCCATCCGAGCCAATAGCTACTAAACTATCCAATAATACTCCATTTTCGTCAAGACACTCCAATATGGAGTCTGCGATATTGCTCGCATGACCTGATGGAGGAGTGTAGTGGCCAATGTACTCTGAACCAATTTCTTTTATTATCGAGATGTGCTCCTCCATTTTGGTCGATGTATGTCGACGCCCGAATGCCCCCCGTCACTCGTAGTTTTCCTGAAGACGACCTTAAGATGTATATAGATGGTCCAAACCCACTTTCACACGTCTTTGAATTTCCGTGTCATACGCAAGCGGTTGAAAGATGTGTGAAAGTGATGACAGAAGCTTCCTCACATGTTTACGGCGAAAAAACGCGTGATGGACACATAAGAGCGATTTTAAATTGTCGAAGTGTCATGAGCTCTTTTGAGCATAAGGCTCAATTTCAAACTGAATAATTCAAACGTATTTCTACTCACATAGTATCATAAATCGAACAAGCATAACACCATGTATCAGGGCCCAAAAAATATTGGTCACTGGACTAAATTCTATTCATGCAAATATTACTCTTTGGTCGTAACATAACTTGTACACAAATTGCGGCTAGTCAGGAGGCCAATTTTTTTGTGGGTCCAACTGCTCTGCAGTTATCAAGCGATACATAGATTGGAGGGAGGGTGAGGGAGGGACTCAATGTCCAGCCACCGCCGCGTTGTGAGTCCTGGAAAGTTTCATGAACTGAAATTTACCGAGCGCTGGGCCTTGAACCACATAATCTTTCTGTTAAAATATAATTTTTGGTTCTCAAGAACCCCTCCCCCTTCATCTCTGTTAATGGAGGCCTCACAGTTAGTAAATTATTTAACAGCATGCTCAAGAAGCTGGTTTTGTCTTGGAAATGTGAAGAACAAAGTGTTCGAATGCAGTTTGAAATCTCAACGAGGATTCAGTGAAATTTACTGTTAAAACTTACGATTTCGGATCCCCACCCCCCGCCCCCTGATACCTCTGTGGGTCCCAAAATTGGCTCAGCGGCGCTAATACTGTCTGTAAGAGGTGTACTTAGCAAAAAATTTCATAGAATTTTGCATTTTAAGTCGATTTACAGAGATCTGAATTAGGGTCAAAAATCGTCAAAATTCGTCAATTTAGGCAATTTTCAAGGCAAAATTACCAGCCAAAGCCATTCGAAATTTCAAAATCCGATTTCACTACGTTAAAGGTAATGCAAAGACACAACTTTTGACGGGCATTAGAAATCGATACATCGAAAAAGACTTTTTTCACAAAGGTCTGAATTAGGGTCGAAAATCGTCAAAATTCGTCAATTTAGGCAAATTTCAAGGCAAAATTACCAGCTAAAGCCATTCGAAATTTCAAAATCCGATTTCACTACGTTAAAAGTAATGCAAAGACACAACTGTTGCCGGGTATTAGAAATCGATACATCGAAAACAACTTTTTTCGACCCACCCTAGCGGACGTCCGGTTACTTCAAAGTAGTAATAAATAACATCAATCTTGAGGCTTGTGTTGGAAATTTAAATCGTTCTGTAAATGTAAGAAGTTCCTTCAATTTTCCGAGCAGCAACCACCCTAACTTCTGAGAGGGGACTTTTTTTATAGTCACCAATTCACCATGTATACCGTATACGTGCATTAGCCATCAATATTACCGATGAATACTCGGTAGGTCTCGCCTGGTAATGTTGTGTTTCTAATAAGGTTCTTTCAATCATATTTCAACCTGTTACCATACCGGTTAGTTTCCGCGAACCAGAGTCCCTATAAATGTTGAGAGTTATACTCTGTTCGGGATAAGAAGTCCGATCCGCTGACCACCAGCCTACGGAGGCCGACGTAAACAAAAATTTGCGAAAATGCATGCAGAGTATACTATCAGACCCGAGTATTCCCGATCAATGCTATTTATGAGAGAGCCGAGGTTAACCGAAAATGGCGGCGATCAGCATATCAGGAATGTGAACATTGATGAGTGAGCAATCGCGTTTCTTCAGCCGTGTCGTTTTTATTAGTAATTTTGTCGATACAAAGTTAATCGTGATTGCAGTTTTAAAACAGCGAAATGAGTTCATCAGCATATTTTGGTAGCAGTGGAAGGGTGCCTCGTCTTATTTAAACGACGCTTTTTGTGGTATTTGATCGGAAAAGTTGGCTTAAACTGTTTTTACACAGTCCTAATGACTTGGAATTTTGTATCTGATGGCGGTATTTTTTAACGCTGAATTCAAATTTCGCATCAGTTTTTCAAAATTCGAAAATCCAAGATGAATTTTGAAAATCGGATGCAAAACTTGAATTCAGAGTTAAAAAGTACCCGTGGATAGTGAGTTTCATGTCATCTGGACGGTGTTGCCATATTTCACTCGACGCCACTGCTTGTAGCGGTTTAGCCCCTACAACACGTGAAAACGAGAATTTCGTGAAAAAACGCAAAATTCAAACTAATGTTTCCGGCAAAGCCGCATTTTTCCGCATTCTGACTTCAGGGCCTATTAGTACGCACTAAGGACTACCATTTCTCATATATATACCCGCGGGATGTAGCAGGATGTTTGAACTTAAGTTCTCGTGAAAATCGGAAAATTTACGTTTTTAGCTAAAAACCTAGAAGTATCAAAAATATATCAAATTCGAATTAAAAATTGATAAAACAGGCATAAACTAATTGTAATTATCTTTAGAAAGACGATCTATGTCCAAAAATTTTGTTTTGACTTCATTTGAAACACTTTTTTTTTACTCTGATCATAGTCTCGTGCTGAGGCTAAATTTAATGGTGGTAAAACTGATTTTTCCCCTGGTGGATTCTAGGTGAATTAATCCAGGTTAGACCCGCCAAATACAAGTTTCTAATGCAAAAATCTATGTAGATTCCGAATATTACAACAGCTTTATCCCATAGCTACTTTTTTTTTTGTTGAGTTTATGCCAGCTTTTTTGGTCAAACACCACATAGTGCGACGCGCCAAAACTGTCTTCTAACCGCGCGGTCGATTTAGCTTACCCGACTTGGCGGTCGTCGAGAATACTCGGGTCTTACAGCATACTCTAAACGCATCCAATGCGCAATGGCGGCGCCCGTACAGCCTATAAAACTCGCTAACCAATCAGTCAACTCTCTACAATCTACATGTAGGGACTCTAACCGCGAACTACAGGTTTGCTTCTCATTTCAGCAGAGCGGCAGGAGTCGTTGAATGTTGAATGGCACCGTGCACAATAAACACATTCACATCTCATCTCCGGTGCTCAGTACTGCTGCAGATTGACGCAAGGAGTCGCGTAGCCCGGAGGGCTCATCGCATGTTTCGTCCTTGCGAACTTACGTAAAACACCGTGCCGCACCGGTCATGAAGGTGACTGAGCTCGGAAATTCGATAATGCGATTCACGAGACCAAAGCAGAAGAGAGGAGTGTGGGAGGAGAGGAGAGGAGAGGAGAGGAGAGGAGAGGAGAGGAGAGGAGAGGAGAGGAGAGGAGAGGAGAGGAGAGGAGAGGAGAGGAGAGGAGAGGAGAGGGGACGGAGAGGAGAGGAGAGGAGTGGAGAGGAGTGGAGAGGAGAGGAGAGGAGAGGAGAGGAGATGAGAGGGGACGGAGAGGAGACGGAGAGGAGAGGAGAGGAGAGTTAAGAAAGGAGCAAAAACATCTGTTTTTTGCGTGCATATCCGCGCGAATCCCGTTATAGCTTACGTTTGATGAATCAATTAAGATTATCCGCCTGCAGTAGCGCACCTTCAATCGGAATGACGCGTTACGCCCTGGAGCGTACTGATGCGCTTCCTCTTACGTTACGTTTTACGAAAGTGGCTCTTAACTGGCGGTTTCGTGGACAACGAGGACCGCAAGTGATCGCGACAGGAAAGGAAATGAGACGATAAGGGTTTATAAGGAAAGGGAAGGATCTGTCGCCGTCCCGCCTTGATACCGAGTTTGTAAGAATACGCGGCTTTGTTGTCAAGCGCATTGCTTTGAGTTTCCATCGCGTTTCAACCCCAATTTTGGATAAGGAATTTCGGCTCTTCGCGGTGATGCACTATCAAACGCAAAAGTTTTGAATGCGCACGGAGCGTTGCTTTGATTCAGTTGCGGCCCGTGAGATTTGGCAACCATGCATTTTTCCCACTTAAACTTAGGTAAAAAATCGATTCAAGCGGAGGCTGGCAGCCTCCTTAAGTTTCGATTGTTTTCCATGTATTTAAATGGGATAAAAACACTGTTGCCAAATCGCACGAGCCGCCACTGCTTTGATTACACGAGGAATCGCCTCTTATATCGAATTCCTGACTACCAAAACTTTTGAATCGATCCACATCGAAGCATCGAATTTTGAGTTTGATTGTACCCAAAGGCGGATCTAGCAATCTGGCAACTATGTATCATTCCCATTTGAATGCATGAGAAATAATCGATCAGTAATAGGGCCATGGCCCCCTCAAAGAATCGATTGTTCCTCATGCGTTTAAATGGGATGAATTCATGGTTGCCAAATTGCCGGATCCGTCCATGATTGTACCTTATATAGTGCCTATATTCTTTTTCCTCATATTATTTTGTTTGATGTTTTTGTTGGTTTCGGATCGCCTAACGATGGGTTCATGTTGTTTGATGTTTCGTCGTAATAATTGCGGTTGGCGGAGTCTCACAGATCGGGAGTTACAAATTTGCGAAGAGTGACAGCGCAGTTTGCCAGCGCTGCTTCGTACATTAGGCCATATCACCCTGAATCTCCGAACAACGTCAACAACCTTGTAGAAATGGTCTGAAAGCCTTCGAATTACACTGCAGGATAGCCAATTTGACACTTCCAAAATTCAAATCGAAATTTTACCAAAACACCTCAAAAGCTGGTTTTATTGACTGAAATTGGTGAACAAGTGAGTAAATGACACACCATCTATCCTCAAATAACTCGGCTGTTTGTCGGGCTGTCCAACTGCACAGGTTGTTTGACGAAAAGAACAACGACTTCGCATGCAACAGTTGGCACACCTGCTCATCGCTGCCAGTTTGATCAAACCTGTTCGATAGTTTTACGAAACGCTAATCCAAAGTTGAGTGAAGCTTTCTAAACGTTCTTTGATTCGAAAATACCTTCACTGACAAGGGGAGGCTCAGAAGTCGCCGCCTCCGATTTTGAAAACAATTGCACGAAAATGTAGCTAAAGTAAAACTATTACACCCGTGTTTCTCACATTTTGCCAATGGGCCTTCCTAAAGCGTCAGGAATTTTTTGAAAGTTGCCGAAATACACGTAAATATTCGGAACGCTCTCCGCTCGGGGTTTTTACGTGTATATCGGAAACTTTCAAAACATTCCGGACGCTTTAGGAAGGCCCATTGGCAAAAAGTGAGAAACACGGGTCTAATAGTTTTACTTTAGCTACATTTTCGTGCAATTGTTTTCAAAATCGGAGGCGGCGACTTCTGAGCCTCCCCTTGTGAGACAAATTTCCTGTTGCCGTAACGAGAATTCTGTTCATAACTCATACTAACCGAAATTCCGATAGCTGAAACAACCCGAGTTCCAATAACAGTTTGCAGAATTCTGGTCAAGTAAGTAAGTGTATTAAACAGAATTTTTGTTACAGCAACATGAAATTTATCTCATTGTTGCTTTTTTTTTTTTTTTTTTTTTTTTTTTTTTTTTTTTTTTTTTTTTTTCTTCTTCTTTTTTTTTGCTGTGTAGTGAATGCTAGAGTCCCTATGTGTAGAGAGTTAAGACAAGAGAAATCATGGGCGCCGCCATTGGATGCGATTTTGCACATTTGTTTACATTCTGAGGCCGTTGTTGTGTTTTGCTCCTCAGCAAAGATTACAGTTCCGCTAAGTTTGAAACGATGTAATCTTTCCCTGCATTTGTTGATCGACATGTATTAACGCTTTTTAATGATTCTTTTGAGATTTATGGACATTCTTGTGGTGCATTATGATTAAAATTAACAGATTCGTCACAAATTCACTCTTTTATCTGCAAAAGACCGTTGGTAAACAAAACAAAAGTGCAAAATCGCATCCAATGGCGGCGTCCGTAGAGCCTAAAATTCATCGACCAATCAGAAGTTGACTACCCTCTTGTCTTAACTCTCTACATATAGGGACTCTAGTGAATGCAAGTCCGATATAAAATGAAGCCAAATAAATTTATTAAAATACTATTAAATACTTTAGGCAGGTTTTGGTCGTTCAGGAAGAGTTACGTGGAAAGTTACGCGGATCGAGAAAGGATCCGAGGTCCTCAAAAGTTCGGGAACCGCTGATCAGCTGATCAGCTGATCTCTAGCTAATGTCGGCTCTATTGACACTTACTCACAATCAGACCAGTGGCAAATCGTGCAATTTGGCACCGTTGTATTCTGTCCATTAAACCCTTATAAAATGTAGAATGCGAGGAACACCCAATACTTCGATCTTTTTTACATAAGTTTAAATGGACGAACTGCAACGCTGCCAATTTGCGCGCTGAATCAGACCTGATTCGCGACTCACTGTCCGGCGGACAGGTCGACGTTTGCTTAGAACGGTGGTGGGCATCCTTGAGCTGTTGCAGCGCAAGTCCAAGTGTTAGTAGTTCCTCTTTCTATTCCACGTTCTCACTCATAATCAGTTCCTCAGAGGCCTGCCCAGTAAGCCAATTTGGTTTTGTTCCTTAGAGGAAGTAGAATGATTTCATTAAAAACCGAGTTACTAGATCGAGTATAGCGATTGACGAATTGGAGAAGCTCCCTTGTAATTTCTTCCGTATGTTTCACGGTGACGTGCGCTGTGACGTTCACGGAAAAAAAAGATTAGTGAAAATAACTATACGGATACCTGATTTTGGCACCTGCTAGATGTTATGGTAAACTTGACCAGAAATATGGTACATGTGCCGATACTTTGAGTAAATTTGACATGCAATCAGGCAACATCACCTAATACCTGTAGTCAAAACATTGTATACATCTGGTTAACATTACCATAACATCTAGCAGGTGCCAAAATCAGGTATCCGTATGGTTATTTTCACCGTAGTTTTTTTTTCCGTGTTAGTGCTTCAACTTTAGGATGTATTCTGAACAATTGTCTGGTGGAGGATATTCCCTTTTTTTTTTTATTTTTTTTTTCTCAGTCTCGTCCCCTCTAACTCATATCTGTTCTTTCCGAGACGATTTTGCTCAAAAATGAAGGTGAAACATGACATTTTTCAAATTTAACCCTTTTGATACCAGGTCGAAGACAAATCAATGTTCGCTCGCTTGATTTAAGTGGGTTGTTAAAGACTCCAACACCGTAGTGCTGATTTTGCATGCACAGTTGATTAACCTCTTAAGGACCACTCCCGGGTATACTCGTCTTCCTCTTCTAGTCTATTTCACATCGTCCCAGTATCATGGTTCCGAATAAACGCGATTATTGATGAAAACAACAATACAATGTGTCTTCGGGCGCCTTCAATTTATTGTATAGGCAATTCCAACTCCCTCGAGTACGAACAGTTAACTACCTTTCCTATCTAAATGGAAAAGAGGCGTTCTTTTGAAAAAACCTGGTCTGTAAAGGGTTAAGGGTGATTTCACGATAACGGGAATTGCGTGTCGCCAGGCCGGCCGCGGCGTCCGAGGCTTTGAAAACAAAAAAGTTAAACACAAGTAGGTAGTTTCTCATCGAAACTTATCGTCTGAAGGAGGGGGGGGGGAATTATCATTGCCGTTGAATATATCACACTTTTTCAGGCAGAATTTGTACACTTTGTTTCTCTTTGGTGATAGTCCTGCCCGGCAAAGTATTCAATTAAAGTGTTTAAACCTCTAAGGACCAGGTTAGTTAAAAAGACGCCTCTCTTCCGTTTAAATAAGGAAGGTAGTTAACTGTACGTACTCAGGGGAGTTGAAATTGCATATACGACGCATTGAAGGCGCCGTATCTCGTAAGTGTTTTCATCGCTAATCGCATTTATCCGGAATGAAGACTGAATCAATATGAAATAGACCAGAGGAGAAAAACGAGTAGACTCGGGCTTGGTTCATAAAGGGTTAAGCTATTCTAGATACTTTGAAAAACGCTCTCATATAGTTTTTTGACGCTCTGCAGGTTGAAAGCTCGAAACAGTTTGAATTTTACGGAGGAAAAAATTGATCTGACTATTTCCTTCCAAGTTTTTGTCTTCTAAACCCTCCTCCCACTCCCCCTCTCCCACGTTCGATCAGTTCGATATGAAAGTTAAATTGAATGCACGTTTGCATGGAAGTGAGTGGGAAGTTGCGAGGAGAAGTGGGGAGGGGGTCGATAACTCGAGTCGAAGTTCTTTTCCGGAGATGGGTGTAGAACGTCACATAGTAGTTGTTCTCCTCTCCCCTTCTCCCCACTGCAACCAATAGTTTTCCACCAATTACAAGCCACCCTTCGGATTGACCGTCAACGATGACGTAGATGGCTGCATCGATGGCGACATGAAGTCTAGTAAACAACTCATGCAGAGTCAAATTTTCTCCTCGTATCTCTCCTCCGCCCCTCTCGTTATCTATATCTTACTCTACTTCCCCCTTCCCCCTTCCTCCTCTCTCTCCCTCTCCCTCTCTCTCTCTCTCTCTCTCTCTCTCTCTCTCTCTCTCTCTTTCTCTCTTTCTCCCTTCTTTCCTCCATATTCCTCTCCCTATCATTCATTCAAATGCAGTGCGGGCGTCGCGGTCGCGTCTTGACGGCGCTGCGATGCAGCCAGGCAGCCTCCAGAGTTGCAAGTTCACCGCTCGCTCGCTGTTTAACCCTTTCAGTACCACGCCCTGCTATACTCGTTTTCGTAACCAGATTCTATTAGCTCAATTAATCACAGTTTCTTTATTAAACAAGCGACTTCCAAAGACCAAATGGTTGAAATTGGCTTAATAGTGTTTCGTCAAGCGCCTTCAAATAGAGGGATAGGCAAAATTGACTCTGCAGAGTAGGAACATTTAACTACCCACTAAATTTCAACGTGCTATCGTTGATTTTTGTTCTATCCCTACTCTATTCCTGTATTCCTTATCTATCGATTAAGGAGAAGTGTGAAGTATTTAGTGTGACGTCACAGTTCGATCATGGGCGTATCCAGCAATTGGGCAACCATGAATTCATTCCCTTTGAACGTATGAGAAGCAATCAATTCTTCAATTCTTGAAGGGACCATGGCCTTGTTACTAATCGATTGTTCCTCATGCTTTCAGATGGGAATAATACGCAGTTGCTTGATTGATGGTTTTTGAGCTCTGGTGTGTGTATTGCCTTGATTGTGACCCGGCAAAAATAACATTACATCAAAGTCACATTACATGTCAAAATCGGCTTAAAGATGGAAACAACGCGAGCTATAGCCGTACAATATGCATAGGCGCACCGTATTAGGGTCTAGCCCTCACTTTTTTGGGCCCCGGGGGGGGGGGGGGGGGCGGCTAAAAATCGGGGAAAAGTCATGTCTTAAAAAAAAGTCACCATTTTTTAGCCCCCCCCCCCACTTTCTTTGGTCACGGTCCGCCTTTGAAGATATAGAGACGTTTCAATGGCTGTCCATTATAGAAGCCATCGTGGAGTTGGGCTCCATGTCTGTTTGTTTTTGCCTCTTTTGTCCAACTGTTGAACTAAATCTATATTACTGGAACATTTCTTAAAGCGCTATCGCGTATTGCAGTTACTGTCAAGTTAATTTTCCATAATCGCATCGACAGCAAAATATCAAATGCAAGTGCCCATCTGAAGTGTACCATAGAAATAATGAAAGGCTTCCGGAATTTTTCGACTAAGCAATCTCATTTGAACATCTGTCGAAGGCGATGCAACTATTCCTACAAAGTGGATGTGGAATTGCATAACCGCAAACTTGCAGGAACTTTTTTTCTCGTTATTCTCGGTCGGTCGATGAACGGATTGTTAAAAAATCGGAATACGCCGCTACAGTAACCCAATTTCCATCTGCCTGCTCTCTAGTCTTCCGATCTTTCAAGAAATGTACCATAAGCGCATTCGATATTCATATGACGGGGAATCGATGAATAATAATGTAGAAAGTAAACCGTGATCAGGGGCGGCGCGAGCAATCTGGCAATATTGTATCTTGACCATTTAAAGTCATGAAAAAGTTCGAAATATTGGGGACGCACAGTGCACTCCCTCAAATCGATAATTTACACGAGTTTAAAGGGACGAAATGCAATGTTTCCAGATTGCACGCGCTGACACTGGCTGTGAAATACGAATGAAGAGCGCTTGTAAGGTTTTTCTGTGTCATCGAGTCTCATGCAAAATCTTCCGGGAATGTTGATTCTCTCGTCAGTCTTAATTTCATTTTTGATGGAAAAAATTAATAATTTCTTTTTAATTTTAGCTGTTTTACTCACTCTCTCCGGCCTTTTGGTTTCAGGTACAAATGCCAATCAAATGGGGTACCTATTACCATGACAACGGGATCCACCCTCCCCCTAGTGTCGGGAACTACCAAAGATGCTGAATCTGGAGGCTATAACCCGTTCGAGCATCGAAAAGTTTCTCATCCAACGTCGTAAGTAGCAAAGGGAATTATTTTGAATCGTCTAGAAATGCCACACGTGTGGGTCAATCATTTACCTTCACGAGCCATCTGTAAAGCTCGTTTTATTGAACCAATGGAAACTTAACGATATCAATTGATCATCTCCTTTATCGGTCCATTGTTTTTATTCCTTTAAACTGGTCAGTAATTGTTAACCATATACTTAGTCATGACTCACTTACTCGGAAAATGTTACTCTGTTTGTTAGTTAAACGTAGCTCTTTAGCTACCCTTTTGAGTTATGGATCATAAACCCCGTTTAACACATATACTTTTTTTTGAACATGTGTTAAAATTACAACATAAACTAATAATAAAGTTCGTCAACTGTATTACTCCTTAGATTCACATTTCATTTTCTTTTGGTCCTTTCATTTTTCTTCGTGAAATTTTGACTGTGTCGAATTCCAGGGGAGATGGGGGGCGCGAGTGCCCCCCCCCCCCCCCCCTGCGGGTGCCCATGAACTCAACTAATAAAGAAGCCACAGGGAAATAAAAGGCGTAACGGACATCACGCTCAAATGAGAATGGCCGTAAAGTAAGAAATTAATTTTTAAAAAATATACTTGTAAGTAGGTGTATGATAATATTATTAAAAATGTATTTATTTACTCATTCGTTTGTTTATACAATTTTTTTCATTGTTTTGTCTTATCTTGTTCTTTCTTTTTCCTTTTTCAGGGACTTGGAGACGTTCATTCATTTGCTAAAAGGCAGTTTAGGCACAGGAATTCTGGCCATGCCTTTAGCTTTCTCCAACTCTGGATTGTTCTTTGGTCTCTTTGCCACTTTTACCATTGGTTGTATTTGTACATACTGTGTTCACATTCTAGTAAAATCTTCTCATATACTGTGTAGAAGAATGAAAGTTCCGTCCCTTAGTTTTGCTGATATTGCAGAAGTAGCCTTCTTAGCTGGGCCTGCTTCTGTACAAGGTTTTGCTGCCTTTTCAAGGTGAGTCCAATGATCCTTTTCACCCCAAGAGATTCAAGTAAGAGCTAGAGCTGAACAGGCTCATGCAAAAACGTCTGATGTCCAAAATATTTCTGTTGAGATGACAAATATAGGGTGAGCCAGAGCATCCGTACCAGGCATTTTTCTCGAAAACTACTGAACCAAATGATTTGAAACAAAAGAGTCAGATAGGGAATCGACCCCAAATTTTTCATTGATATTTTCAAAAGCCCCCGACAGCCCCTTGGGGCATATTTGGGGGGGGGGAGGGGGGGGGGTTCAAACACATTTTTCAAGTTTTCTCGAAAAAACCTCCAATAAAAGTATAAAAATTAGTCTATAATCTTAGAGTCGAGTCAATTGCCAACATTTTTGCTTTTGTCCATATTTTCCAAAAAACCCAAATTTTTGGAGTTATGGGGATTTTTGAAAATTTTTTGAATCGGCCTTTTTGGCCACCCTCAGAAAAAAAAAAACCCCCCGATTTTTCAAAAATCCCCCGAAACTCAATAAATTTGGGTTTTTTGGAAAATATTGGCAAGAGCAAAAATGTTGGCAATTGCCTCTACTCTAAGATTATAAACTAATTTTTATACTTTTATTGGAGGTTTTTTCGAGAAAACTTGAAAAATGTGTTTGGACCCCCCCCCCCCCCCCCCCCCCCCAAGTATGCCCCAAGGAAGGGGCTGTCGGGGGCTTTTGCAAATATCAAAAATGGAAAATTTGGGGTCGATTCCCTATCTGACTCTTTTGTTTCAAATAATTTGTTTCTGTAGTATTCGAGAAAAATGCCTGGTACGGGTGCTCTGGCTCACCCTGTATAAAAAAAATTAAAAACTAAAAAAAACTGCCAAGACAAGGGAAATAGGAGCAAGAACAAGTCTAATCAGGACTTATACAGATGCAGCGTCTTCTTAAGAGTGATGTATGCTCACAAAGTCCATGAAAAAAAAAAAATGGACTACGGTTGTTTTCACTTGAGCCTGTTCAACTAGCGGGACAGCTAATCTCTTGATGTTGGCAATCTAATCATCCGACCCAATGTTACTGGCCATGTTCCTGTAATTTGTTTAGAAAATGATCATGATGGGAAAGTAAGCTTTATTTTACATCTGAAAAAACATTATCACCTCACAGGCGCTTCATAAGTTGACATCTATGAGTGCAGGGTGACCTAAGGTTTTTATATCACTGAGTTTTTCTTTGATTTGATCATTGGAGACTTGCAAAATACCTTATGCTCCAAGTCAAATCATTGCGTTTAAAACTGTCTATTTTTTAAAAGTAGAAGTCTCAGGTAACAAAACATGCCTATGCTCTGCATATTGATCGGATAATTAATTAGTTTAAAGGAGAAAAATAAGTTTGTTCTCTCAGGCTCTCCAGTTAGGTTTTTATGGGTAGATTAATGTCGGATCTATCATTCGAGTTGCAAACATCGGCCCTGTTCCCATGAATCCTCTAGTCATTTTTTTTTATCTCATATTTCATCTATGTTTCATTAATTCTACGACTTTCTGAAAAGGATGTGAATTCAAGAAGTCTGAACCTTTGTTTGAAGATAACAATCTGCTGCTAGCTGAATGTAATCTTATTCAGCTTGATTTCAGGTGTGCAGTTAAATTGAATTGTCTTTGAGTTGAGATGAGTATTCCAAGTATTCTTATTAGAGCTCGTTTCAGAAGTGTAGGCGGACCTAGAGCAATAATCTTTGGAATTTGTCAACATTATTTCTGATATTACTCGATGAAAATGAATAAAAATGAAATTGATTGTTCACTTTTCAATGAGGAAAACTTTTAACACAAAAGAATTAAGTCAGGGGCAAATTCGGTATTGATTTGAAGGAATAAAAGTTGAAAATTCGCCAAAGATTATGGTTTTGGTCCGCCTACACTTCTGAAACGAGCTCTACTGTTTTCGTTCAGAGAATTGGAAATGGGAATAAGCCAGTTTCATCTTCAATCTAATATTTGTTTTGAGATGTCGAGTTTAAATACTTTTACAACCTCTCAAATGTCAGAGCTCAGCTCGAACTTGCTTGCTTCACTTTGAAAGTTTTCAAATTACCACTAGATTTTTTTATGGTAATCTTAGAATGCTCTTCTGATTGATTGCATAATATCACAGTTTACCATCTCCTAGTTTGGTTCTTCTCATTCGGATTACGCTCACTCTTGAGACAACTTTGAAAATCCCAGTGCGATTTCTTATGAATTTAATTTGATTCAGTGTGGTGCAAAATGAAGAGAAACTAACGCAGAATCATGATGAATTGAAGTCGTTTTCGGAAAAAGGACCTATGAAACAAGAGGTACGCTCTTTAGACAATACTGATTTTATTTCAAGAAGCACGTCCGTTGTTTTTTGAGCCTTTTATCCGGAAATCACCTTAATTCAACTGATTGATTCCTTCATTATTTATTCTTCAGCTATTTTTTTTCTTGTATTGGCAACTTGTTTTTAATATTTGTTTCTAATTCTTATTCTTTTTTCTCTATCCCTAGAGCATGTGTTAATTTGTTCCTGGTGATAGATTTGCTGGGTTGCTGCTGTGTGTACCTGGTTTTCGTAGCCAAAAACGTCAAACAGGTAAGCAATTTGTTGCTACCAATCATTGTGTTTGTGTGTAATCATTTCAAGCTGCACAATCAGAATTCTGTTAACAGCATTTAACCCTTTGTATCCTGACGGTACAAATTTGTACCACCAAATTAACATGGTTTTAAATGTATTTTAAAAAAAAGAATCACTATTCACGTCAAACTAATCAAGGAAAGTTCATTCTATTTATGGAGATTGATGAAGAGTTTGTGAGAAGGTTTTGTAATAGCGCCAGATTTAGAGGGTTAAAAATGCTTTGACGGTATACTTCAGAAAAAATTAATGGCATCTTTGTTTATAGCCCGTCAAGAACTTTCATTTCATTTCTTTACAAAAAACATTATATTTCAGTCCCTTGCAACTGCCCCTTTGATTGACTGTCGATAAACTGGTGAAACTAACCATCGGCCACTTATTTAAATTAAAGTCTAAGAGGGTATGAGTTCAGTTTTAAGAATAGTAATACACATTTACCCAAAAGGTCTTCTCCAAAATATCTCTAATTTCTTAAGAAATATTTTTGATACATTTTTACTTTTTGCCACCCAGTTAATTATAACAGTTCTAATTTGTTATTTCACTATGGTTTGATTTTTGTAGGTTGTCGACTACTATGCTGATGCTCAGTTTGATGTTCGATTGTACATAGTAGCTATTTTGCCATTGTTGATTGCCATCAATCTGATAAGGAACCTTAAATATTTAGCTCCATTTTCCATGATTTCGAATGCTCTCGTTGGAATCGGAATGGCAATTACTTTCTACTACATCTTCTCTGATCTCCCTGCTCTTGACACCGTTCCCAACTTTTCAACGTTCCACCAACTACCCCTATACTTCGGCACAGCCATCTTTGCGTTGGAAGGAATTGGTGTTGTAAGTACCGTGTCTGAATTAATTTCTTAGATTTAATCAATGGCTTTTTTTTTTTTTGTTGAAAAAAAGAAGTTTTAAGAAATCTTAAATCTTGAAGAGAGGTGGTTACAATAAAATACTCTTACACTTGACCTCAGACTATCCGAATTCAATTTATCAGAACTTGGACTATCCAAACTCTGATTATGTCATCATATTTTTGTGAGGACTGGGTAAGTATTTTTGCAACCATATACCTCCATTGTCTGTCTCTTTTCCTCATTTTCTCTTTTTTTTCTCTTTTTTCTCTTTAATTTTTAAATATGTTGCTCTATAATATAAGTACAATTGGCAGATTGAATTATGTCTGTCAATGCCTCAGATTTTTACTCAGGTAGGTCCGCTTGCAATACTTGCATTCATCGTGATATGTATTGCAGATTGCCTACTTGAACCAAAATTTAAGGAGTTGACTGACATTAATTAATTTGTCGACAAGTATTTTGTCTAGAGCCTGTACACAGTATGCATAGTATAAGTTGCGTAATTTATGTACCCATCAAATATACAGT
Organism: Trialeurodes vaporariorum; assembly: GCA_011764245.1. Taxonomy (NCBI): domain Eukaryota; kingdom Metazoa; phylum Arthropoda; class Insecta; order Hemiptera; family Aleyrodidae; genus Trialeurodes; species Trialeurodes vaporariorum. The sequence goes on from VMOF01000002.1 coordinate 74,054,156, forward strand.
ACATAGTATAAGTTGTGTGATTTTCATACCTCTCAAACATACAGTAAATAGTATAAGTTGTGTTTTTTGGTATAGCAGTAGAGGCCATTGAAAATGAACTTTCCATGAGGTGTTCAATAGAGCAGTCCCCTTTCCGAGCACAACCTCCTCACCCCTTGAGAAAACCTATACTTTATTCTGGATATTTGATAGGTCTAGTCAACGAATTAAATAATGTTAGTCGCCTCCTTAGATTTTAGCAAAATAGGCCACCTGCTATGCATCAATGGGGCTCTTGCACACTTTTGCTGTAAGCGATTTAATAGTCGATTACGGCGTAAAAACCTCAAAAAATGACGATGGCGGCACTAAAAACTTCTAAAATCCACTCCTAAACTCAATAAACGCAGTTATTTGCGCGAGCGTAATGGTGTCCGAAGGCACTAACAATGGGAGATTCCCATCTAACAATTCTGAAACTCCATCAAGAAGTGACCAATAAGAGACTACTTTCATTTGATACCGGTGTCACTAGGTGTTGCGGCACCATTCATCGGATGTGGATCATCACTCTGATGACTATTTACTCTGTGAATTATCCTTGTCAACATAGAAAGAGTAACGAAATTAAGATAGGAATCTCCCATTGTTAGTGCCTTCGGCCACCATTACGCTCGCGCAAATAACTGCGTTTATTGAGTTTAGGAGTGGATTTTGGAAATTTTTAGTGCCGCCATCGTTATTACTTGAGGATTTCACGCCATAATCGACTACTAAATCGCTTATAGCAAAAGTGTGCAATAGCCCCATTCTTTGTGATATGTATTGCAGGTTGCCTATCTAAACTAAAATCTAAGGAGTCAACTGACATTATTTAATTTGTTGACTGTACCTATCCAATATCCAGAATAAAGTATTGGTTTTCTGTAGGGGTGAGGTGGTGGTGTTCAGAAAGGGGACTGCTCTTTTGAACACCTCATGAAAGGTTCCTTTTTAAGATGATTCCAGGGTCGATTAGTTCCAACTGTGGACACCACGTCGCGCTGCTCAAAAAGTCAACAGGTTTTTGCTAAATTTGACGAATTCACGCTAAAAATACAAATTTGAGGAACGACAGCACCTGTGAGCATACTTCAGGAAGATACCCTGAAAGTTTCAGGCTGAAACACTCAAAAATAAAGCCGGAAATTATGAAATACAAAACTTATCGTAAGCCGCAATGAGTGCGAGTGAGGCAGATCACTCGCGCTCACTCTCACTCACTAAGCTTCAGGCAAAACGAATTTCATAATTTATGGCTTTAATTTTAAACCAATTTTGCTCATTTTGGGCTCAAAAAATCCATAAAAAATTTTTGCAGGTGCTGACGTTATTGGATTTTACGTTTTATTTATGGTTTCAGTTTAAAACACCAAAAACACGACTTTTTCAAAAAGCGACTAGTGTCGCTATCCGTCGGATTGAAATCTGGAAAAGTTTAGCTGGGAATCAGCTTAATGACCTCTTCTGCTATACCAAAACACACAAAAAAAACAAAAACCCTAAAACAACAATGATATAGAAATAAGTGATTAAAATGGGAGTATGAAAAGTTTTGTCTCCATTATCATTGGAAACATTTTGTAAGTCTTTTTTTTGACAGATACCTGTGGTGAAACATTATGGTGGAAAGTCGTTTGCAGTGAAATGCAAATGTTTGCACAGTAAGTTGTTACGCAGTGATGTGCTGTTTGATTGAAACCAATCCTGCAATTAAGGAAACTTGGTTGCAGAAGGTATCAGCTATCAAGCAAAATCTGCAAACGACAAATGATGATTATCTCTAATTTTCAAAGTCTGTTTTTAGTCTTCCTTATGGTTTTTTTAAATGTTAATTGGCATTTTGCTCTGCTTTTTAGGTCATGCCTCTTGAAAACAACATGAAGACCCCTAACCATTTAATCGGCTGTCCTGGAGTGTTAAACACCGGAATGTTCTTGGTTATTTGTTTGTACTCAGGAGTTGGTTTCTTTGGTTATTTGAAATATGGATCTAAGACTGAACCTAGCATTACGTTAAATCTACCGCAAAATCAGCTGTAAGTGTTAAACTTTTATTACTTTCTTGACATTTGTGTTCTCGGGTTTACAAAATGTGCTCAATCTGACCGTCGCTCATACATTTGCGTGAAAACTGTGGAAACACACAGATTCAGACGGGTAAATTACAGGTTATCGCTGTCGTATTCTTGGTTTTGTTTTGTTTTTAAATCTCGCGCCATGTGCAAGTGTATACTACTAATCACTTGTCAATGAGTTTAATTCGGACCACTGAATGTATATTATTGTTTAATTGTGAATGGGTATACTTTGATTTTAATAGTCTGATTTCAAATCAGTGTCAAAAAAGTGGAAGGCTTCGAATATGAATTGTTTCATTCATTATGAAAAATATGCTCCCAATTAGAACTGGAAGAAAATTATGAAAAAATAAGTGCTGGCTGATCGTTCAAAGAGACATAGTTCAGCCATCAAACCAAATAAACAGGATAGAACTAGAATGCTAGTCGGTACTATGGCCTTCAAAAGAAAGTCCTCTCATCGAAATCGTTCGTGATAAAGTTGCTGATTATTTTGCAAAATCTCAGATTTTCTTTTGAAAGTCATAGTACTTTGATAACTTTTTCTTAAAACTCAACCTTGTATTATTCGTTTTTGATCGTTTGATATTTTCTTATTTTCCAGGCTAGGACAGAGTGTCAAAATAATGATGGCTGTTGCAATTTTCTTAACCTACAGTCTACAGTTCTATGTACCATTCGAAATCATCTGGAAATCTATGAAGCATCGGTTCACCTCTAAACCTAAAACTGCCGAATATTCCCTCAGAGTTGGATTGGTAGTTGGAACAGGTAGACAACTAATTGATCTTTCATTTATTATAATGGGGCAGTTCCAAGAGTCTGAATTTTGGTACTTATCGTTATCAGTTAGTCAGTGAAAGTACTTGTGAAGCTTGAAACTAGGATGCCTTTGATTTCTAACTGGGTTTCATAGTTCCAGGAATGTGATTTTGGCTCAAAAGTTGCCAAAAAATTAGGTGGAAAAGGTAATAAATCTTCTCCTTGACGGACTGTTTTACAGTTTTAAGAGGTAAACGCACTAAAAACTGGCTACTCAGGAAAAATATGACCATGAAGCAAAGGAATATGGCAAAAACTGTACAAAATTAACTTCCTATCATTGGCAAGAGGCCTGCAGAGTGCAGAATATTCCTGATCTGGCAATTGTGGGATTGCAGATCGGTGTGGTAAAGTGGGAAATTTCTAGCAAATTGTGGCAATTAGTTAATTTTTTGTGTGTTTTTTTGGGGCATTTTAGTACCGAAGCACAACTCTGCAGCTCATTCATTTAATTCCTTTCGAATTTAAGGTAAAATTTATTCAATCGAGCCAAACTATCAAGAGTGCTGATTTTGAGTTAAAATTTCATCGAGCACGTAAAGTTGACCTTTTTGCAAAAAACATGGCAAAACAGAGTTTGTATGGCGAAAAATTGTTGGGATTGCAGGAGAATACAGAGGTCGTGGAAGATTCTGCAGGCCTGATCGGGAGTATTTGGTCTCGGGAAATAACATCGGAAAAATTCCATGGTTACTTGGCAAGGGTCGGCGCACTCCTCGGAAGCAAACTCTACTAAATGATAATGAGCCCTCTCTAGCTTGGGTGTCAGAACTTTACTCCTGCTCCTTAAAGTGCAGGATTTTTTTTTTTTTCTAATGTTGCTAATAGATATATTTGTGGTTTTTCCAGTTATTCTTGCTGCGACTTTTCCTGAACTTGGTCCGTTCATTTCATTAGTCGGAGCGCTATGTTTGTCAACGCTAGGACTTATGTTCCCAGCCATCATCGAGCTTGTGATTTACTGGGAAGAACCAGGAATGGGTGCCTACAACTGGCGATTAGTGAAGAATCTATTTATCATTGGATTCGGTATCCTTGGTTTAGTTACTGGAACATACACAAGTCTCATTGAAATGAAAGATATGAACGCGCATTAAAATGAGCGCTGTCAAATGCCTGAACATTTTACTGAAATATCGATGTTATATGAACATCTTTTTTCACGCTCAAGAGCCATGCTCTTGTTCTGTTGTTCCACCACCTTGCAGCATTTTATCGTGTCAATTAAGCTGAAACCTCCAAAACTTTTATTTTTATTATATTTTGTCAAGTATTTTGCGGTTAAGCTCAACTTGAAGTGTGGATTTAGATGTATCATTTAGTTGTTGTGTTTATATACTGAGTAAGTTTTATTATTTTACTAAGAATTTGGAACAATTAGTTTCAAAGATACAGAATTATTTTTTCTGTTTTGTATATATCTGTATGTAAATTTGTAAATATTTTGCAATATTGTTCATTTTGAAGTAATTTATATGTATTTTTAAGTATTGAGATTTGTTTTAATTGTAATCACAGCCAAAAACCGGTTTTTAGAAAATCACTAAGTACCTAAACATTATTTTGATTTTTGATTTATTTAGTTTTTCATTTTTTTTAATTTATTTACCCCCCGTAAATTTCTACAGATTGTAAGAAATCTTGAATAATCGACTTAATAGTTTGATTCATTCATTTGTTATATTTTTCATCAGATGTTTGTTCTGAAATACTTTTTTGAGTGAGTTTGTTTCTTATTGTGCTGCATCTCAGGACATTGTGATGAATTAACATAACTTGAACAAGTAGGAGTTTATCCAACAAATGAAGAGTCTAGGGAAAGAGGATAAATGTCACAAAAATCAAAATTAAAGTTTTCATGGCCATCTAATGGTTTACAAATATACAAATTGAATAGAGATCTACAGAAGCGCAAGGCAATCAAATTTGGTGGATGGAAATAAATTGATTCTTGTGATAAATAATAACCGTTAAACATCATTCCTCCCTTTCCTTCAGCTTAAAAAACATAAATGAGTTTTTATGAAATTGGTCGCTCTTCCCCGGACTCTTCAAATATGAAGCTCAAAAGAATTGAAAAATCCTTCTCTGAAACCATTTTCAATTTTAATAAGAGAAACCAACCATGTACTGCTGACGCTTTTTAAGTTACAATCACTCTATTGGTAATAATATTGTAAAATGAAGGTTTACATTTCTGCATACAAGATCCGTTGTCAACATCACTAAAGAGCAGTAAGCAAAGAGTGGTTGTAAGACTAGAGCACTAAAACTCTTTCAACTTTGTAAAATCTTTCATAAACTCTTCTAACATAAACTCCTATTTTTTCATACTTCAAGATTTGCACAAGTACACCCTTTCTTGCATTTTTATCTTTATTTTTTATTTATTTATTTATTTTTTTTCATCCTGGTGCATATATTTGTGGAAAGTGGTTGAAATTCAATAAATTATTAAAAAATCGAAATTTTACTTTTTTACTTATAGGTATACCTTGCTGAGGTAGAATTTATTTGAACTTTAAAAGTTCACTTAGTTCTAAGTTTAAATTAATTTTCTAAGTATTTAGAGTGGGACCAAAGAGATTTCTCTCATCAAGGCTCAATTAAAAGCTCTTAAAAGAATTTGTCCTCAGGACCGAGAAGCAGAATAAGGTTCTACGAATTCATCCCCAATCGCAACGTTCAATCCTTGTTTTTCTATCAAGCTCTTCTCTTTTAGTTTCCTTTGAGTTCTTGTTTTTTTCTTTTAGTCTCTTTTCTTTTCTAATGTCACGAAAAAAAATGGTTTTCTCAAACAAGCTCTAAGGGATTTGTTTGTGTTTTCTCCAACCATTGTTCGGAAATTGTCTCATCCTATTTAGCCGTTATGCAGTCGCGGTTCTTGTAATTTGGCAATCATATTTTTGCCCTTTAAATTGATGCTGAAGTATTGATTCCCTGGAGGTGCAATGTACCATGTACCTCCTTAACATAAATTTTTTTATACAGGTTTAAATGAAGAGAATTGATTGTTGCGAAATTTCACAAGCCGCCACTGCTGTTTTGTTGTTTCCTTTTGGTTCCCGCTCTACCTTCAAACTGTTTTCATCCCCATTTTGTTTTAATATATCATTCAGGTAACCCTATTTATGTGAGATGGTCGGAGCCCACGTGGCTGCGTAATCTTTGGACAAACTGTTTCATTATGAAACAGTTATTTTGCTTGTTGATTCGAACTATTTTTTCCTTTTTCTTTTTAGTTTCGAGCTAAGTTTTGAAGGAATTCTCTTCCTCTTTGAAATAAAGCTTAACGCTTCTAGTTGGGGGTCTGTCAGTTTAAAATTTTGATTATGGATGAGAAGATAACTTTACCTGCAATCACTTTGATAACTTTTCAGTTATTATTTACGAGTCTCTATTCCATTTGAGTCATTCTTGGAAGAAATCATGTATAAGTGTTTACAAGATTTTAATGGAGAACCCAAATTGTGAATCCTCATGCTCCAAGTTTTCTAGACGTATACAGTATGTAAGAGTTCATGCATACAATGAACTATTTATGATTCATTTTTATAACCCATATCGGTGTGCTTTACAATTAATATGGCAAGAAAGCATGAATTCTCAACAGTAGGACCTGCCTTTACCAGAATATTATTATAGTAAGACTGATCTCTGAAGAAACCACGTACAACTTATTGAGTTATTCTCCTGTGCTGTTCTCATGGGAGTATAATTTTACTAGTTCGTATGATGATTTACGAGAGTATGCCCTTTCTAATGACACTTAGTTTTTACAAATCGGAATGCTAGAATTAAAAGTACACACAACCAAACTCTAAAATGCATTTTTCTCAACGTAGGCCTTTTCGTCAAACGTGGGTGGTTTCTCTGAAGAATGACTCAATATTCAACTCTGATTGGGCCCTGACCAAAAATCTAAGATCAGGAACATTGCTGGTGACTTTTTTTTTCTTAACTAGGCTGCATTATTGTAATGAAACTAAAAAACAAAAACAAAATTTGCTTTCATCAAAACCCTGGTCTGTTAGGTAGGAGGTACTATCCAAAATACCTCATGTAAAAGTTTAAAGTTTGAACCCATGAAAACTGACTTGAAGCTAATATTCTACCTTTTGTCTCAAATAGTTGTATCCTGTGTCAACTTGCTTTAAATTTTGTGGATTAGAGGTGGAGAAAATGTTGACCAAAGCCAAATATTGCTTGTGGGTTCTGTCTCCAAAACTGGAAACAAGTTAATTTCTTCCGTTCTCCGTAGTCCTGATCTGAATTGTGTTTTCTCCCGACTCCTTTAAACCTTGGCTGTTTTTATATTTGAAAGTACAATCTCTAAAGATTTTGTGATGGCTGAATTGTTACAAGTTGTTAATAGATTGTATATTTTTTTAATAAATTTGTGAAATTGTTTAGAATTAGTTTGTTTTCTAATCATTGTTACTGAATAATGTTTTGTGTTACGGCATGGATCGCCTTTTTTTTTTTTTTTTTTTTTTTTTTTTAATTTTCGCCTTTTTTAGTTTTTGTTTTGGAGGACATAACCACAATCAGTTCATTTCTTTTGATAGCCATTTTATTTAAGGTCCAAATCACATCATGCATCAAGCTTATTTATTATGTCATGTTCCACAGATTATTTATGCTCTGAGAGAAAAACATCTTTTCCAGATAATCATGTCCATTACCTGCATGTTCCGCATCCTGTTCTTTTTTGTTTTTTGTTTTTTGTTTTTTTTTTTGCGAGCTAGTCTCTTCAGCCCTTCGACCCATCATTCCTCCACCTGCTTTAATTATTCTTGATCTTTATTTTAGCTGTGCATCAGAAAATGTTCTTGAACAAAATAATGAACGTGCTCAAATTTCTGAGACTAGATTCCTTCAATTTCTATTAAATTTTTTTTGTTTTGTTTTGTTTTTTCTCCGGTATATTTAGTCAACAAATTAAATATTGTCAGTTAACACCTTAGATTTTTAGTTCAGGTAAGCTGCCTGTAATACTTAATGCAAGGTAATACCTAATCACTGAGGGTGGCCTACTTCAGCCAAAATTTAAGGAGCCCAGTGACTTTATTTTCTGGTAACTGTGCAGTCGATGAATTAAATAATGTCAGTTGAATCCTTAAATTTTGGCAAGGTAGGCAACCTGCAATGCTTCAATTCGTTGTGTTAGGTATTGCAGGTTGCCTGCCTGATGACATTATTTAATTCGTTGATTGTACTTATGTACTTCCCAAAATATTTTTTATCTCTCAGATGTTCAAATCAAATGTGTAATTGGTCACTTTTTAATTTTCATGTTCGTTGACTTGTGCTGTTGCCAGTAAAGGATTATGTTTTGAAATCAGTCAGTTAGCTTTATCCCTCAACAATTAACACACCAGAAAACTCGTAGAAAGGCTATGTTAAGTCACTTCAGGAGTTATCAAGATTTGATAATCCTCACTTTTATCTCCTTGTAGCTCACTCAAAAAAAAGGATAGAACGTAAAAAAAAATATGGAGTTTAGTCTAGCTTGTCTACAAAAATCCCTCTTTGTTCATCTTGATTCTTTTTTTTTTTTGAGTGAGCCACAAAAAAGTGGCGGTTCGTGCGTTTTGGCAAAATTGTTTTTCCTCCATTTAACTTAATGCAAAATAATTGAATGCTGGATAAGCGCTGCTTCACTATCGAATCAATTATTTTACGTAGAATCAAATAGAAGAAAAGCATTGTTGCCAAATTGCACGACCCGTCACTGCCAGAAAGATTAAAAAAAGTGAAAGGTCAGTTGCTAAATTTTGACAATGCCTGAAGTGACGTAGAGCAGAAGCCTTTTGATTTATCGGGTTCTGAATAGTAGCATAGCCTGCTTCCGCATTGCATCAAAAAGCACTGGTGAGTGGTTTGTTAGCGCAGAGTTTTGATTTGTTTCTAATCAACTGCTCACCTATGGGCTTTGATGCAATGCAGAAGCAGGCAACCACTTCTTGTCAGAATCCAATACTTGAAATGCTTCTGCTCTAGCATGTTCTTTCGGAGAAGTAAAGATTATTCAAACACTATTATTCTGCTAAGTTGAGAGGTCTTATTCATTGCTAATGTGTGTTAGTAATAATCAGCGTTGGATTTTCATCAAAGTAGATATCAAAGCTACAAAGTATCTATAAAATGTGACGATCGGCATTCGGCGAAAGTTGAAAATGAAAATTTTAATTTAGTTTTGTCTTTTGCATCTTGAGCCTTGACTTGTTAAACCAAAGAAAAAATAAAAATAAAATGAATTATCGCTTCCAATGAATTGATCATCATCAGTGACTTTGCCATTTGCATCAAAATGTAGATTAAAACTGACTGACTTTTCTTTTTTTTCCCATTTATCTATTTATTTATTTATTTATTTATTTATTTATTTATTTATTTGTTTGTTTACTTGTTTATATTTAAGCTTTATTTTTTTATCAACTTTCGCAGTAAATTACAGTGGAAGTTTGTAATAATCTAAATGGTATTCAGTGTAGTTCTGTTTTTTAAGATAGATAATTACTATCAGAATTGAGGAGGTAGCTGGAAAAACGGCCTTAGTGGCGAATTCGCGTTTTGAGAAAACTGATGTCAAAGTTTTTATTTTAGTGCAGCAGAAGTGCCAACCTCTTCTCATATAAACTCTCATATCTCACTCAATTTTAGACGTGTACGGTCATGAAATTTTGTAGAGATATTATGGAGTCTATGTTCTCTTGGAAAAATGGCCTTAGCCGGATAAGACCGTTTTTCCAACTAGCTCCTCAATTCTCATCAAAAATCAAATGAACGAGAATAAGTAAACTAATTTATAAATAAATAACATTTTTCATAGACTCCTCTTGACTGTATGTATGATTTTTATCAATTGTGACTTGTAATGCTGTGGAAGGGGTGTTGTGTATTTTTAATCAATCATCTTTCATACTCTACTCAAAGAGATCAGAAAATATTAATATCTTTATGAAAAATACATCAGCAGCAAAATGTTCAAGTTTGTTCCAATGCTTCTGTATAGAATGACTCGCTCATTATGATTTTACAGCAGAGGTTGTTAGTTTTAACATACAGTGTAACCTTAATTATCAGGACGGGTCGGGACTGAGCACCATCCGGATAATCAAATTCCGGGGATTGGATGACGTGAAAAATGCGCTTGTAATTTGCAAAATGTGCTCTATTAGGGATGTATGAAAGAGAACATACATTTGTGAATGTTTTCTTTCTTTTTCCCCGACATTTTCAACGTACACATTTTACGCACTTCCACAAACCACAAATGTTGAGCGAAAACTGAAATGTAGATGTAGATAAAGTAACTAAGACTGATCAAGACGTATTTCCCAATCACGGTCCTTTAAGGTTTTTCCCTGTTTCTCTCGTTCAATTTTTGAAAACCATTTCTGGACCCTGTTCGGATAATTGAGGTTACACTGTACTTAGTTTCTTAATTATTTTTCCTCTAATGAGGAGCTTGACATCATCATAACTCTTTATTTTTGTTTATCCACGTCTTTTAATTCATACTAGAGAGATATCATGAACCTCCAGCAGATTACAAACCTTTGCCTGAGTGGCCGAACTGAAGAAAGGCTCATTTGGTAGCTTTGTTTAACTTTTTTAATTTCAATAGTATGAATGGGAGGGAAAAAATTGTCATTTACCAAATTCATCGCTTGGTTTTTTTTTTTTTTTTTTTTTTTTTTTTTACTACCTACAAATTTCTGAGTAGCATTTTTAACTCTGGACATTTGAAAACTATGCAAATTTGTGTCGTTTTCATTTCATGAGCTTATTTTTGCCTCATGGCAGCTTTTGTTTTTTTAGGAATTAATTAAGTTTTCTACTGTGATACTGTTTGTTTTTTTCTTTTTTTTTCTTTTCTTTTCTTTTTTTTTCTCTGGCTCTTTGGGACTGTAACTACCTACTCTTCCAAAGTTATCACATGGATATCAAAGCTATCTTTTAAATTGCTTTTTTTAAGGAAGATTTTCAATTGCATGTGGATTGTAAATAATCCGTAAGAAGGAAACTATTCGAAAGAAAGGAGGCGGCGGCTCACCCAGAGATTCACCTACTTGCTCTTTTCTCCATTAAGACTCATATGTTAGACAAAGAGAGGTACAAGTGAGAAAACTCAAGAGAAAAGAGAGAGGTTCTTTTTTCAAGAGAAAATGAGAAAGATACGATGCGTTTTTTTATTCTCCGTAGCACGCACCGGTGTGTTTTTTATTCAGGTGCTCTAGCACCGGAGCGTTTTTTATTAGCGGTGCGATGCGCCTGGAGCTGCTCCGGTGCAAGCTTCAGTGTATCGGAGTTGAAGACCGATGCACTGGAGCTGGAGCTCCGTGCACGTGACCGGTGCTATACCAGACAGCTTTGGAGCAGCTCCAAAAGCTCCGGGTTATTGCACCGGTGCAGATTCCGGAGAGTAAAAAAACGCTTCAGAAGGGTTTATCCTAGGTGCATCACTGAAAGGAAGAAAAACTGATGACGTGAAAGAAATAATTGTGAAAATTGACTTATTCTGCACAAGGCACATCCTATTTTGATGATCCCAGTTAATTTGTTATTTTTACATTTTTATCTGCTGATTTCACCATCTGATATTTTATATACTTTGATACAGTCTTGCAGCATTTCTGTAAGCTACAGTTCCAATTTATTTAATCTTTTCACTCTTACTAGCGTTTGTATAAGCTCGCAGCAGACAGCTCCTTGGGACCAGTGGCGGCTCGCCAGGTGAGGCAAGTGAGGGGACAGGGAGCCATTGCCTCACATTTTTTAAAGGAGGAGAAAGAAAAAAAATTAAATAAATAACGTGTAAAGGTTAAAATGGTTATTCCATAGTTCTTCGTTTCAATAGTCCAAAAAGTGTGAATGAAAGATAGAATTTTCTAAAAAGTTTAGGTGAAAAGCGTTTAAAAAAACATCCTGTGCACCTCTCATTTTCGTCGTTTTGTCAGTGAGAATGAGAACTACTAATTTTTGTAATTGCCGATAGAGTGCGCATGTGTGCCAAATCTGTATGGCAGTAAAAAGAAAAATTATCTTGCTTTGCCTACTTTTTCTTAGTCTTCTTTTTTCAGCGGTGCTACTGCTGCAACTTTTTCTTAAGAGTGAAAAGGTTTATTACTTTATCAATGCTCTTCACTTTTCTGAACATTATATTATTATTTCCGTGCTCTTCAATGTTCATCTAAACAGGGGCGTGCCGGGGGGGGGGGGGGGGAAGCATGTGGATACCATAGCCCTGGGTGGCAATCTCCGAGGACAGTGTGTAACAAGCAAAAAAGAAAAGAAAGAAAAAAGAAAAAGGTTATCAAATTTATAATTTTGAGGGGCGCCAATGGGGCAGTTGCAAGGGTCTAAAATTGCGTATTGTTTATAAAGGAAGTGATAGTATTTGATGAGCTGAGAACAATGGTGCCTTTGGTTTTTCCTAAGTGTCCCGGTTTTGTAGGTACACACGTGTTAAGTTGTAAGAAACCGTGTGAGTAGTGACGTCACAACGCGGAATTCCCATTTAAATCAATGTATTTTGGGCCAAAATCTCATCTCCAGAACAATGGGACTTATTTAGAAACCAAAGGCATCTTTGTTCTCAGCTCACCAAGTACTTTCATTTTCTTTATAAAAAACGCAACATTTCAGACCCTTGCAACTGCCCCATTTGCGGAGGAAGATTGCAAGATTGCATCCTTGCCCCCCTTCTCTAGAAATCACAGCACGCCCTTGCATCTCAACATTTTATTATTATTTCCGTGGTCTTCAATGTTCATCTGAACATTATATCATAATTTTCGTGTTCCACAATTGAATGTAAACTTTTGGTGGGTGCCTAAATTTCAAAATTAATTTACAGTTGCCACATTATTATGCTAACTACTCTCATTGTTCATGAAAAGAGCTACGGTATACTTTCATTTCACTTTCTTGTCTCCAGCTCTCCTTCTAATCATTGTCAACTTAATTTTCGTCTAAAATTTAAGCATAGTCATGCCTATAATCAAAATAAATGATAGGTTTGTTTGTTGGTCAAACATATTTTGATTACCAGTTGTATTACATGCATTCATGGTGCTATTTTTGCGAAAGATATTTTTATTTAGGGAAGTGTTTGAATATTTTTATTATGGTTTTTGACTTTCAGCTCCTTGATCCTTTCATTTTGCCTTATCAAAGATATCGTTTAAATTTTCATCAAGTCATACCGTGTCACTATAAGATTGGGTCACCTATTTTTCAAATTTTTGCTAATAAAAAAAAAATAGTACATACGCATGAGTAAACGCAAATTAGTTATTGAATAAATAAAAGAATGTCTGCATCTTGGATTTTGTGGGCTGATTCTCAGTTTTTGAGTCCAAGTAATTTTTTAAAGTCTCCTGTAGGATGTGTTTTGTGATTTTTTAGTTCATATTTATTGATGCATTCCTTTCCGTTGTAATGTTAAATGATTTTGAATACTATGAGAAAAACTTGTCATTTCTTAGACCAACCCCAAAAAAAGTTGATAATTTTCCCGAGTACATTTTCTACCCCTCATTTATTCTTTCTCAGTACACTTTTCTAATTTGCAACCTAACTGTTCCTTTCACAGGAACTAAAAGTTCATGCAATCACTGACCTTCCTTTCTAAAATCCATACTATGTACGTAACTTATCTTTCTTTCCTCTTATCTTCGACTGTCCTCTGAAGCCTTGGTTTCAAAAAGTGTTAGGAAGCAGAGAAGAACATGTCTTAAAATTGGCCTCACGTGCGTATTTCCGAGATTCTTAGGTACCAGATCTGGCCAGTAGCTGAAATTGGCTGGAACTCATTGTGCGGAAGCCAATTGGCATGTCATGACATAGAGTTGATGGAAGTTTTTAGGGAGTTTCAACACAATACTCATGGAGCTCCAAAGAGTCGAAAAATCAACATTACGGGGATAGAAAATTGACTCTTTTGTTCTCCCATGATTCACCGCTAGATGGCGTCATCTTATGGAGCTGCCCGTGTTAAATCAACAGCCAATCAGAACTCATTGAGCTCATGTTAGTACTTCCTAACAAAACTTCCATCAAAGGACTCTAGTCATGACAAAAAAAGAATTCAGCAGGATGATGCCTCGTTCCTTGGTATTCACCATAAAAAATAAAAACTCAACTCTTGGGGTGATGCATGTTTTCACCCTGTCTTACTTATACTACTACCATGGACAAATCATTTGGGACTGAGATATGCAAATGTGATTCCTTATGTATAGGTTGTCCTAGAAAAGAACAGGCTAGACAGTTCTGCGGCTTTTATGTAAACATCAGTTCTGATGTTTATATGGAAGCCATATAGAATTGTCGTAAGTCCATTCTTTTCTTAAGGGTAAGTCTTAATAGGTTCTTATTCTAATTCTGTTCTCATTAAACCATGCATGTTACGCGAGAAGAGGTTAAGGATAAACCCCTTCCTGTTATCCTTTCATGATTAATTAACTTAAAGGGAAAATGAGAGAGAAAGGGGAGATCCTGAGTGCACCTAGGTTCGGGTGATGCATGGTCCTGAGTCCACTCATTAACTTGTAAATTTGAGCCTTGTGAAAGATGCACTATTTAAACCCTTGTGTCCAGTCCAACCCGTATCCGAGTTCTAAATCTTGGCACTGCTAATACCCTACCTAATTAGAGTCTTAATCATAAAAATGTGCAAGCCATAATCGAGACTTCAGTCTAACTAGAAAACCCTGAATTCATCTGCTGCAGAAGTCACTTAGATAATGAAGCTTCGGTCAAATGATCTACTGAGCCAGACATGGTGTTGGAACCTGAGGTACATCAATCCTCATGGATGAACATATCAGAAATAACAATAATTGATTTACTATTTATTTGAAAGGTAATTTTATTGCTAATCAATTTGGAGTCTAAAATCTTTGAGCCTTGTGAAAGATGCACTATTTCTCTCAATTGAAGCGTGAATATCAAAAAACGAGAAAGCTTCAAACATTTTTTTGCTCAACTCTTAATGAACTGAAAAAAAAATAAAAAATAAAGATATCATTGGGGTATTCTTCCATCTCAATTTTTACCATCAAAAGACTATGCATAGGCATTGTCAGTAATTAGAGGGCATGAATTCATGCTATTGAATGAGTGATGCAAAAATTTGTTCCAAAATTAATTTCATTTGAGAGTATGAATACGTTTGAAATTTGGCAAAAGGATTGTATAAATTAGTCATTAAAGTAAGACTAGTTTTAAGGTATCTCATTTTATGGTTTTTGTTTTTGTTATTTTTTTTTCTATTATTTTGTTTCATTTATTTATTTTTCTTCTTAAACAAAGACTGATTGTCGTTAGTGAGAGATTGAGTGAGCAGGTAGTTGTGTAAGTATGTACTTACTGTCAAAGAAGTATTACTTAGTTACAGCAACTGACATAATCAGGCTCAATTCTATTGGTGGATTCAACCTTCATTGCACCTATTTCCTAAATTTGAGAGCACTTGCTCGAATTCTGTCTTTTGATTAAAAGAAATGATCAAATTTGAAAGATCCCACACATATTATCCATGGTGCTTTGTTAGTTGTTAACTGAGTTTTTAAGGACCTAAAACTTGTGTGCTTGCACTAAAGTTTTGTAAGGAAACAAGGTGAAGTAGTTATTAAAAAAATAAAAAAATGAATTAGTAAAATAACTAACAACAAATTATCTCAATTAGTAGCCGTAAATTTTAATTGATCGCTGTTAGTGATTTTTCTGCTAGTAATCATCTTCAATTTCTGTTTGTTTGCAAGGAAATCATTGTGATGTTCTTTCTTTCTGCTTCATTTTCAAAGTTTACAGCCTTAGAGAGATCAATCAGTGTTGAAATTAGATATAGCCCAAAAATTTGTCTCTTTTTTACAATGCTGTAGAATGTTTCCAGGCATAGTTGAATTCTCTGGCCTAGATTAGCGCTAATCAGTAACTGTGAGATGTGGCGTATTGTTGGATCAGGCAGATTTGTATTTTTTCCATTTAATCCCAAGGGAAAGAGCATACTGTTGGGTGTGTGATAAACACACTTGAATTCTACTTTTTGCATGGGTTTAAATTAATGGAAGCGAGTGCAATCATGCATGAGCTGCAAATGATTTAAAAACCCATGCACAAAGTCAAATTGGAGGGTGTTCATTGGATACTCAATAGTTTGCTATTTTACATGGGTGTAAATGGACAAAGTGGAAGTTGCCTGATTAATCAAGCTGCTACTGGTTAAATGGGTGAAATGCAATGTTGCCAAATTGCACGCTTTGCTACTGATAGCAACTTTTGACAGGTGTAAAAGATCCTAGAACTCTAATTTGGACAAATTGAATTGATAAATGAAGCAACGCCCTGTTTTCTGGGCTCAGAATGAGATGGGAGGATCATTGGCAAACTAATTGAATCTTGCGCACCGTCATTTGTCGCATTCACCTTAACAAGTATCGCTTGATTTTAGTCATTTAACTGCAACCCCGTGATCTTCCAATCCTTTATTTTCATTGTACAGATATTTTTAGATAGGTTTATTTATTAGACATTTTACAAAAACCTGTTTTAGATTAAAAAGAAGAATCCTTTTTGGATCAGTTTCGTCTAAACTCTCCCTTAAATATGAAAGCTTAAGTATTAACCAACTGAAAAAATGGATGAACAAAGCAAACTTTCGAGTTGCTCCGCCATCTCCCCCCTTTTTTTGCGGAATGTATTCCTAACTTCATAAGTTTAATTTATGCAAACACCTATGTACGCAAATGTGAACACAAAATCAGAAAAAGAATATTAGTTTGAAAGTCAAATAAAGTTACACACTTTTATTAATATCATCAACCCATGTGTTTATTTTTTTACAAATTTCCACTTTATAAAATAAAAAATAGTTTCAGTTATGATGTCACCACAGAAAGAGAAAAAAACTGAAGCTTTTAAGTTCTGGAAAGGGTGCTTCAGTCCACCCATGCTAGCCAGACCTTTTATCTTCAGAAACTGTGATTTAGCAAAAGGTGAAATTCAAAATATGGATGCCACCCACTAGGGTTGTGCGGTACTGATTTCGGTATTTTTTCGGTATTTAGCTCTTTCTTTGACTGCAGCCTCCAAATGAGTGAGATTGATAAAACTGCCGTGGAAGACGTAAGCCAGAAGCCAACTAAACACTATAAAACTGTCAAAGTATTGATACATAGCATTCCCGCATCATAGTACCTTCGAATTCCCTAAAAATTATGTAAAATACCGACAAAATAAGCCAGTTCGGTATTTTACATAACTTTGAGGGAATTCAAAGGTATTATGATATAGAAATGCTACTTTGATAGTTTCATAGTATTTAGTTGGCTTCCGACTTACGTCACCCCCCGCAGTTTTATCAGTCTCACTCATTTAGAGGGTGCAGTCAGAGATATAGCTGAATACCTAAAAAATACCAAAATCAGTACCGCACAACCCTACCCCCAGCCTTTGGAAGTTACTACCTTATTTATTCAAAGTCTACCCTGTTTTGGAGGCTGATTCCGCTTTTTTTAACGAGACGAGATAGCAGGAATCGACCAATCCCATTGGTTTAAACAGTGTCACATGACATACTAGAAGTCGGTCATCGAGTGTCATTCATCTGAAATAAACGACTTGAATGACCTCAAAACTACCTTATGATGCCGTTTAAACCAATTGGATTGGTCGATTATCGCTATCTTGTCTCGTGTCGTCCAAAAGAGCAAAAACAGCCCCCAGGTCTAGGAGTACAAAATGGCAAACACTGAACGATGAGCAAGCAATGGGTTTCAAAATTGGCTGATCCGAATTGCTTAGAGCGAATTACACTTCAGAACTAAATTTCACCTTCTGAGACCAAAAATTTCCTGGGGGTACAAAGCATTGCAAAGGGCTATTGATCTTACTTGGGTGATTCGGTGAAGATAAATTTATAGTGATGGACTAAATAATTTAGTGACTGACGTGCATAATTTGAGCCGGGTTGGGCTGTGCTTGAATCTTAATCCAGTGTAAATATTAAAAAAAAGTAATAGTACTAAAGAGAGCTCAATTACTGATACTGAAGGAATTTAAACAAGATAGCTGGATTTTCAAAATATCTCAAGACTCTCCAGCGTAGTTTGAAAACTTCATAAAAATCTCCTCCTTTCAAGTTGAGTTGAAAAATGAGGTTCAGTCCATTTCTCCATTTAATTGAAATGTCCATTTCTCCATTTAATTGAAATGTAACAGCAGATGCTAGAATCCTGTAAGAAGTGTTGTGTGCATCATACTTACAAGGGCTGGCTCAGAAGTCGCCGCCTCCGATTTTGAAAACAATTGCACAAAAATGTAGCTAAAGTAACACTATTTGACCCGTGTTTCTCACTTTTTGCCAATGGGCCTTCCTAAAGCGTCAGGAACTTTTTGAAAGTTGCCGAAATTCACTGAAAAAACCCGAGCGGAGAGCGTTCCGAATCTACGTGAATTTCGGTAACTTTCAAAAAATTCCTGACGCTTTAGGAAGGCCCATTGGCAAAAAGTGAGAAACACGGGTCTAATAGTTTTACTTTAGCTACATTTTTGTGCAATTGTTTTCAAAATCGGAGGCGGCGACTTCTGAGCCTCCCCTTGTTAGAGCTCCTTATTCCTTTTTCTTGTTTCAAATTTTAAGCAAACTTTGCGGAGTAAGATTGACTTTTTGATATGTCCAACTCTGAGCACAGTTGAATGTTCACCCTCTGAGTATGATAAATAATGTTTGAAAGAAAACAAAAGGTATCACAGAGACTCTAAAGACAGCTTCATCCCTTTTCTGAAACGTTTTCCATTATTTTTTAAGAATGTTCAACAGCTTTTTCATTTCTATTGAGTCAAGGAACTTTTTTCTGATTTTACAGTCAAGTTTTGAAAGCTTTTTCAATTTCTTCATCATTTGAACTCATTGTCAGTACAGATAAGATAGCTGATCCAAAATCATGAAGTACACTTGAAAATGCAAGTGAATTACCTACTCAAAAAAAAAAAAATGAGCAAATATAGCTTCAGTCTTTTTATTTTTACTTCATCGAATGGTGATTATCCAGTTGTGTTTGGCGGTGGAGAAGAAGTGACATGAGGTAGGCACAGAAAAAGCGATCTCTTTGCGCAAGTTTTGCTTAGAATTAAAATCCAATAGACTAAGGTTTTCAACCTTGAAAGTATGACTGACAGTAAATTGTTCAGAGAATGATTTAAACTTTTTGGTTATTTTTTCCTGATGGGGGAAACTTACTTTTGGAACACCCTTTATAAGACGGATAGGAGCTAAAGGCGAAGAGGAACATTTTTCAATTTTTTTCCTCTCCCTTTTTTCCCATCAACACTTCTTTTTGTTGTTCTTGCTCTTTCATTTCATTAGCTTTCATTGGTTTGTAATCAATTTATTTGAACCAATTTAAGTCCAAATGAATTGTTTCCTTTAATCATTGGGAAATCAAGTCTTAGTATGTATTCACATCATTAATAAAAAAATAATTCCCTTTGAGGAGAGGGGTTCTAAGCCTTATCTTCACCTTGTTAATTTACCAAACTTTCGGTACACATATCTCAAGACCATTTGCACCTACAAAGCTCTTTTTTTTTAATGTAGAACTATCGACGAATTAAAGATTGTCGCGATATTTTCACACATTTTCAGTTATGGGTGTAGTGTGAGATGGATCTGCAACGACTTTGTCGCCTCACCCGCACTGGCCTCTCGCCTGCAAAGTGTGAGGAGTATGAAATGTGGCCGAACCAGAACCTTGAAGGCGTAACTTGCTATCTCGTTAAAATCTCACGACAATCTTTAATTCGTCGATAGTACATCTTGACCAGCTGAACAACGTTGACTAACTTCTATTTTTTTTTTCTTCAATTAAATTTTCAAAACTACTTTTATTTTTTAAAAAATATCTTAAAAGCCTAGTTTTTTTCTGCATATTTTATTTAAATTTTAATATTTCTCCACATAACCATGCAATAAAAGTTAGCTACCTCAGTTTGTCTTTTAAAGACAAACCTTTTAAAATAACAATGGAGCTCTAGGTGCAAAAGAACTTGAGGTATGTGCACTGAAAGTTGAAAAATCACAACTTTTCAGGAAAACAGTTTAACCCTTTCCACTCGTGAGCATTTTTACCTGACCACCCACCAGCTCGGGGAGCTTCAACAACACGATGTAAACAAACCATATGATCTGTAAAAATCTCACATCACGGTGTACAGAGCGCGCTGGTGTAGTGGCGTGATGTTCGTACTAGTTCCCATAAAATCCTCTAGAGCTCACTTTCCGTCAAGCGTGTCGAATAAAGCCGACAATCGAGTCCGCTGAAGGTCTCTTTTTTTGTCGGATATATCCGACCTGTGAGAGGAACTCAACTTTTCTCTGGTCGGATAAATCCGACATCCGAGTGGAAAGGGTTAAGGAAGTTTTTTAAAACGGAAATTACATCCTAAAATTTCCCTCCCCAAGAGTCTCAATACACTGTTGTTATACTTGAAAATGATCCTTGAGACCTGCTAAACAAAATATAATAAAAAATGTTTAAAAAATTAAAAAAAAAAAATGGTTCCAACCTCCTCTTGATTCTGTCAGTGAAAACCAGCAAACTCTGTGCTCAAATAATAACACAGGTAAGTTATAAATTGAATTAACACTTAGCTTACAACAGATGTAACATCAAGATGATTGCAAAAAATCGAAAATAGCAAATATTGTAGCAAAAGAAATAACTCCACCGACATGAAATTGTAGCAAAATTGAGTTATTGATGGGAACGCATTCAATAGGAAAAGCAGCACACAACTATGAAGTAGTTTTATCTAGTTTTGTGTGGTAGCGCTGAAAACATTAACACTGATGTGCAAAATTACATAAAATATACAATAATAACAGTTTTTTGTCTCTCCTGAAAAATTACCGGATTTTCATGTCTGATAAATTGTTTCTTCAGCAACGATTTAGTTAGTTATAAAATTTTACACTGAGTTAGCGGTTTCCAAGGTGGTTCCATTTATAATAATAAAAAAAAAATTACTATTTTGACGAAAGACTTTTAGCATAAAGATGATTCCAGGGTCGATTAGTTCAAATCATGGACACCACGTCACGCTGCTCAAAGAGTCAACAGTTTGGGGCTTAAATTGACTAATTTACTCTAAAAGGACAAATTTGAGGAGCGTCAGCACCTGCGAGCATACTTTAGGAAGATACCCTGAAAGTTTCAAGCTGAAATAATAAAAAACAAAGGCAGAAATTATGGAATACAATAATTCTTATAAACCTCTATGAGTGTGAGTAAGGCAGATAGACATACTGTCACATGCACTCACTAAGCTTATGGCGAAATGAATTTCAATATGTACGGCTTTAATTCTCAACCAATTTTGCTCATTTTTGGCTCAAAAAATCCACAAAAAATTTTGCAGGTGCTGATTTTGCAATTTTTCTTTATTTTCAATTTAAAATGCCAAAAACACGACTTTTCCCACAGGCAACTAGTGGCGCTATCCATTGGATTGAAATCAGGAAAAGTTTTGCCTGGAATCACCTTAACCATAGGCGGACCGTGACCAAAAAAAGTGGGGGGGGGGGGCTAAAAAGTGATGGCCTTTTTTTTGCTTCTTAAGTATCAAGTGATGACTTTTTCCCGATTTTTAGCCCCTCTGCCCAAAATAAGAGGGGGAGCTATAGCCCCCCTAGGCCTAGCTCCTGATACGGTCCGCCAATGACCTTAACCCAGATTATAATATGCACTTTGTTGAGACACTGGAGGATTTCAACAAAGCAACTTCCTCATTAATAAAATAAATAGCTATTTTTTCGAGTTGACTGATGAGAACAGAAATAGATGCAAGTATGTGATAATTTATTAATAATGAGATTCTGGTGAGGTTATGTATTAAGCTTTAGGGAGCCATACTAGTAAACTAAATGTGAACAAAAAAAAATGGAGCTGCACCATCTGATTTGAATTGCAAAAAGTGGGGTATTATAGAATCAATCTCTTAAGAGTGAAAATGGAATAGGTAATCATTGCAAAACAAAACCACAGTGCCGTTAATTTTGTCTTCCAAGCTTGAATCCAGTGTTTCAACAAGGCATGCGGGTTTACATTGATGATTGAGAATATGTTACGTCCTTACTCATTAAGGCAGATAAAATAAAGAAGAAAATGAAAAAAATGGAAAAAACTACAAAATTTTAACTTATGATGAGGTCTTCAGAAAGAACTTTCATATTTCTATTGGGAAAAAGTTACTTAAAACTAGCAAACAAAGTACATACAAAAATTAATGCATCTGACATACTGGCATAACTATTATAAAAAAATAGGTTTCATATCTTCCAGTCTTACATGCAGAAAATTTCTGCATTAGGTACTCAATTTACGATTACTACTCATTAATACAAGGAATGCAAAACTTGAGAAAATTCCAGGTGTCGGAAATAAATTATTAAATAAATGAAGAGAATCATTGCAGAATCACTTAGGTATTGCAGATGATTAAAGTCCAATGGAGTACTTGAAAAAAATACAACTCTTTCTCTGGCAAGAAAGTAAAGAAAAGGAAACACTCTTCCCTCAACATCCTGGGTTTACTTGTTGATAAAGACCATCAAAACGATTTATTAGAATCAAGCCAAAAACAAAGATTACGAGGAAGGCTCATTCTCTTTTTACAACACTGAGCAGGCTGATCCTTTTCAGTTGGGGTCTCGCTCTTGTCGTAATCATTTCTCCTCATTTCAATAAATCGAATCAACAAGTGCAAAAATGAGACAAAACAATAATGAAACAATAGTGAAACAGACCTGTTTGGAGTGACATCACAAAAAAAATTGGATCCAAACAGATGCTCCATCTCACTTGATCTCTTGGGTTTTCCAGTAAGAAACAGGATCCAAATGAAAATTTGTGCTAGTAAACAACAAGTTCTCTCAAATTTTACTCAGAAACAATATATAATAGAGACCACGCACTAGCCTTGGGCGCGGTGGCTGACTTTTTTTTTCGGGGCTCAACAGAAATTAACATAGGGAGAATGAAAAAGCACCATCCAACGCGGTCCATACATTGACTGATGCAATTTCGGTGCTTCGGATTCACTAGGCAAAAATCTCAACGACATTACTGATCAGTCAACGTATGGTCCATGTTTTTTGGTGTTCTGTTGAGACCCTGGAAAAGAAAGTTGCCACCGCGTACAAGCATGGGCAAGATAGATAAAGCGTGGTCTCTATTATATATTGTCTCTGATTTTACCACTCCATTGGATTCTAAGTCCCTTAGAATATAATCAAGCTACAGCAACATTTTTGAAACATCACGCATTAATTTACAATCACAGTTACATCGAAGAAAGTCTCATGTTTTGTCCTTGTCCCACTCATAGTTTCTTACAGGCACAGAATTCTAGGATATTGGTTCAACAGCACCATCACACCACGTGTCATACCTCGAACAAGCTTCGATACGAAGAGAAGTTAGGATGATTAAGTGTCATGGCGGTGATACACCCATAAGAGACCGTGACATCTTTCGCTATAAATGTGATTGTAAATTCACTTGTTATCTTTCAGGAATTATGTCGGAAAGAAAAGATACTTTAACCCTTTACTGCGCGATTTTTTTTTCCCCGTTTGAAAACATGATTTTTCAATTGATTTTGACTCAAAATGAAAGGGAAAAATAGTGAAAAATTCCTAGCATTAATTCTTGTGCCCAAGAGATCTGCAAAGTATGAAATTTAACATGGGCCAGAATAGGGACCACAGGCGGCTCGTGCTATTTGGCAAAAATGTCTTCGCTCCATTTGAATGTATGTTTAACAATCGATTGTTGGTGAAGCACTGCTTCACTTTCAAATCGATTGTTTTACATACAATCAAATGGAGGGATGACATTGTTGTCAAACTGCACGAGCCGTCCCTGACAGGGAGAAAATCCAGGTCAAACGGTTAAATATGTTTTCTAATGCTCAGATGGCGCCCAACGTGGGACCTTGCTTTTTCAGACTTTGGTGAAAAATTGAAACTTTTCCTCGATATGTGCCGGAGGTGTGACGATGTGGAAAAAAATGATATTTTAACTTTAAGAGTTCAAAATGGAGGAAATATATTTTGTGCCTCTGGGGTGCCATGGCGCAGTTAAGGGTTAAGATACATGGAATCTAATGGAGCAATAAACTTTGTGAAAACTGGTTGTTAACTAGCATGAATTTGCATTCAAAAATGTGGATCTGATTTTTTATGGGTAAATCCACGAGAGTGAGCGAGATAGAGCATTTGTTTGGATCCAATTTTGATCGTGACATCATCAATAAACAGGTCTACTGTACTGTGATAGGTAATTTGCCACATGATAGTGAGAAAACAACAACTTTATGACTGAAAAGAATCAGCAAGCAGGACCATTAAATAATGGTTTGCATAGTAAAAACATGAACAGCTACTTCCTTTTTACTTTCCAGTTGCTGACAATAGTTTTAAGGCCGCACAAAGATACAAATATTATATTATAAGCACAATTTGTATCAAACACAGTTATGGACTAGTCAAAACCAAGCATAAGGATTTTTGAACTGTAAACAATTGAATGAGAATTAGCTCAACTTACTCATTTTGGGTTGAGAGAAAGAGGAAACAAACATTTTTAGATCAATAAATCATGAGAGACAAATTAATGTTTTGCAAACTTGGGAAACGCTTAAAAATTACAAGAATACAGAATCCTTACAAACGAAGATTAAGTACAAGAATAAAAACTCCTTTAGTCATTTTGAAAATTTTCTGATGAAATAAAAACAAAGACCCTACAGGTTTTTGCAAGCTTTTAAATATGATTCTACTTGATGAAGGCAACTAGAAAAAAAATACTAAGTACTTTAAAATAAGGCCAAAAACCTGAACTTTGAACTCATTGAGAAGGCAACAATATCATATTGTAATAACAAGTTCTTAATGAAGAAGAATCAACAACTCATCAAACTACGGGTGAGACACTAAATTGCGATTTGAACTTTCAGACAAGGCAATGACTAGAAACAATACTTTCACGGAGATTACACAATACGAAAGGAGGAAAAAACTGGTTACACGGGTGGATTCAATTACAAATGACAATCCTAGCATTACTATCGAGATTAGGAACATCCCCTAATTGTACAGAACAATTTATACTAAATACTTACAGCTAGATGAACAATAATGGTAAAACAATACAAATCCTAGCAATAAAAACAATCGTCATGTATCTACTGGTATGATTGACATCGGGACAAAATTGTGAGATACACGATCAAGTAACATACGTTCATGAAACAAAAATTGTTTGGATGAAAGTACAGAGCTGCTATTTCGCGTAAAAATTAATGACATTTATCTATTCACTGGTAATTCCACCTGTTGAGAAAAGATTACACAGTTCAGTTCAGTGTATGACTGTAATGCAAAAAAACATCCCCATCTGTAATCTTTTCTCAATGGGTGGAGTCATCGATGCCTTTAGAAAACTTGCAGCTATTTAAATAACTAAACGGCAATTGCACCGATTCAGAAAATATTACAGATACGAGTATTTTGTTGCAGTTCAGTCATACACTGAAGTGAACTGTGTAATCTTTTCTCAATCAGTGGAATCATCGGTGAATAGAAAAATGCCATTAATTATACGCAAAACAGCAGCTCTGTGAAAATAATATTCTAACCTTGAACGAAAATAGTAAAAAAAAAAAAAAAAAAAAAAAAAAAAAAAAAAAAAAAATGAAAAACAAGAGACAACAAATTGCTTGCAGTATTATCAATGGTAATGGAATGATGAAGCAACTGACAAAATAGATTTTCTTCCAGTGATTGACATTTTCATTAATGGCTGCGCAGCTTGTTTCCCATGCTTTGCTCTATTTGAGCAAATAATAGAGCAGTAAGTTAAATAATTTGACAGAGGACTACAAAAGTGCAATATTTTCAGGGCTGTTCAATAAAGCTTGCTGGATTAATTCATTACTCCGAAAATGCATTCATGGCAGAGTAATAGGAGATTCAAAATTAATTGCTTTATCAAAAGTAGTTCCAACCACCAGAGCACTTGGATCATGTTGAAAGACCAATAAAAACTGCCCAGATAAAGTAAAGATAAAAAAAAAAAAAAAAAAAAAAAAAAAAAAATGCAGTAAAGCTTCAAGATATGATTCAGTTGGATGTAAATTTAGATAAAATTTGAAGGGTAAATTAAGTTTGTTTGAGTTTCAGAATTTTCATTACTGTTATGGAACTAAAGAGCGAAGTCGACAAGGGCTTCCGTATTCAATATGTATTTGTAAGGTAAGGAGAAAATAGCAATTTCCTCTATCAGGCTCTTTTCAAAGCTGTGCACTTTAAATTAAAAATCCACAAATAACTTCAAAACTGTGCACTGTCAATTAAAAATCCATGAATAACTTCAAAGCTGTGCACTTTCAATTAAAAATCCACAAATAACTTCAAAGCTTAGTAATTTAATACTTCGGAAATGACTCTATTCAGATTATTCTTGATAGTTTCTTTTGAACTTTCAATGCCGCTATTAGGGAATTGGCTGGCAGCCATTAATATTTTTAAAGTAAAATATATTTACTGAAATTTCACTGATTGAAGTACCTATTTTTATGAAATTCTGGGGTGATACATGTTTGGAAAGATGGGGATTTGATACAGAGTTTAATAGAACAAAAGGGGTTTGTGCCCTTCATTTAACAAAAAAAAAAAATTGTTATACGGGAGAAAGATGTGGATCAAAACATATTCATCATCTCATAGTTCTTCCCTGTTCTTTGGTTCCAGGACTATTCGGTAACATTATGAAGGGGAACTTGTAAATAGGTCAAACAAACATGATGGAACCATCATGACTTGTCATGACCACCTGAAAATTTGACCCGATGAATACAATTAACAAATGATGAAAAGAGAAAGAGTTTACACATTTTTACGCCTAGCAACTATTGACAAATTTAATTAAGTGACCAGGTGATCAATTTGACAAAACCCATTTTATGCTCAAAATATTCATACGATCTCAGTCAGACAGGTGCTGCGAGTCAAATAATGTTTATACAAATTTAATTATCTTAATTTAATAGCTCATAAATGTATTAATCAATAGATTAAGAAAAGTCCAGTTCTGGTTTTTGTGACTGGGTTACGATAGCATTTGCGGGATAGGTTACACAATTTGTGACCAGAGTTTGGTTGGTAAAATTTTAGTTTGTAAACTGTTACATTCACATGATATTTAATAACAAAAGGATAAAATGCTGTCAATTAACATTGTTTGGCCTGCAAAACAAGCTTGATAGAGATCATGTGAATGTATGAAGCATAAAGAGAGTTTATAATCCGGATACTACGCTAGGTAACCCGTTCACTTAATAAAACTTTTTTCATCATATTATAGTCTACAGATCACCTGTTATCCACAGGATTAGAAAAGAAAATGTAAGCAAGTACAAAAGGAATGTGGAGATTAATGTTTCACTTAAAAATAGTAGTTGGTGGAATTTTCTTCGATCGAGACTCAAAGATACGCTTTGCCACAGTGTTTGATGTTATATCGAATGTTTTCGAAAAAACGCAGAAAATGGTGAAGATTATGTCTGGAAAAAGAGCAAAATTTGACAGGATTACAAAAGCGAACTAGTCACTGGGAAGAGTATAAAGATCACATCTATTCACTGATGATTCCACCGGTTCAGAAAAGATTACACAGTTCAGTTCTGTGTATGACTGTAATGCACGAAAATACTCTGATCTGTGATCTTTTCGCAATCAGTGGAAACTGCGTTACTTAATTAAAATATCCGCAAGTTTTTTAAAGTCATCGACGAGTCAACCGGTTGAGAAAAGATTACAGATGCGAGTATTTAAGTTCATTACAGTAACACACTAAACTAAACTGTGTAATCTTTTCTCAACCGGTGAAATCATCGGTGGATAGAAAAATAGCATTGATTCAATGAGCTATAACTTTAGAGTGGCACATCAAGGAACGTTCCGCTGGTTCATTGCTGTCACCTAGGGCGCCGCCATCTTGCCGTAAAATTCGATTTTGAGGTTAAATTTTGTAGGTAGTTTCCGGTCATTCCGTAAACAAACTCGGGCATCGCCAGAAACGACTTGGAAACGACCTACAAAACTTAACCTCAAACCTTGGAATCTGCCGTCCAAATTCCGCTTTTTCCCGCGATTCCTTCTACCCTGTGTGGCACAAGGTGGACCAATCCGCTGCCACTCTAAAGTTATAGCTCATTGCATTGATTATACGCAAAACGGCAGCTCTGCAAGAGAATGACAGCCCAAAATGAATTAAACAATAAATTAATAAAGCTGCAATAGATACAGTTCTGGAAATCGCTTGGGATAAATTACGGAAGAAAATTTCAACTATGGATGAATCACTGATGGAACAACTGTTGATCAACTCTTCCAAGTAGAAATCAAGACACTACTAGTAATTCGGAAACAAAATTTTGCAACCAGTAATAACAGTAATAATAATTTTTACTGTTCACAGAGCACACAGCCTATAATTTAGAAATCTATTGCTCAAGAGAGCTCCTCAGTTTTTGAGATCATAGTACATCTTGTATTGAATAAAAATTCACCGAGTGAGTCTGTTGCAAACTTTTGCTACAACGGTATGGAAGGTTGCTACCAATGTAAAATCGGGTGGAAATAACGTTGAGAGTATGAGAAAGTTTCAAAATCAATTCACAAACTCAATTTGGCAGCGATGTTCCTCTTCCATTTGAATTCGTGGACAACAACCAATTGTTGGTGAAGCAGCGCTTCACTGTGTAATCGATTGTTTTGCATACAATCGAATTAGGTGAAAACAATGTTTGCGAATTGCGCATGAACCGCCACTGCCATTAATAAGCCTGCAGCAAAAGTTTGCAACAGCTCCATTGGAAAAATTAAAAATTATTTTGTAAATAAGAGAAACACTTAGCAAAAACCATTTCAATTAGGGAGCTTTCTTTTGAAGGTCATACTACCTCACAGAAAGGAAAGACAAGAGGGATACCGCCCAAAGCAAGGCACCCGGCAGAAAGGAATGTGAGAAAAAATTAAATCAATACTTACATCATCAATAAAACACTACCAAGTAATTCTTTGGTATTGAGAAGGTGGTGTATGTAAGCACGGGTATGCTTTTGACAAGTTAGGCAAGAACACTGAGAATCAATTGCAACGAATGCATCCTTATACCTATTTGAAAAGAAATAAAGAGAAAAAAAGAAATGAAACCATGGATGAAACAATATACAAGACTGAAAAGTTTATTGAAAAAACTAATGATTCAAGCAAAAGACTGTTTTAGTAGAGCAATTTCCATCCGAAGACCTCTGGTTTCAAACAAACTTTGATTCAATGTATTTTCCTCATAAGCACACTTTTGAACGGAAATTTAGGCTGTCCAAAGATCTCTGGTTTCAAACAAACTCTGATTCAATGTTTTTTCCTTATAAGCGCACTTTTGAACAGAAATTTAGGCTATTATATTAGGCAATTCAAAAACAGTACAAACCTTGAATCGTGGAGTGAAATTTCGTAAGGATAGTATTTAGGAACTTGTTGCTTTACTTTGGTTTCAGAAATGACGGTTTTTAATCGCTTTGCATCAGAGTCGCTGGATATATTGTGACGCAAGACCGTCCGAAGACCTCTGGTTCCAAACAAACTCTGATTCAATGTTTTTTCCTTATAAGCGCACTTTTGAACAGAAATTTAGGCTATAATATTAGACAATTCAAAAAAAAAAAAAAACAATACAAACCTTGAATCGTGGAGTGAAATTTCGTAAGGATAGTATTTAGGAACTTGCTGCTTTACTTTTGTTTCAGAAATGATGGTTTTTAATCGCTTTGCATCAGAGTCGTTGGATACATTGTGACGCAAAGGTTTTCCTTCATGATTACTATTGCTCATTTCTGAGACACCATTTGCTAAATTGGAACCGTTTGAAAGAGGAGCCTTGCTGTGGAGGTCTCCATTCACTAGCTTGTCACAGAACACAGCATGACCGTCTGGAGTGGTGTTTATGACACACCAATCTCCATTGACAAGTATATCTTCTTTGTTGGAGGGATCATTACTAAGGAGGCTCTCGTCTGATGGAAGATCAACATCCGCAGAGACCAATGTAACAGGAACTGATTTTTGAACTTCTTCTAACCTAGAGTGGCAAAAAGATAATGCTCAATTATAAATCAATGTTAGAGAGAAAAGGGGAAGGAATTACTTTTTGACTTTGTCCAAAAAAGAGAGGACATCAAAAACCTTATGAATTCACCGTTTAACCCTTTAATGACCAGGTTTGTTCAAAAGAACGCCCCTCTTCCGATTATATAGGGAAGATAGTTAACTGTTCGTACTCGAGGGAGTTAGAATTGCCTATACGACGAATTGAAGGCGCCCGGCAACACCTTCTCTTGTAAGTGTTTTCATCGATAGTCGCGTTTATCCGGAATGAAGACTGAAACAATGTGAAATAGACTGGAGAAGAAAAACGAGTATACTCGGGCTTGGTCCATAAAGGGTTAAGCTACAGATCGGTGGCAAAGTGTGGAATCTGCCAACGTTTTATTTGGTTCATTGAAACCCACGAATTATATTCTGGGAATTGACAATGACCAATAAATTTGACCTTTTCTATGGGTTTAAACCAAAAAACTGCTACATTGCCAGATAGCACACTTTGACACTGCTACGAATTGGCGATCCAGCCCTCGCGAGTGGGGGAAAGCGAAATTGGGATTTTCGCCCCCCGGAGACCCCTTTTCCTTTTTACTCTCTTTGCTTCCCCCTTCCTCCCCCTCTTTCCCCTCTTTTTTGGCCGAAGGGTAGGACAGGGGGGCGATCCCCCCCCCCCCCCCCCCCCCCCCGTATCCACCAATGCTGCAATGGATACATGGAAAAAAAAAAAAATAACGAACATAAGTATTACTCGAGTTTTGATAGGCTCTTAAATATTTACAATATTGGGGCTTTTGCAAACTTTTGCTGAGAGTGAATGAATAATCCAATCTGATGTGAAAACCAACAGAAAATACATTTAAAAAGTCTAAAATTCAGTAATAAACTCACAAAATAGCTAAAACAGCATGATTATAATGGCGGTTCAGCGCAAGTATCATGGGAGACTCCTGTTTAATTTGTCACTTTCTTATCGGAAACACAGAGATAAGTCTCAAATTAGATAGGACTCTCCCATGATACTTGTGTCTCTCCGCCATTAAACCTGATTCTGAAAGTGAATTTTGGGATTATTTAGTGTGCTCATCGTCATTTTTACAGGTTTTTATGCAAGAATCAACTCTTCAATCACAAGTAGCATAAGTTTGCAAGAGCCCCATTCACACACAAGTCTTTGGCAATGTCACATCAAAAGTTTTAATAAACTTAAATGTTTCTCGCCATTGAAGCTGTTTTCAAATTATGAAGAAGTCTATAACCTATGGCTCTTCTCCCCTTCCACTGTGGCTTCATATTTCTTAATGTTGTTGTTGCAATTAATTCTGTTTTTTTTTTTTTTTTTTTTTCCTGTTATATATAAAACAGCTGTTCATGGAACTTCAGTGAATTTTACCGTATTTTTCAGTATCATTTCAGAGGTCGCCGCAATCAACTCCGAACTCTCTCGTGATCGACACGTTGGCCACCAGCCCTGCCCTAGGGAAACGAGAGAGGGCCTCTCCTTTGTTTTCTTCTGTACAGGATTATTGTTTGAATACATCTAAGGTTTTGGTGAAAATTAAAATTACCTTCCATCAAATCTTTCGTAGTTAAAGTTGAGAGCACAACCTCTTTCCGTGGATAAAAAGGCCAAAGATGTATCAAATAAATCAATTCCACTATCAACAAGTTTCAATAGCACGTCTGGATTCCAAGCACCATAACAAGCTTTCATTTTATCCTTCGGCAGTTGATCCTATTTAGAACAGTGCAAATAATGAAGAGCAGCACAATAAGGAGGGAGCTTAAAAACAGAGTATAAAGTTAAGAATACTTAAAAAGACAAATAACAAATAAATAAAGGATTTGGTTGTTTACTTTCTTAACTGGTTAAAAAATACAGATGCTGATCCATCCAGCGGGCCTTGAAATAATTCCCGACTTTTGGATCAGGATGGGAATGGAAAACGGTGATTAACAGAGACGAGTCACATAGTCGTCAAATTTAATCAAAAGGTGGAGTAGCTTAGATTGATTATAAGATTTGTCAAGACTGTCAGCGATAACCAATTAGATACATTCGGAACAATGTGACTCGCCAAATGTTCTCCATACAAAAGTCGGAAATTTCAAGGGTTGGCCCGCAGACCTTGCAAAGTACGCTTATTTTGTCTTTAGAATAGATGATGTCTAGTAGTTTTGGTTTCTTTCAATTTTTAGCACTCGGAGCTTGAGTAAAAATTAAAAATTTTATGGATCAGCAGAATTTGCTATAAAACAATGGAGATATTATTCAAGGGGATCAAAGGAAAACTTTCAAAATAAAGAACTATTACAAATTTTGATCATCCTTATATTCTATTAAAATAACTTGTCATACCTTATAAAACTTTTTTAGAAAGAGCAAGTTACTTTACTCACCACTGTCATTTTAATGATGGGCTCAATAACTTCAAAAGCAAGATTTTCAACTTCAAGACCATTTGTAAAAAGACCATCAATGACAAACCCATCCACATCAGCTTTTGAGACTATTTCAATACAGCGAGATCGATCGTGAACGTTGTAACCACCTTGAACTCCAGCAAACACAGCACTACTTTTCAGTTCCTAAGAACACAGCGAAATAGAATCATTCAAAATTTTGATTACAATTTTAGTTTGAACAGTGAGGTGCTCGAAGTGATGAATGGTTTATTCAAAACAAGCAAAAAAAGACTTTCTGCATTTGATACTTTCTTTGCTAGGGTGATTTTAGCTATAAAAACACCTATAGTTTATAATGTGGCCCCCAGAAGATCCCAGAGATGAGATTGAGAGGGGGGCGATTGCTACTCCTAGACGCCCTAAAACCTTGAACTACTCATACCTTTTGAACAACAAATACTATGGAAACAGAATGCTCTTTGAAACAATAGAACTTTTAACTATTACCACTCGAATCGTTGTGACCGCTCGTATTTAAGTTGAGGAAAATAGGATTTTAACCCTTTCCGGTCGTGTGTCCGGTGTCACCTGACATTACGATTTTCCCATTCCGGTCCAGTGGCGGATCCCACCCGACATTTTAATTCTTATTCCGGAGTTTTTTTGTCAGGCCTGATCTGACTTTCCTATCATGTGGCACTCTCTGGCGGAGTTCCGAGGAACTAGTTCTTGTGTCAGTAGCGCTCCACTGCATGTACCAAATACAAAAAAGAAACAGTGAAAAAAAATCCGACCGGAGAGGATTAAGATTCTCTGCCAACAAAAATGTGAACAAGGCATAACAATAACATATTGCTGTTGAGGCGCCAAAGAGCTGTATGTATTTGTAAAGTGTTACAAAACACCCTCTAAAAAGGTAGAAAGATATGGAAGCGTGAACAAATGAACATAGCTCGACACATAAGTGCAACCTGTGAAAAAATGTTGTCAAGTAAGACTTTATGACGCACAAGTGGAAAGAATTAAAGAGCTAAAATTAGATGGCATAAAAGCTTCGTAAAGCTTTGAATGAGTTAGCAATTGATTTTATTGCATTTCCTGTTCAAGATATTGCAGCTTTTTAGGTTTATGAATAAATTCAATTAATTGATTTTTTTTTTTTTTTTAAAGTATTATTTTCTAGATACAAGCAATACTGCGGCACTTCGGAGTACCAAAGTATCCCAGACTCTGTTCACAGCCATTCCTATGGCTCACTACTTAAGATTGGGTTTAACTCCATTCTGCACCGTTCAAAAATCTTTCAGATACAACCATTTCAAAATTTGCAGTGATAGGCTCTTATGAGAGTCGCAGAAAAGGATTTAAAAATGTATCTGTCTCTCTCTTCATCCATTTGAACAAATGCGTTAAAAAAGGATAAAGGGATAATCACGTTACTTTGACCCCTTTCTCTGTCCCTCTTTCCAACACATATTCAAATGGGCAGGGAGAGAGGAAGAAAAAGTTCTAAACCCACCATCCACCCCTGGCGAGTAACCATTACAGCTGTTCCCAAGAAACTTCAACGAAAGAAAGATCTTGGAGAGAAAGAAGTCCTCAAAGTTAATAATTTTTTTAAAAAAAAAAAAAAAAATCCAAGGAAAATTATAAATGTTTGCATAGAACTGGATGGTTTAAGGTACTTTGGACTCCTCAAAAATGATGAGATAAAAATAAGTGAGAATATATTACTAGTTTTAAAGGATTTCAGAGAGAGGGGAATGAAAAAAAAAAAAAATAGAGCTAACCATGGAGTTGTTATGTCTCTCCAAGCATTTTTTAAGTAAAGTTTCGGAGACATCCACTGATTTACGAGTTTTTTTATTGCTGCTGCTAGTGTTGGTGGCATTATCGCACAATACTGTGTAAAAGTCAGGTTTGAAAGCTTCAACCATGTCCATGTACCTAAAAGGCATAGAGATACATCTGTTCAAAAGCTAAATTTCAAAATGAATAGATAGAAAAGGACTCAAATAAAACAAAATCAAACAGCTGATGGAGCATCATCTTAAGGTAGAAATATTGCTCCAATTTTTTCATTCTAAAACAAAGGAATTGACTAGCTTTGGCTTAAATATTCTCCACTTTATCTGAATTATAGAGAACCTCTATTTTCCATCAATAAGTTTTTTGTAAATTGGTTGTGGATTATGATTTCTACCATCAGTCTCTTGCAAAGCTTTGAGGAATTGCTAGCTAACAGCCATTATTTTTGCTATGGGCAAGATACAGGAAAAAATGAGGAAAATGTAAGAAATGTATAAAGTGGGAGAATACATTCAATGAAATAGTTAGCAAATTAAAACTCACCTAAACTCAACCTCTTTTTCGTCTCGTTTACTGTTTATAAAGTCTAAGTAGGTTGAAGAATACAATAAAGTACAACTTGACATTTCTCAAACAGACACAAAGCTTGAAAAAAAAAAAAAAAAATTGTAAAAATTTTGTAAGAAGGCTCTAACTTACAGATCCGCATCAACAAGCTTTTTACCAAAGCGAGTCCAAAGAGCAATTTTGTCCTTCTGATTGAAAGTAATGGGCAAATTTACAGCATGGTCAGTTTGGCTGCACCACGATATACTTTCCTGAAAATAAATCAATTACATCTATTCATCTATCGTAGTTAGAATCGTTCAATGATTAATAAAATATATTTTACTTGTGGAGAAATTTTTTTTTTTCTCAAAACCCAAAACAAAGCAGGGTTTATTTGGCTTGAATTGCGGCTAAAATGTAATCTACACAGCTGAGAACAATACAGCTCATGCCTGCGATGAAAATAAGTCATCAAAGATAAAATCAGCCGACTGAGCTTTGTCAACTATTTTCACTTTAATAGGTATAGTACAGATAAGAACTGGGAGAAAAAAGGACACTCAAAAGTAACTTACAGATAATCCAGCAAAAGATGCCATTCCTTTATTATGTATCTTCACAGCTTCGTAAGCGAAGGTAATGTTTTCAACAGGCATCACAATAGGAGGACATTCATTAAATGCTAAACCTAAAACTTCATGAGTTAGATGTGGTATTGAGCCTCCCTAAATAAAAAAAATTAAAAAAAAAGAAACGTTAAATTTCACAGTGTAGAACCCAAGTATCATGGAGTTTTATAGAAATGAAAAACAGTAAGACACTTCAAATCAATACATGAATTTAGTTGAGGTTACCAGACAGATTGCAACAAGCAATCAGAGATTACCACAGAGATGTACAGAATAAGGCAGCAAATCTTACTTCTTCACATCAACATTGCGCAGGAAGATGAATTATAACTTTGTGCAAAAACTTCTTGACAAATGATGACCTGAGGTTACCGAGACCCTTACACTATTAACAATAAATTATGTGCTGATGCTAGGGTTGTGCGGTACTGATTTCGGTATTTTGTCGGTATTTAGCTCTGTCTTTGACTGCAGCCTCTAAATGAGTGACATTGATAAAACTGCCGTGGGTGACGTAAGCCAACTAAACACTATAAAACTGTCAAAGTATTGATACATAGTATTCCCGCATCATAATACCTTCGAATTCCCTAAAAGTTATGTAAAATACCGAAAAAAAAAGCCAGTTTAGTATTTTACATAACTTAAAGAGAATTCAAAGGTATTATGATATAGAAATGCTACTTAGACAGTTTCATAGTATTTAGTTGGCTTCTGACTTACGTCACCCACGGCAGTTTTATCGGTCTTACTTGTTTAGAGGCTGCAGTTAGAGATATAGCTAAATACCGATAAAATACCGAAATCAGTACCGCACAACCCTAGCTGATGCTCACCACCCTGGAGTTCCGCTACTGGTTCAGGGAGGCTGTAAGCCGATCACCCGTGAGAAAGTGATGTACAAATGGTGTACTAGAAAAATAATCTTTCATAAAAATCGAAAAAATAAGTATAGATAGAAAAGAAAAATCGACTGTCTGGAAATGAAGCACGTTGCCAATCACTCTTGGCAAAAAGCTTTCATTATAATTTCACTGTTTCGATATCTGTCTAGGTATTAATCCAGGTGGATTTACTTACTTGTTTACTTTTGTTCATGAAAAATTCACTTTCAGCACATTATCTTACAGATATGCTGCCTTGGAGGTTTGCAGCGCTGCCCAGCCCTGGTGCCTTGGACTCAGTGATAGACACAGCGACACATCCATGGTCAACGTACTTATTTATCTATTCCATACCGTCCAAACACACTGGGTTATCTGGGGGCACCGTAGACCATATTTGCACCAATATGAGTAGTAATGTATTTTTCAACTTGAGAGACAAGGGGTTCTTTCATCTTTTTTTCTGTTATGTTAGCATGATTGTGAAAAAAATGACAGCAATATGCATTGTAGTCAAAGATTAGCTACACGCCAGTTAGAGCTCGTTTCAGAAGTGTAGGCGCACCAAAACAATAATCTTTGGAGCTTTTTCAACTTTGATTCTTTCAAATCAATACTGAATTTAACCCTGACTTTATTCTTTTGTGTTAAAAGTGTTCCTCAATGAAAAGTGAACACTCCATTTAATTTGCATTCATTTTCATCTAGTAATATCAGAAATAATGTTGATGAATTCCAAAGATTATCGGTCTAGGTACGCCTACACTCCTGAAACTACCTCTATGGCACAAGATAAAATCTTGTTGCGCACCTCCATAGCTAAAAGATATACCTACACAAGTCCACGGTATGTTTACATTCCGGAATACAAAAATCATATGGGTCAGCTGATTGGTCCACAAGTTTCTCCCTCGCCAAAACATAAACAAACCAGGGGCCAGTTGATGACTTTGAACAGCGAAGGTGCTCAACAAAATTTAACATTGGCGAGATAGCTAACACCATAACTGGAGGATAGGTAATCTTTGATTGCAGTAAAGCCACGTTTCAAGCATGTCTAACTTCCCTCATATGAGTGACATAGATGCTGCATCAACTTAAGTTCAGGGTTCAGCAATTTTCACTTGCAAATACCACATCAAGTTCGCCAAAATTTAAACCAGAATGGGAAGCCTCGCATTAAAACTACGCTGATATCAGAGTGGCTCAACCCTTTTTTAGTTAGCAACATTGACTGTATCTACTTACTAAATCCAGAAGCACCACTCTAAGATTATAGCGCGTTAGGAATAACCGATGGAAGACCCGACATGATTAACCTTCTAACCTATCACCGAGCCTCCAAAATGCATAATGATCGTACCCTACAAGTAGCTTTCACTGACAAATATTTAAACGCAACTCTTTAAAATTAGCGAATAATTTTCCTCCTCTCCCTAATATGCATGCAATGAGCACCTATCTTTAGCTTCAAACATCCAGCAAAGGCATTTCACGGTTCATCAAAGCCTTGCCAACCAGTTAATTGGGCCAACTTGGGTTCTGCCACAGAACCTTTCAGGCCTCCAGAAGACAAAGAAGTGTTCTCAGTTCACCCTTTACCAGGTTGAGTCGAACAGAATCAATTGACTGCATGCAAAGAGAGAAAAAATCAGCGATTGCGTGATTTTACGTGTCTAAACTAGGAAGAAAAACTGAGCAAAGTTACGAAACATTTTGCCATGAAATTTACCTTGGTATACGCAAATGCAAGCGGTGTCGTAAACTTCTTATCAGGGTGCCGCTTTAAATCAGATATTTCACCAAGAGCTGCTTTGGAATTACTAGCACTATAAATTTTGGTAAATTTCATTATGAGAAAATCATGAAGTCAGGTTCACAGAGAAATCCACGGACAGTTACTGTTGCTAGCACGTTGAAAAATTCTGAGAAAATTTTCACATGTTTGTATAGGAGGTTAGGTTTGGTTTTTTTAGGGCATTTGCAGGAGTGACAGAGCCTGGAGCCTTGATTTTCCTCTGTGATAGACAGTTTTTTTTAAATTAAATAACTTTCAATTTTACGACCGTAGTGGATAATCGATGCATCTATTTAAAATATTGATGATAGTTGCGAAGTACATCAGCCTTCATTATTATATCTCTCAAGGTAAAACAAAAGTTTCGTTTCAAGAGTCTTGAAACTTCAAGACGAACCGGTTTTAAGTTGCCAGTGCTGCTTCAAGATCAAGACTCAGCTTGACCCGGCAACATTCGAAATTTGGCGGTTTCCAACTATTCCGCATCAAGGTTGGTCAGTCCGCGAAGCTCACCGATAATCTTTGGCAAATTTTCAATTTTCATTCCTTCATATCAATACAAAACTTGCCTGCGGCTTGAACCTTTTAGATTTAACAGTGTTTCCCAAACAGAAGCCAACGCTCAGATTAATTTTCATTCATTGTTATTACACAGGTATAAGGGTAGAATGGTAGAAGGTCGTTTCAGAAGTGTGAGCGTACATAGCCCGATAATTTTTGGAAATTTGTTAACAGCTTTTTTCATGTTACGAAATAAAAATTAATGAAAATTTAAATTAAGCTCTGGCTTTTCATTGGGGAACGCATAAAAATTTAAAAGGGTTAAAAGTCGGATGCAAGTTTTTTTTTAAATTTGGGAAAGGGATGAATGTTGAAAATTCGCCAAAGATTTTGGTCTATGCGCCTCCCTTCTGAAACGAGTATGAAAAGGGGATCTCTGGGATCTCTCCACCTGCGAATTTAAAAGCGCGAATAACTGATCGATCCAATAGACTGTTTAGTAGAGCGATATTCGTATCGATTGCCGTCCGAGGGGCCCCTGTTCCAAAAAAACTTTGGTTCAATGTAATTTCCCATAAGCGGATTTTTGAACGGAAATTTAGGGTATTTAAAACAAACAATTTATGCGACCTTTTTTCGATTATGAATTCTACGTCCTCTAAAATGCTTAATTTTTTCTGGTTCCACCCGTAAAACTGCCGGGAAACAACAAGATATTACAGATAAAAAGTGCGTTTGGAGGGTTTGGGAAACACCCAAAAGTTATTATTGTTGTTGTGGAATTGGCGGGATTTCGAGCTATTCTAACCTACAAAAGCAACATTTTAAACTGTAATATCTTATTGAATTCGGCAGTTCTAGTCAAAGGGAAACCCGGCATAATTAAGCATTTTTGAGGACGTAGAAATTTATAATCGCAACAAGGTCGCATTAATTGTTTTATTTAATACCCTAAATTTCCGTTCAAAAGTTTGCTTATGGGGGAAAATTTCACTGAACCAGAGTTTGTTTGGAACCAGAGGCCCTCGGACGCCAAACGATACGATATATCGCTCTACTAAAAAAGTCTATGGCTGCCTTGAAGTCGATAGGTCGAGTCCGGTGTATCGAAACAAAGAAGCCCCCTGGGTCAAGCAGTCAATTTGCGCTTTTTTAAATTCGCAGGTGGAGAGACCCCTTAATACCGGAAAAAGTTGGATATTCCGAAGACTATCGTACTAATAAATGCGTTCTAGAGGTCGTTTAAGAAAAAGGGGCGCACGCCGGCACCCGGGCCGATAATCTTTGGAATTTCCCGACAATATTTCTCTTACTACAAACAAAGAATGAATGAAAATGAATGCGAGCATTTACTTTCCCTTTTCATTGAGAAAAGCTTTAAAATAAAAAAGGGTTCAAGTCGCAGGCAAGTTTTATTTTGCTATGAAAAAACGAAAATTGAAAATTTGCCAAAGATTATCGGTGATCTGATGCTCCTACACTTCTGAAATGACCTTTAGAGCTGTAATCTTGGAGCGATTCTTTCCGAATTGGGAAGAAGGCAAATAATGTACTACACGGGCTTGAATCTATTTGGCATGTACTCTTGATTGATGTATCGCTCGATAAGGGTCGTCTAACGGGATTTTTCGGATAGTTCTCCTTAGAGTCCCTATATGTAGAGAGTTAGGACAAGAGGGTAGTCAACTTCTGATTGGTCGACGAGTTTTAGGCTCTACGGATGCCGCCATTGGATGCGATTTTACACTTTTGTTTACAATCGCAGTTGTTTACCAACGGTATTTTACGGATAAAGAGTTAAGTAATTTTCGACGAATCTGTTAATTTTAATAATGATACGCCTCAAGAATGTCTATAAATCCCAAAAGAATCTTTCAAAGCGTAAATAGCGATGTCGATCCACAAAAGCAGTAAAAGATTACATCGTTAGAAACTCAGCGGCACTGAAACACAACGACGGCCCTCAGAATGTAAACAAATGTGCAAAATCGCATCCTATGGCGGCGCCCATAGTTGCACTTGTCTTAACTCTCTACATATACGGACTCTAATCCTCCTGTAGGGCAAAAACGTTAACATTGTTTGAGGGCTCTAAAACCGAAATCAGACTGAATTTTTGCGACTATTATTTTTTTTATTTTATTTTTTTTCTGAGAAGAACTTGCTTGTTGAAGTATTTTAAACTCCTAGTTTTTTAAATTCTGACTTTTCAAAGTGGAGTAATGATTTTTTGAAAATGGGTATAAATCGAACTTTGACCCTCGATATATCGAAAACGAAAATCGATATCGAGCATGTGGTTTGCTCCAAAAGTCTTAGAATTTTATGCCCTTCCAAACGCTGGGGAGGGGGGGGTCATTGAATATAGTCCCCCCAGATATAACGTCTCCGATATAAATAAGAATGGTCCAAACCGCATCCTTTTATCTCAATTAGAAAAAAAGTTAAGGGGGTGGGCGTACTTTTGAATAACCCTATAGGTTTGGAAGTTTTTTTTCTCTTTATTTTCAGCCGAGAGGGGCCCAAAATTTGGTTTCAACCGTGGATTTGGCTCTGATTCCGCGGTTTACGCTTAGTACCGAAGCGATTTTTAGTTGATTTTTCTGGTCTTTATCTACCACTGCAGTACTATGATCTACTCAAGTAAACCGCAGAGGCCGAATCAAGTTATTGCTGCACACGGATTAGAAGCAGCAAAGATCACCAAAAACGGGGATGAGTGAATGAGCGTACCTTCACTCATAGTAAACACAACACGTAGTAGGTTTCCGCTGAAAAAGTAATTTTTTTACAATAGATGGCTTAAGGAGATCAAAGCCCGGCTGCCATGTAAGCGGAATTTCGCAATCACAGTTAATTGGGCGGATGAGGAAGGGGGGGGGGGGTCGGATAAGCGACTGTAACTTCTTTTGGAGGGTTTTGAAAAGAATTTTATGCTTTTTATCGGACTTTTTTCAATCAATAATATTGAAAAATTGATAAATTTCTTTTGACTCTCTCAGTAACGAACAATGAAAAAGTGTTAGGAACCATAATCTTAGACCTCATGCCTCAAAGCAAACAGTCCTCAGTATTATTGCATCAGACAGCCCCCGTGCGCACTAGAGTCCCTATATGTAGAGAGTTAAGACAAGAGAAATCATGGGCGCCGCCATTGGATGCGATTTTGCAAATTTGTTTACATTCTGAGGCCGTTGTTGTGTTTTGCTCCACAGCAAAGATTACAGTTCCGCTAAGTTTGAAACGATGTAATCTTTCCCTGCTTTTGTTGATCGACATGAATTAACGCTTTTTAATGATTCTTTTGAGATTTATGGACATTCTTGTGGTGCATCATGATTAAAATTAACAGATTCATCGCAAATTATCTCTTTTATCTGTAAAAGACCGTTGGTAAACAAAACAAAAGTGCAAAATCGCATCCAATGGCGGCGTCCGTAGAGCCTAAAATTCATCGACCAATCAGAAGTTGACTACCCTCTTGTCTTAACTCTCTACATATAGGGACTCTAGTGCGCACTAGTCTACTGCGCAATGCAAAGACTTCGAATACTATACCTAGATATTAGAAGTCTTTGGCGCAACGAGCAACTCATATGTAAACATGAAGAACTCAGGAACTGGGGGGTGATCACGGAGGATCGTTTCGTTTCGTTTTCGTTATCGTTATCGTTTA
The DNA here is from genome assembly GCA_011764245.1 of Trialeurodes vaporariorum. Lineage (NCBI taxonomy): Eukaryota > Metazoa > Arthropoda > Insecta > Hemiptera > Aleyrodidae > Trialeurodes > Trialeurodes vaporariorum. The sequence goes on from VMOF01000002.1 coordinate 74,096,569, forward strand.
CGTGTAACCTTATGGGTGGCTCAACTGATCGAATCGTTTTGAGCCTCTCGTAACGATTGAAACGGTCGAAAGGAAGCGATGAGTTGGAGGCTGTCGTTTACTCGATCGTTTGAAGTAGGAAGAGGTGAGGAGGGGATCACCTGCGCGATCGAGTTGCGCAGAAGCAAGCCCATTTGATTCAATGCAAACGATAACGATAACGATACCGAAACGAAACGATCCTCCGTGATCACCCCCCTGGTTCTTATCCCCAAATAAACTGTAGGGAACACCCTACGAACACTTTCTCCCTCCATTTTTATCTGGGGGGGGGTCGAAGGACCCCCAGAACCCCTTAAAAATTCTGGGGGAGACCCCCAGACCCCCCTCTAGTATTCGGGGGGAGACCCCCAGACCCCCCCTTTAGAATTCTGGGGGAGACCCCCAGACCCCCCTTTAGATATCTGGGGGAGACCCCCAACCCCCTTTAGAATTCTGGGAGAGACTCCTACACTCCCATCAAATTTAAAATATTTTCACCTCTGGACATAATTCCGCCTTCAATTCGAAGTGTTTGCTATTTTGCAGAAAATCTGTACGAATAGTTGCCTACTTCATTCTTTGAAGGAGGGGTTTTGAACTGTGGATCTTCAAAGAATTTTTAAGTTTGGTAGTTTAAAACCCCCCCTTTTAAAAAAATGTTCTTTGTTTGTAGATTGTGTACACCAAATGTCAACAAAATTCATCCATCCATTTCCTTTATAAGTTTAATTTTCTTTGGATATTCTATTTTTTGGGTTTATTGAGGGAAACAGCTATTTTGCCTTTAAACAGTCTCAGACTTAAAAAGGGGTTGTATATTATAGTTTTACATTGAAAAGAAATCCCTGCCTAGGTTGGTTGCAAATTTTTTGTTGCATTTTTCATCACACATAATTGAGTCATAATTGAATTTCTTATTCAAAGTACTACGATTGTTTTTTTATTTGTTTGGTTTCAAAGATTTTTGCTCGATCGTACCTATATTGGCCCTTGAAACGGTCTGAAAGGTTTTTGATGATAACTGTATGATAGAAATATTTTAGTGGGTCAGTAACATAATATGCAAAGTTTCATCAAAATTCATCCCATGAATGATTGACTCCAAGTTTTAACATTAATTCCCAGCTCTAATTCATGTTTTTGGGTCGGACACCCTATTTTGATTTTTAAACTCTCTTAAGTGTAGTATATTGTATCTGTAAGGAATACTTTCTTTTATAGACTAATTGTAGATTGTATTTGCCAGTTTTTATAAAAATTCATTGGACCAAACCTGAATTATCCCAATTAATAGGATTATGTTTTTATTTGCTTATATTCCCATATTTTTTTCTCAATCCCACCTATATTGCCTCTTGAAAAGGTTTTATCAGTTGTGTATGGTGACTAAGCAAGGAAAATATCTTAGTATTTTGATAGTGGATTGTGTGTACAAAAGTTTTTATCAAAATTCATCGAGCCATAATTGATTGACTCCAAGTTTAAAGATTAATTTCTCACGATAATTCCATGTTTTGGCTCGAGCGCACTGATTTTGATTTTTTAAACAGTCTCAAGGGCTGTATATTGTAATGATAAGAAATTCTACATAAAGTAGAGTAAATGTAGGTAGGTAGATTAATTGTGCCGGATTTACTTAAAATTAATTGGACCTAACCCGAATTATCTCAATAAGGAGGATTATGTTTTTATTTGCTTAATTGGTCTTATTTTTTCTCAATCGCACCTATATGGTCCCTTGAAACGGTCCAAAGGATTTATTATGATGATAGTGAGAAGAAAATATTTTAGTACTGTGGTAGTACATTGTGTATACAAAGTTTCATCAAAATTCATCCAGCTTTTAGTAATTGGCACTGATATACAAGATTAATTTCTCACTTTTATTACATTTTTTTTGGGTCGAACGCCCTAAAATTTAATTTTTAAACGGTCTTAAGGGTTATTTTACTGAACTATAAGAGGTTAATTTTACTGTGGGTTGGTTGTAGAATGTTTTTACAAATTTTCTTCCAAATCCAAAGATCTAATATTGAAATATTTAAATTTTTCTCTTTTTTGACCCATTTTCCCATTGATTTTAATGGAAACCATTTTTCATCCATAACTAACCTAAAAATTAAAATTTAAAAAAAACAAAAAAAGTCCTTCTGGGGAATGTTAAAAGCAACATCTTTGCAAAATTTGGATGCATATGGATCAATAGTTCAAAGGTTATGCTGGATTTCACGTTCTTGACTACAGACAGACGGACAGACAGACGGACAGACAGACGCCACAGAAATTTTGTGAATTTACTCCTCCCTACCACATATGGTTCAGAAATATTGAAATATCATGGATGGATGTTCTTTAGGATAGTATTAGGCATGATAAGAGCCAATTATTTTATAATTATCATGATTGACTTAGTCGCAGCGGGCCAAGTATCGAAACAAAATTCATCAAAAATCTCTGCGCCATCGCAATACTTTCTCAATTTTTCTAATTTCATTAGAGTGAGAAAGTAAAAATCGGATAAACGGATCGAAACGAATGGCGGCTGGGTTGTTTACGTTAAAGCACTTGATGGGTGTTGCGCCGATCCCCTGCGCAGAGCGCGCGGCTGTACGGGGGCTGAATGGTGCAATATCTACGTTAGCCAATGAAAAACGTTTATTTCATCCTCGAACTTTAAGTCGCTTTTTCTCCGCGAAAAAATCACTTTGCGAGCTGTTTTATGGACTCCATCGTTTTCCTCGTGGAAAAATCAACGGGATGAATAAGGCATATCGCGAATCCCAGGATCAGTCAAGTGCCCTTTTATCCCCGGAAGATCTCGTAATTTGATCGGGAAACCGTGTCTTATTTTCATGGATGCGCCTTCAATTTTTAGGGTAGACTAAAACGGTGCAGTCGCGCACGAATAGTTAACTACCTGTCAAGGTGGCGACACTTCGCCGTCGACTGCTAGCTCTTGCGCTATGCGGTTCGACGACTGATGGAAACCGCAGCCTACTTTTATGGATGCGCCTTCATTTTCTAAGGCAGGCTGAATCGGTACAGTCACGTACTTACCTACGAATAGTATACTACTTTTCGCAACACACAGCTACCGCTAATCCTTATTCATTATTCGACACAATACTCATCTCGAAAATTCGCGCAGTTGGACCAATGGATACCGTGTTTCACTCTCACGAGATCAGAACAAAACAAACGAAAAAAATAAAATAAAAAATGAAAAACCACAGAAAAGCTGACAGTCAACAATAACGACCACCGCATCGCAGTAATGACATAGAGGCGCAGGTTAAGTCCTGAGAAAAGGCAGAAGGTCAGGACATCCGCAACTGTAATAAAGTGTCTCGAAATATAGATTAAAACGGCACTTTTGACCGTGGAATCATTATTATATTTATGAGGGGGGAGGAAGCCTTCTTTCCATTCCTAGGTTGAAGGAGGGGGGTCCTCCACACACCCTTCATCGCGGTCGGTTCAAAGTGTGGGTCCCGGTTCGAATTTAGAACCAG
>VMOF01000002.1:74100601-74173101 GCA_011764245.1 Trialeurodes vaporariorum
GTGTAAAATAATCGATTACTTGGTGAGGCGCAGCGCCTCACCTAGTATCGATCTTTTGCATACGTTTAAATGGCAAAAGTGCACAGTTGCCAGATTGCACGAGCCGCCACTGCAATCACGTGATTTTCTCCCTTCTTATATTCTATCTTTTTCTAACGCTTGCGTTCTAATGGAAAAAGAGAGAGAGGGGCAATATCTTAGATTCGATAGTGCGATACTAGAGGTGATACTATGTGTTATACCCCTTTTGACACCAGTGGCGTAGCGTGCAATTCGGCAACGTTGTATTGTGTCCATTTAAACCCATGTAAAAGGTCGAATGCGAAGGTGTTCACCGAACTTTCAGTAGTTCGATCTTTTTTATGGGTTTTAATGGACGAACTACAACGTTGCCAAATTGCACGCTACGCCACTGTTTGACACTACGCCCGAGAGTAGTTTCTATTTCTAAAAAAGTCAAGTCCAAGTATTTATGTACATAGTTTCATACGAGGTTGCGTTTTCTAGCCAAGGCGGATACCGCCACGTATGATGGAGGAGGTATCGGGAGGGGGCGCTCTTAGTAGTTCCAGTCCCCGAAAAACGCAAAAATAAGAGAGGAAAAGGCGGTAAACTACCCGGAAATGCCAAAAAAAAATGGAGAGGAAGAAGTTAAACTTTTGACCCTCCCCCTCCAGAATTTTTCTGGTGGTGCTACACTTGCTCATGATTATTATGAATACTTAAAGTTTCAATTCAGAAACTTTCCTTGAGATCTCCTCGGCTTGGCTTGGACTTGAACCGTCCTTTAGATCCAATTTTCATGTCAGGAACACACGCCTTGAGAATTCTCGAGGTAGAGTTTCAAGGAATTTTCAAGTAAAATTTGCAACACGAATTCGCAATTCAGAGACCCTCTAGAAACGTACACTGTACAGTAGGGTACCTACACAGGGAGAAATTTCATGGTAGCTCGTTAACTATCTTGAAATAAACTCAAGATTTCTTGAGAATTGCTGGTTATTTGCGGGGAGTATTTCTCGAGCCAAGCCAAGGGAAGGAGATCTCGCAAGGATTGTGTTTGATTATCCTTAAAGCAAATCCAAATTGTAGACACTTGCAAAATAATGTTCCTTCAAGCGTCATAAATGAACAGGACGCAGGCAACCTGAACTTCGTGGAGCAGGAATAGGTATACCCGTTTAATTTGAGCGAGTGGGCGATAATTTGACAATAGACATATTTTATTATTTGGTTCGGATGATTTAAAGTGCGAAACTGCTCGGGCGACACTAGAGTCAACAAAATCATTTCTAGCCAATCAGAAGCGCAGTTAATTTTGTTGTCTCTCACTGCTAAGTTACCTACCTACTCATTTCGCCCCCATCTCAAGCAAAGGGTAACAGATCTAAGGTTCGACTCTAAATGTTAACATGTGGAAAATAATGTTTTATCTAGCGCCTGTAATTAATTGTGTATGCAAAAATAGCAACGTGGTGTAGGCATATTTAACAACCCACTCAATTTGAGCGAGCGAACGTCACTGGCGCAACCAGGATCTCTTCCGTCTCTCTCATTTCCCATTTGAATGTATAAGTAGGAAAATGACAGAAAGAGGGGGTTTTATACCCTTGTCCATCCTTGTCTAACGTACATTTCTTAATGGAGAAAAGAGAGAGATGAAGAAACTCTCGGTGCGCTACTGGCGAACATTGCTTTGTTTTAGTAACCTGGCAGCTGAAGGGTTAAAACAAAGTTACAAATTAGGGTAAAATTTTGACAAAATAATGAACAACAAAAGAGGGGACTAATAAATAACTGTTGGTACCCCAATCCATAGCTAAATAAATGTCATTCCCCTTTTTTCACAGAATTTCATATTCTTCATTGGAAAACAGCTCGAAACTGCAATTAACAGTGCTTTAGTGTTCGCAATTTTCTGGACGATACCCCCAAGCACCTAAATTTTTTGTGAGTGAAGAAGAGCTCTAATGGTACCGGTATCAATTCAACACAAAATAGGAACTCAAAGGGTTTGCATCTTACTTCACGTTCTCGCAGCTTTTAGGTAGTATGATTCATGGGTCTCGACAGGAGGGGGGGATTCCCCTGAAATTTAGAGAACTCAAAACTTTACGACAAAAATGAAAGGAACAAAAGAAGATAACATATTAACTCTTTAAAGACCATGTTAGTTCACATGAACGTAATTTTTCCGTTTGTATAGGGAAGGTAGTTAACTGTTCATACTCGGGGAGTTGGTATTGCATAAACGACGGATTGAAGGCGCCATACGAAATCTCATCTTTTTATACTACATCTAGAATCGTGTTTATTCGGGTCCTGATACTGGAACAATGTGAAATAGACTAGAGGAGAAAACCGAGTATATATTCGGGCTTGGTCCGTAAGGGGTTGATTAAAGAAATAAGAGGTCGTATCTCAAGAGTACAATGATATTTAAAAAAAAAAAAAAAAAAAAATCAAGCAAAATTAATCTCCATCTTATCAAAGATATAATAATAAAATAATCTTTAAAGGTCCCCAGACTTTACGTATTACTATTACTATTACTTTTACTACATACTATTACTTATTTACTTTATTATTGCTTTGTCCCATTAATCTCCTATTCAGGCTAAACAATCCTCCCCCCTCCCCCAGGAAATTTTTCTGCAGACGCCCACTGTATGGTTACGGTCATGAATGTGCCGAACTTAAGAGTGTCAACTTTTCAGCAAAGTTAAAAACCCAAAAAAATTTTAAATAGAAATTTAAGGAGGTGTGCTGTTCGGTTTCTATTTTTATAATTTGCATTGCATTTTATGTGCGGTTCGTGAAATTCGATAAATGGACGTCTTTTTCATTTACAAAACATGTATTTAAACCTGTGGAAAAAAGAACCTGTCCTCAAGGGATTTGCAATTGAATCCCCAAATAATTGATACTTTTTCATAGGTTTAAAAAACGTGATGGAACTCACGAGTCACCACTATTCCATTACCAATGGACTTCCTTAAAAATCCACCTTCCTCGATCATTATTCCATAAACTTGGAATGGGTCTGTTGCATACTTTTGCTACAACAATATAGAACCTTAATTCTTATGTAAAATTCGGCGAAAATAATGATGCGCACATTAAAAACGTTCAAAATCCACTCATTAACTCAGGAAATCACTTCAATTTCAAACAGCCCGCGCTACACTAGACACTATTTGCACCGGTATACTACTACATAGACGGAACCACCGTGCATACGTGAACAACATCGTAACTACAAAATGATGAAATCCCTTTCTAAATACATACACTATTGGCTGGATTTGCTGTCTGGTCTTTTCGGATTATCGAAGATTACATAATAATATAAGAAATGTACGCATCTAAACGAAACATTCCAATGTTTGTGAGTTCTGTTCATGTTTACGTAAACGAGATGGTTCCATCTATGTAATAGTTATAAGTCGGTGATATAGTGTCTAGTGTAGCGCGGGTTGTTTGAAATGGAAGGTATTTTCTGAGTTAATGAGTGGATTTTGAAACTTTTTAATGGTCGCATCGTTCTTTTCGCCGAATTTTACGTTAGGAACGATGAGTTATATTGATGTAGCAAAAGTACGCAACAGACCCATTACAAAAAAGAAGATACCAGCACCATGCCCTAAATGTCAGGTCAGCGTAGAGTCCCTGTATATCAAAGAGTCTCGACACGTGAAGAAGAAATCGAAGGAGGCGTCCACTCTGATTGGTTCGGTTCACCGAGAAGGCGTGTACGTCTCCTTGTAGGGGTGTTTTAACGGTTCTCTTATGGAGGATAACACAGAACGCCTCCTTGAGCTCCGTGAAAGCCTAAAATCTCGCAGCCAATCAGAATCTATACCCGTATGGCGAGACTCTTTGATATACAGGGACTCTAGGTCAGCGTATCAACAGGATCTGCTCTTATCTGCTCTTTTGATAATCTCCGTAACTTTTGAGAGCTGTGAACTTCGAAGAGCTCCAACTTTTTTTCAGCATTGTTGCTATTAATCCCCTCCCTTCCCTCTCCAAGAAAGTTCTTTGTATTTTGTCTCGCTTTCTAGTCTTGGTGGGAATACATTTACCAACAGCTATTGAAGAAGTTTAGCGTTATATCGAATTTATGATTAACCGAAGTGGCACACTTGGCAATGCTGGTTCTCTGAAAATCCCTCCTAAAGAGTCATCAGAGGTTTGTGACGAGCAAAGGGACCCTGAGGCGAAAACGAGTACAAACATCCATCCAGAGTGAAAACTGCTCGGGTATACCTAATCCGCACTTGATTACATTGTTCCCTTGAGCAAATCCAATCTTTAAATGTTCCACTTTTCCTCGAGGAAAAGGATTCTTGCCCGAAAATTGCAATGCGTAAATACACAGAACTCAGTCTGAGGTTGTGGTAGTTGGTAGTTACTTACTTTTTACTATTTTGTTAGATTATACAATCGTCATTCCGTAACCATATCAATCAATGCCTGTTCTAATGTTTAGTTAGTTACAAGCAAACTTAATCTTAAATGAAATTATTTATAAAAAAAAAAAAAAAAAAAAAAAAAAAAAAAAAAAAAAAAAACTCACCTACCATCTCGTGTAACGCGAATTCAAAACGCTTTCCCACTTCTTCTTCGTCTCAAACAGACACTTAAATCTGCATCGTTAATTATTTACACTTATTATACTCACATAATGCATCGAGTATGTTGCACCTCCATGTTGATCTAACAAATTTTCAAAACTGAACTTGATGGGCACTCGGGGTAGTGGGTATTCTATAGAGTTAGGGTAGTTTATTTCTTTGAGTCTGCTCTTTAAACCCCTCTAAGGACCGGGTTTAGTTCATGGGAACGCTACTCTTCCGTTTACATAGAGAAGGTAGTTAACTGTTCGTACTCGGGGAAGTTGAAATTGCCTATACGACGAATCGAAGGCGCTCTCAACGAAACCTTATCTTGAAATTGTTTTCATTGATAGTCGTGCTTATTCAGAATGAAAACTGAAGCAATGTGAAATACACTAGAAGGAGAACAACGAGTATCTCGGGCTTGGTCCATAAAGGGTTAAATACTCAAAAATAATATGTATTTCTGATAGGGATTGTTTTAAAAAAAAAAAAAAAAACAAAACAACAAAAAAAAAAAAAAAAAAAAACGAAAAAAAAAAAACGAAAAAAACAAATATCAACAAGCCCGTCGACGATCTATAGATACAGAGAAGTCCAAATGGTTCTTCTTTGAAGGTCGTAAGATACCTTGAACCACCCTGAAGGAGATCTTTAACTCACTTACTGACAGCTTTTTACTTCCACGTATTTAAGCGTGCCGTATATATACGGTACGTTTTTTGTTTTTTTTTCATATCTAATATAAGGTTGCATGCTTTGCTTATGGCAAAACCTTGGGGGGAAAGGTTTAAAAAATTAAAAACGTGTTTTCATAAAACTGGTTTCATTAATTGTTAATTTATTGCTGCAATCCAGGAGGTCTTGGCGTCTTTTTTTTAAAAATTGTAAAATTTTTGGTATTCCTGTTAATTTAAAAAGTTATTAAGCGTCAAAGTCGAATTCCTTTGAACGAGAATTCCATACAGGTCCAGCAACCTAAGTCATTTGTGCCAACCTATGAGTCAAAATTAAAAGGCGGGAGGGGGGGGGAAAACATCCCCCGCAGGAACCCTCTTTGCCCCTCCCCTTTTGGGGCCCACCGGTCACAAGTTTTCTTCACGGTGCATTAAGCGGTCGTAAATGTGTAAAAATCTTTTTGACGGGGGTTTTCGGAAAGAAGTGACGGCGAGGTTTTGATAAAGAGCGGCCGGGGAATAGAAAAGAGAGGGACTCGTTCATACCCTTTAAAGTAGACCTGTTTAGTGATGACGTCACGATCAGAATTGGTTCCAAACAAATGCTCTATCTCTCACTCTCGTTGATTTACCTATAAGAAATCAGATCCAAATTTTCGAACGCAAATTTACTAGTTAAAGAACAGTTTTCTAAAATTTTATTGCACCATTAGATTCCACGTATTTTAAAGTATCTTTTCACCAAACATAATTCCTAAAAGATCACAAGCGAATTTACAATCAAGCAAATTTTACAATCACAGTTATACCGAAAGATTTTCTACGTTTTGTCCTCGTCTTACTCACGGTCTCTTATGGGAGTATCACCGCCATGACACTCAATCATTCTAATTCTCTTCGTATCGAAGCTATTTCTCGAGGTATAACACATGTCGTGATGGTGCTGATGAGCCTATATCTAGAATTTTGTGCTCATAAGAAACTGTGAGTGTGACAAGGAAAAAACATAGGACTTTCTTCGATATAACTGTGATTGTGCATTGATGCGCGATTTTTCAAAAAGTTTGTAATATAGCGGGCTCATATTTTATCACTGAGAAAAAAGTGGCTGTTAAAACTGTAAGAATAGAGCCATAGATGATTTCGCCTTATTTCAATCATGAAACCTATCGTTGCTATAGTCAGCGCGCTTGAATCTACACGAATTCCGATTGTCTCTATGGAATTTCGATTATTTCTAGGGGAAAAAAAAGCGCGGGAATATATATCCTATGGGAAAAATTCATTGAAACAATGGGAAAATTTTTTATAAGGGACGTGGAACCCAATGGTGTGATAAACACAACTGGTGCAAAGAACATGTTTTTACTAGCACTTGTATTTAAAAATTTTGGATCGTGTTTCATATGGGAAAACCCCGAGAGCGCGAGTGAGGCGGACCCTTTTTTTTGGAAACCCAAATTTTTTTTCATGACGTCTCACTAAACGGGTCTTGGTCTTGGAAACATTTGAAATTCTGGGGGATCGGCAAATTGAAAATTTATGAGCGTCTATGCAATAAAGGGGATTTTTGAGGAAATTTTGGGCGTTTTGTTGCGAAAAAAATTTTTTTAAAATCCAAAACAAAGGGAGGGGGGAAAAATTTCGCATTAATAGCTCTAAAAAGTGAGAGGGGCTGTCACGTGTCTTCCCCCCCTGGACAGCCTCCTTGCTGCGGCTATGGAATTGACTCTGGAATAATTATTTACCTATCCTAAAAAGTTTCTCGCGTGTACAGTATTTTTTACTGGAAGCTTCTTAAAATTTTTGGGAAAATTATAGGTCCATATGTAACTTTGCTTCTCCAACACGAAAAATGATATCGACCGATGGCAACAAAAAAAAAAATAATATTACAATGAGTTGTAATGAATAATGGCTTAGTTTTGACTGTAAACTTTCGATACTTTTCAACAAAAAAAATGGGGGGGGGGGAATGGGTCTGTTGCAGACTTTTGCTCCAGCGCTATAGAGTGTTCTGTATCATGTAAAATCGCGTGAAAAGTCCATTGGGGCATCAGAAAGTCATGAAATGCGATAATAAACTCAAAAGAGACGTTTAATGAACTCCAAGTTGGCGGTAAAATATCGAGCAACCTGTATATATGCACCACGAACATCCAAGGATAGCCAACCTCACAATATCGATCACACCCAATCACAATGTAAAAAAAACACATAACCTCTGACGCTTTGAGGTTGTCAACGTTGGCAATTCTTGATGTTAAAGGTGCATGCATACGGACTGCTCGATACTTTACCGCCATCTTGCATTTCATTAAACATCTTTTGTGAGTTTATTATCGCATTTCATGACTTTCTGATGCCACCATGGACTTTTCACGCGTTTTTACCTACGATGAAACACTATTTATCGTTGTAGCAAAAGTTTGTAACAGACCCATTAAAATCCACAAACGCCTTAAACCTCCACACCTACTAATCTATACCCTAGAATGCTTGACGTGTAAAGGGCACCTGAAATGGTTAGTTCTGTATTTTAAAGGATTATTTTTTCATGAATTCGCAAGTGTTCCATTTATGTATCTTACTATCTACATCGTGACAATCGCAATAAGTGCTGACAGCACCTAAAATGGAAAAAAAAAAGAAAAAAAAACTTTTTTATTATTTAGAATCACGGCTTTTCCGAAAATGCCCTTTTTGACTTCAAAAGAACGCAACCTCTTTTTTGATCCCTGAACAACCCTTTTAAAAGGTGGAGGGTTTTAAAATATATATTGTCTATACTTTATGTGGGTAAAAAAGATCGAGCCTTATCAAATAATTTTCTCTTTTCAGCTTTCAATAGGTTTGTTGCAAACTTTTGCTACAGCGCTATAGAGCTTTGATTTTTATGTAAAATCGCCTGAAAATTACATTGGCGGCATCAAAAATCATAAAAGCCATTCATAAACCCCCAAAAAGCATTATAAAGAAAGCCAAAATGGCAGTCGTAAAGCCGAACAATCTGTGCACGCGCATACGACGAACATCAAAGACAGGCGATCCATTTTCCCCTTTTTTGTTAGAAGGGGGGGGGGAAGAAAATATCAAGAATATAGGGTGTTGCAAACTTAAGTGCCAAACTTAGGAGTGTATTTTTTGGGGGGAACATGTACCTATATAAGGCTTTATTTTTCTACATGAATATGTGCTACAGATGTTTTCTTCTGAGCTAAAGCCCTCCAAAGTTTTGAAAACAAAAAAAAAAAACAAACACAAAAAAAAAAACGCCTTTTACTCCTTATAGATACATCTGATCTAAATTTATTTTTTTCATAATTTCTCACCAAACAAGCTCAATTGGGCAGCACTTCTCACAAAAGAACTGAGTGACATTTTTGATAAAATTGAGTTATTGATTGATAGACCTAGCAAAACTGAATCTCGAAGCAACGAGTGCTTCTTCTAATAACAACTATTTTCCCCTCAAAATTCCAGGTAAAAGTGAGCTGGTGAGCCTCATTGAAGTCATTGTCCATATGAAAATTAAATGAGAACTTGGTTCCTTTTTCTTAAACCCTTTAAACCGAGTCACGTAAGGAACCCAAATCCGACTTGGTTCCTTTTTTAGAATTGGGAACGGACTTAAGTCCGGATTAACGGTTTTTAAAAAATCAACAGTGTAAACCAACTCTGCCGTTTGGTCTCTCTTAGAGATTCGGTTTTCGTGATTATGCCAAACAAAAAGAAGAAAGGAACCAAGTCACTTTAAACGCTAAAAAATTAAATAGGTACCTTTCCTGCATAGGGAAAATTTTTTTTCCGGTGTTGAAATGCAAAAACATAACACGGGAGTTTAATGAAATCAAAACGTAATAATTTCCCAGTTTTTTTTTTAAATGCTAGCTCTTCAACTTTGGACTCAATTTTCTCGAGATCCGCTCCATGTCAAGTGGTTCCTCTTTGATGAATTATCATTGCTAGCAAAAACATTAAAGCTGTTCAGACTTTAGTGGCACGCTTTTCCAACACCTGCGTGTTGGAATTTTCCCTGCTTGTTTTTTTTTTTTTTTAAAGAGGTGGTTTGAAGAGTTGAAAATATTTTTATATACCGACGAGGTGACTGCGCATTTGACCACCCGTGTACTTTTCCCCTTAAACCCAAAATTTTGTTGACGTTATCAAAGTTTTAAGGCTTGTAGCAGATTACTGGATCGCCACATTTCAACAACAGGGCTGATTTGGAGGTTGTAACCTCTTCTATGATACCTAGTCACAATCAAGGAATATCAAAGTGCTTTATCGAGAAATGAAGCCTACTAATAAACTGCTGCTATTAATTGTGTTACTACCGGTAGTAAAAATCCGTAATATTTCAGTTGCGCTTTTTCTCAGACATGGAAGTTTTTTGGGATTGGGGGTTTTTTGAGAGGGGGAAGTGGTAAGATTAAAGCAACTTTTTCCCCTTCTAAACGGTTTTTAAATTTCGAAAAAACGCAGCAAACACATTTTTTCGCTGTTTTTTATTGCCTATCAGATAAGTGCCACCATATTTGGTACAGGTTACTCCTTCACATCGTTACAACGGGTTAATGTTTACTACAAACGGCTGCTTTAAACCCCTTTTTTTCCGGGTTTTAGCGTGATTTTTTACTTTTTGCGGTGTTTAGATGATTCTAGGGTAGATTCTGTTCAAATCGAATAGAAAGTTAACAGTTTAGAGCTAAAATGATAAATCTACTCAAAACGCACACGTTTGAGGAAAGTTGGCACTTAAGAGCATACTTCAGAAATATTCCGTGAAATTTCCAAGCTGAAACATTCAGAAATAAAGCCGGAATATATGAAATAAGAAAACTCCCATTAGCCCCAATGAGTATGATTCGAGTGAAGCAGAAGCAGCGGATATAGTATATCAGCATCTTCACTCGCACTCACAGCTTACGGTGAAATTCCCTTCCAATGTTACGGCTTTAATTTTCAACAAATTTAGTTCATTTTGAGCTTAATTGACTCATAAAAAGAAAGTATGCAAGTGCCGACGGTCTTGGATTTTGTATTTTTCCTTCAATTTAAAATGCTAAAAACAGTGCATTCCCAAAAAATGACTGGTTATGCGCTTCATCCGTCGGATTGAAATCTGGAAGAGTTTTGCCTGCAGACATCAGCTCAATAACCCTTCTTGGTTTTTTTCCGGTATACTTGAATCGATGTATTGATCCTTCGATCAGTGGCGTAGCCAAGGGGGGGGGGTCCAGACCCATTGCCCCCCCCCCTTTGACACCAACATTTGTCCCAAAAAAGGTCATTTTTTGCGTTTTCAGACAAATTTTTCCAAATTAGTATCTTTGGACCCCCCCCCCCCCCTGACAATTTTCGGTCCCTGGACCCCCCTAGAAAAATTCCTGGCTACGCCACTGCCTTCGATATATCGATGTTTCAATTCAAATGGTGTTCGGTTATCGACCCCGATGACGTGGTATTTGAAGCATCGAATTTCAGGGCCAAAGAGTGGGTACTATTGTGACGTGGGCCTCATCACGCAAGGAAATGGCAACGGACTGAACGCATACTAAAATTGTGATACTTGAGAAAGTTATAGAACCGAGCGAGTGGGAGATCAGCAAGTAACCCAGACAGGGGTATAAATTTTGTATGTATATACTTGCGTAGAAAAAAAGCAGCCACAGATCGGAGGAGTTAATTAATGTCAACGACCATCAATATCGCGGCTTTTGTTTTGTTAGTGCTACTACGTCTCAAGCTTTATTTTGACACTAGCCGAGGTAAGTTGGGGCGGTGGAGAAGTAAGGATGGGGGGAGGGGGGGAGGTTCGTCATAGTCAAGCAAAACCGCAGGTAGAATCGTAGTGCTAATGATTTATTGCGGCTCAACCCAGTGAATATCGGTGCCAGCCTTGAATATTATTAATTGAATATTGGAGCACAAGTTTTTCTGTCTCTCTTTCTCTCTCTTTTTCTTCCCCCTTTCTTCCCTTCTCCCCCCTTTTCCCCCTCACCATTCCTCTCCTCCCCATTCGCCACCTCTCCCCCTCCCCTTCCCTAAAGACAGAGCGGCCGCAAGCCTTGCCAGTGCATTTCTATGACTATTCCCGTCCAACCAAATTCAGAAGAGAAACTATCTAATCCCTTCAGCTTAGCTACACGTTTTGAAAATTGTGGCTCTAGATTCATCAGTCACTTTTTATCTATCTCGGGTAATGTTGTTCACAGAGGGAAATTCCAACGGAAAGCTAGGGTAAGGGATTATCCACAAAATCTTAAAGGTAGATTTGATTCATTGATGATGGAAATTCAGTGTTGCCAGATTGGGAGTGAAAAAGCCGTACGCTTTACATTGATTTAAATGGGGGCGATACGGCTTTTTACCCTCGATCTGGCAACACTGGATGGAATAAAAATAAGCTAATGAGATAGTGAGACGCAGTAAATAAAATATATCATATTTTGAAAAAATTGGAAACAAAGAAACGTGATATTTTTTACATAGATATACCTAAGGCCCGCCGCGGCGCGGGCGTGGCGCCCACGCGCTCTGTAGGATGACTTACAGAAGGGTAGTTCTAGAAGAGGGGTCTGAATAAAAGCTGAAAAATTCAAAGCTTTTTTAATTGTTGCCTTTGGTGATTTCATGCTGATTTCTTTATTTGTGGCTCTTAAAGATAAATCTGAAATCACTACTTTTATAACACGGGCGAAAAAACAGGCTATAATTTACTGATCTCATAAAAATAGAAATTAAAAGATTTCAATGATCGCTTAGAACCCTGAACCTGCAAAAAATTTCATATACCCACTTTTATCTTCCAAGAACAAGGTAAAAAAAAACAACAAAAAAACAAAAAAACAAAAAGAACTAAATTTTTTCTGAACATAGATCTCGTTTCCCTTTGAGATGATTCCAGGGTCGATTCGTTCCAATCGTGGACACCACATCACGCTACTCAAAAAGTCAAAAGTTTTTGAATAAAAATTGACGAATTTGCGCTAAAAACACAAATTTGAGGAACGTCAGCACCTGCGAGCATACTTCATGAAGATACCCTGAAAGTCTCAAGCTGAAAGTCTCAAAAGTAAAGTCGGAAATTATGAAATACGAAAATTCCCATAAGCCTCAATGAGTGCGAGTGGGGCAGATAGACGTATTATCACTCGCACTCACTCTCTCTCACTAAGCTTATGGCGAAATGAATTTCATAATTTACGGCTTGAATTCTTAACCAATTTTGCTCGTTTTTGGCTTAAAAAATCCAAAAATTTTTTTTTGCAGGGGCTGAAGTTGTTGGATTTCATGTTTTATCTATGGTTTCAGTTTAAAACGCCAAAAACACGACTGTACCGAAAATTGACTAGTGGCGCTATCCATCGGATTGAAATTTGGAAAAGTTTCGCCTGGAATCACCTTAACCCCTTATTGGCCAAGCCCGTCGGGCGCATTCAATTCATCGAATAGGCAGTTCCATCTCCCCCAAGTACGAACAGTTAACTACCTTCCCTAAATAAACGGATCAGTGGCATTATTTTGAACTAACCTGGTAGTTGAAGGGTTAATCTTCTATATCTGTTTCTTTCTCTCTGTGCTCGTTATCATTATTTGTTCTCCAATCTCTTCAAACTGAACCCTCATCGAAAGTTCGACCTATGTATCTACCAAAAGAGGCTGAGGAGTTGTTATAATCGAAAGAAACGGTGGGTTTTTAAAGAGTTGCCATTTTAGAGTGGCTCATGACAAAATAGTTTCGGAGGATGGTCCCTAATACCCACTCCTCTTCCAACGTGAAAAAACGGGAAAATTCTAAAGAGCTTGAGCATACTACTATTCTCGTAGAAAGTTCAGTAACTTTCTACGAAATTCTTAAGCTCTAAAACTGCGCTCTGTCAGCTAGGTGAAACTTGAGCTTTTTCTAAGAAACTCTAATTTCAACCAGGTACTTGTTGCTTTAAAGCGATTGGCGAGAGAGCGTCTCAGATTTCACTTCGAGATTTATTTTGTTAGTGTGCGGAAACGCAGTCAAGTTTCTTAACCCGATACTCCTTGAGCTTTAGCAAAACTTAACGAGAAAATCCTTACCGACCGTTCGTTAGGATTTTGAAACAATCATACTGAGTGTTTCAGGAAAACCCGCACTTGACTCACTTGAACCAATCAATGTTTTCAACGAAAAAGGCTTTCAGTTTGTTATCTTTTGCTGGAAGTCGATGGCGCTCGGATACATTTTTATTTTTATTTAGAACACGGAGGAAAATTTCAAATTGAAATTACGGAACGCAGGAAGAAATTGGGGGTAAAGAGAAATTCCCTTTAAAATAATAAGAATTCTTATTGATTCAACCAGAATTATTCTTATTGATCCAACGATTCTTTCTTGTGATTCTTCTGATTATCAGAACGTGCAATGGGTCTGTTGCAAACTTTTGCTACAACGATTAAGAGTGAATAATCTAATGTGAAATCACCTGAAAATTCCATTGGTGGCATCAGAAAGTCATAAAAGGCAATAATAAACTCACAAGAGGCGTTTAATGAAATCCAAGATGGCGGTAAAATATCGAGCAATCTGTATGCATGCACCGTGAACATCCAAGGATGGCCAACTTTGAAAACCTCACTGGAGGTAGAGGTTATGTGTTTGTTTATGTTGTGATTGGTTGTGATCGATATTGTGAGGTTGGCTATCCTTGGATGTTCGTGGTGCATGCATACAAATTGTTCGATATTTATCCGCCTTCTTGGATTTAATTAAACGCCTCTTGTGAGCTTATTATTGACTTTTATGACTTTCTGATGCCACCAATAGACTTTTCAGGCGATTTTACTTCATATTAAACTATCTTAATCGTTGCAGCAAAAGTTTGCAACAGACCCATTGGACCAATGATAATTCTGGTTGAATCAATAAGAATTCTTATTATTTTAAAGGGAATTTCTTTTTACCCAAATTTCTTCCTACGTTCCGTAATTTCAATCAGAAATTTTTTCTCCGTGAATTGTCAATGCAAGTAACAATCATGCACGTAACAAAACATGTCTACATTTTACGGGATTAATCGCTTGTTCGATAAATTTTTCAATGATTGATATTTTCGAACCAATCAATTTTTCGATGAAAATCGGTCGAAAGGTAATCGATTGACTAATCGATTTATTTGCGAACCGATTAATCGATTGTTATTCGGTAATCGGAACACCCTTAGCAGTGGCGTATTTAGGGGGGGGATCAGGGGGATCAATCCCCCCCCCCCCGAGCCCAATAGTATATGGAAATATCATGAAAAAGAGTCAAGAAATAGAAAGGAGAGTAAATTTTGAAAGGGACACGAAATTTATTTTTACAGAACAAGATAATGAACAATTTTTAATAAATATTGGCAACTCAGCGGCATTTTCTAAAATTCATTCGGTAAAATATTTACGTTACTTATAGTTAAACGATACGGCACGTTATTTCTTACGGGGACAAGCCTCATAAAAAAAAAAAAAAAAAAAAAAAAAAAAAAAAAAAAAAAAAAAAAAAAAAAGTTATTGGTTTTTAAGGTGACCAGAAGAAGGGGGGCATTCTAAGGTAAAAAATGGAAGTCATCGATTTTGTTAACATCGTGAGATCTGACCCCCCCCCCCCCCCCCCCCGAGCAAAAGAGTAGTTACGCCACTGACCCTTAGTCTGCGAATAATTCGATGCTTTGATACATCGAATCGTTATACATTATACAGCGAAGCATAGCGCTAAATTAAAATGCATTTATATTTATGTATGTATATAGGTATCAAAAATTGGTCGGACCAATTTAATACGTTAAAAAGGCGATGGCGAAAGCGAAGTACAAGGATGATAATTTAATTCATGGTGCAGTAGCCCACAAGGAATACCCTCATGTATGTACACGAAAGAAAGAGGGGGTGTGGGGCACCGACGGAAACGGAAACATTTCCTCGTCGAGTTAGCTTGAAGTGCATATCGAGCTGCAAAGGTGAGCACGCAACCCTGAAAAAAGGATTGGGGGGGGGGGGGCAAAAAAAAAAAAAACTGACTACCTATAACGATGCAGAGGTTGTCAATTCGGAAATTTCTGGGTCATATGCCACAAATCGGGATTTATAGTCTGATAACGTGGAAAGAGCTTTATTTACGCCCATAGTGACTGACGACGATATAATACGATCGCGATGCTAGACAGACATGTCTATCTGCAAAAGCTGTAAACATTATCTACAGCCACCATCACGTCTTCGGAGGGAGACAGCGGTGGAGGGGGGGGGAGATAGGCGGGATAAGGGAATTGAGGGGCTGTATAGTGCATAACTGTATACGTATTAGTCTCAAGTTTCATGTTAATGCAGTGCATCCACAAATCTTGTGCGCTGCATTCAAAGGGGTTGGGATTTGTTTTGCTGCCTACAAAATAAATAAATAGATAAATAGATAGATAAATAAATAAAAAGTCATAAATCATTCAATTCGAATGAAGTACCTGTTTTCTCTCTGTTTCAAGAGGCGGGATTTGGTTTGCTATCATCAATGGGGGGGGGGGGGTTCCCCCTTAAGGTTGCGGCATTGCAGGTGTATAGCTTGTCCCAGAAAAGATTGGATTTGACAATTCTACGGCTTTCATGCGAAGTCATCAGCTTCAAACCTCAGAAAGGGCAAACTGATTGTGAGAAGCAGTAAAGAAGCTAATGTTTTCTCTCAAACCTGCAGTTGTCAAGTCCAATCATTCTTGGTACAGCCCATCGAGAAGTTGAAAAGACGCAGCGTTCAGCAAGACGCGATAAAAAAGTAGGTTAGCTTACCAGAGTTGTTCCCGTTCCTGTTATTGCTTTTGAGTTATCTTATGAGACGTAAATCAGGGAAAATGTTTCAGGATGGAGAAGCTCTGGCCTCGGGGACAGCCTGGGCGGAAAAAGGAGGGGGTCAAGGGGACTAAGCCCCTCCCCCCACCCCCGAGAAAAATTTTGGAAGTAAAGAACGTTTAGCCATTTATAGCAATGTGATTTGGCACAACCCAAAATTTCGACTCTCATAAAGAATTCGAGGAGCAAAAATGAAAAAAGGGGAGCTCAATAATCAGTGTTAGCAGTGATCAAACGAATGAGAAGCAGAAAAAAGGGCAGTCGTTTAATGATTCCCCTGGCAAGACCTGAAGCAACGCCGCTGGTCAGCCCCCCCCCCCCCCCAGAAAAAAATCCTAGGTTTTCTGGGGGGGGCAATGGTGGCTCTTGAAATGCGATTGGCCGGTGCAGTAGTGCCTCGAACTATTCGGTAACAATGTTTTTTTGCCATTTCAATCTTTATAAAGTATTAATTTTTTAGGGATTCAGTGAATCTTCTGAAGATCGATTATTTTACGTAGGTTTAAATCCGATGTTGCCACATTGCACGAGCCGCCACTGGACCGCTGTCTCCTCCAAAGGATATATATTTTACGGGAAAGAATCGATTCGCAGACGGTTCAATTGGGTCTTTGCGTTCGAAAGGAAAAACGATAGATCGAAACGATGGATGTCCAATACCGATGCCTCCACCCCCCCCCCCCCATGCCCTAAAATTTCACTTGTCCCTCAATAGTTTTAGAGAGAGCCGTGGGTCTAAATCTGTTTCAAAGATACTCTCGTGTGAAGCTGTGATAAATAGTGCAGATTAATTGTGTGATGTCACAACACGAAATTTCACTCGAAACGCAATCGGTATATTTTGAGCTGAAATTGAATCTCCGGAACTATGAAACCTATAGAACCAAATCAAAGGTATCACTTTCAGTGGCGTAGAGTGCAATTTGGTAATGCTGTGCTAATCCACTTTCCCTATTTAACACCTTTGAATATATCGAGCTTTTGGTGTTCTTTGAAACAGTGTTCACAGTGTTCAAAATGTGTAAGTCCCGCTTCGGAACTTTAAGCTCGATATCGATGCAGCACCATTTAAAACTGTCCGATCGAGCTCAAACTTTTTGAGGGGTGTTTTCTAACCAAATAGAACCATTTTTGGGGGCTGAGACGGTTAAAATTCGAAAGTTCCCAAAATAAGGGAAACCCTAGAGAAGACCCTTCCATTCGATCTTTTACATGGGTTTAAGTAGACTAAAAACAACTTTGCCGAATTGGCTACGCTACCATCATTCTTTCTAGCCCACCACGAGTGCTTCATTTTCCGAGTAGGTACTTTTCACTTCCATACTTCATAAAAAAACACCGTAATTTAGACCTATGCACATTACACATGCCCCGCACTGAGGTCCTAAACACAGTGGCGTCGCTTGCAATTTGACAACAATGTACTCTATCGATTTAAACTCATGTAAAAGATCGAATTCAGGGGGTGCATAGTGCACAAGAACAGCTCGATATATTTAATGAGTTTAAATGGAGCAATTTCATTGTTGCCAGATGGCACGCGACGCCACTGCCTAGTAGTAAACGCTTGATCAGAATGAAATTAATTTTGGCTAAGTTTCAAACAGTACACTGATCACAGATCTTAAACACTTAATTCTTTTTGAGCTGTAACCGGGCCAACGAAGGTTTATCCAAAAAGATTAAATAAATCCCCGATCCCTCATCAGTCACCACTCACTGTAACAATGGCAAAAAAGAAGAAGAAAAAAAAACAACCTCTCAATTCTTTAATCCGAGAATAATAAACAGAAATAGCTTGAAATACGATGCAAGGAATTAAAGAGAAAACGAGGAGGCGGTAATACAGCATAGCACAACCAAAATCTCAACTTTCTCTCTCAAATTCCCTTTAAATGTATAAGTAGAAAAAGGATGGAAAGAGAGGGTGTTATCCCCTTGTCTGTCCTTGTCTTACACACGTCCTTCAATGGAGAAAAGAGAGAGATGGAGAATATCTCGCTGCGATATCGGGTAATACGCACGGTGATAGTAAATCTGAAACTTGGGTGGGTACTTCCAAAAAAAGAGCCGATCTCTGGAATTAACAACAAAGCTTTCCAATTCACAGACCCGCCGGATTCGAGAATTAAAGGCAAAATTTATAAACATTCGATCAGTTAAGCTTTCGAAGAATTTTTTTGCATGGATTGTTACATAGTTTGTTGTAATTTTCTGTGTGTATTGTATAGGTATTTATTGAATTGTCGAATATAGGACTGCGTTGCAATGGCCTCAATTTTTAGAATCTCTGATGTGATTATAACAAGCTTTGTTTACGGAAAGCAGAGCTGCCGTTTTGCGTAGGTATAATTAATGACATTTTTCAATTCACCGACGATTTCACCGGTTGAGAAAAGATTACATATTTAAGTTTAGGATATGTCTGAAATGCATGACAATGACAATACTCGCATCTTTAATCTTTTTTTCAACCGGTGGAGTCGTCGATGACATTAAAAAACTTTTGGATATTTTAGTAATTTAAAAGATCAAGTACAGCTATGAGAGTATTTTCGTGCAGTACAACCATACATTGAACTGAACTATGTAATCTTTTCTCAACCGGTGGAATCATAGGTGAATAGAAAAATATCATTAATTATACGCAAAACGACAGCTCTAATGGAAATAATTAGATAGGAGAATTAATCGGGATGTTAAACACATCATTTTTGCATCGGTAGATCGAGGAATAATATCAACAAACACCCAGTTTGTTTTATTTTCATGCAATGGGGCTATTGCACTTGCGCATACTAAACTTTTGCTATGGGGCTCTTGCGAACTTCTGCTACACGGGATTGAAGAGTTTATTCTTGCATAAAAACCTGTAAAAATGACGATGAGTACACTAAAAAATCACGAAATTCACTCTCAGAATCGAGCTTAATGGCTGTTCGACGCAGGTATCATGGGAGATTCCTATCTAAATTGAGACATACCTCTGTGTTTCCAAAGAGAAAGTGGCACATTAGATATAGGAATCTCCCATGATACCTGCGTCGGACCGCCATTACGATCTTGCCATTTATGTAGTTATGTAGGTTTATTACTGAATTTTAAACTTTCTCGGGGTGAATTCCGTGATTGTTGCTTGTTTTTACATCAGAATGCTTCATTTGCTCACTGCAAAAGTTTGCAAGAGCCCCATTGGTGATTCAAGGGTCGGTTCAGATAGCTCAGATGTAACAACCTCCAAAATTAACGATGTTACCACTGAAAACTGACGAGATCCACAACTAATAACTCAGAAAATGCCTTTAACCGCACGACCGTAATGGCGGTGTTGGGCACCAATAATGGGAGATGATTCCCGTCTACTAATAATGTACTGTCCCTCCACCAATAAGTACGTGGCCAATAAGAGAAGTCCTTCCTTTGGCGCAAGCATCACCAGGAGGCATGGTATTTTGACATTGGGCATTTTAAATATTGTTTTTGAACGCAAGATAAAATAAACATATTATATAGCAAAACTAACGTTTTATCCGAAAAACAAAAAACAAAATATGAATCAAAGAATGAAAAACGAAAAAAAACAAAAACAAAAACAAAAAACCAAAAAAAAAAAAATCGAAAACTAAAACAAATACATGCAAATGCAATTATTTAGTTTCAATAAGCTTTAAAACCATGAACTTGCTGGTCGAGACTTTCAAAGTTTTGTTTCGAGGGAAATGATAGTGCTATTAAAAAAGTTCTACGTTGCATGCGTATCAATTAATGGACAAAACAGTATCAACATCAACGCGGCTAAACTACATAAGCCAATCAGAACTTTGCTACCTTCTCTTGCCCCACAATTCTCGTAAAGTGTAAATAGATAGATAGATAGATAGATACATAAATCGATTAGTTTAGAAGGGAAAAGTTAGGGCCGACGTTGGCTCTCTCTTCCACATCACTACTTAACAGTATATATAGTATACCGGGTGTACCAAAAGTCAGGAGCTATCCCCCAAAAACCCGAGAACGTTTTAAAATAATTAAACCAAATGTTGCAAGTGGTCTTATAGCACCTTTTAGGGGGATCAACAATTTAGTCCCCCAACTCAAAATTTTCAAATGGGCCCCTATCTTATTTGAAAGGGCATAAGTAAAGGTTCAAGACTTTTGACGCAAACCGAAGGTCGATATCGTCTTTCTTTTTCAATACATCGAAGGTGAAAGTACGATTTGGACAACTTTTCAAAAAAAAAAGTATTACCCCACGCCGAGAACGACCATGGAGTACGACCTTTAACGACTGCATACAAAACTAATCGCATCGAGGGCATAGCAGTTTGGTGCAAACCTGAGGCCGATATCAATTTCCACATTTGAGATATCGAATGTCGAAGGTAGGTTTACGAAATTCAATAACTCGAATGTACTTACGTAAAAAACGATTTCGAACTCCGATTTTGCGCCAATAGTCTTAATTTTGAATGCCTTTCCAACTGATGAATCACAAGATAGGAGGTCCCATTTGAAAATTTCGAGTTGGAGGGCGGTGGTTTAACCCCTCTGAAGGAAGGGCCCCAAATTGTTGATCCACCCTAAAAAGTGTGTCTCATTGATAGAAGACCACAAGCAAAATTTGGTTTCATTTCTTTAAACCGTTCTCGAGTTTTTTGGGGGTGGGCCAAGGTCATAGATTAAGAGGTATGCTCATCTGACTTCGCGCCACGAAGTCAGTAGCGCTCAGTTCAAAATCCAGATCCAAGATGGCCGACAAAAGCAGAAAACATTGTATACTCTTTCCAGAAAACATCGGGCTATTCTCTGCTTTTCTGGAGAGGGAGCCCAATGTTTTCTGGAAAGAGTATACAATGTTTTCTGCTTATGACGGCCATCTTGGGTCTGGATTTTGAACTGCGCGCTACTTCGTGGCGCGAAGTCAGATGAGCATACCTCTTTAATCTATAACCTTGGGCCACCCCCAAAAAACTGGTGGATCCTGACTTTTGGTACACCCTGTATAGGGACTCTAGTAATATCCAAGCGGGATTATGAGATCAACCTCTCTGTTCCTCAGCTGCTAGTCCATTCGTCGACGAAAGTTGAAAAGACATGCAGCGAGGATGAATGGTGTGGTCACACCAACGAGCTATACATTATTTATCTAGAGTGGCTGAGTGGCAGTCTAAAGTCTAGCCGGCGTAAGCACCATGGAGGATTTTAGGTTAAGTTTTAAAGATGTAATTTTTTCCATTCATTCCCATGTATTTTTGGCGGAATTCACTGTGCGGCGGCTGCACTGAAATACATGGGAACAAATGGACAACATTACACCTTAAACCTATAACCTAAAAAATAAAAATCCTCCATGGTGGCTACGCCGGTTACCCATTTTTGACTGCCACTGTAGGTAAGGTTGATGTCCCAATTACCGCCAGTCGAAAAATTTCCGTAAAATACCTGTAAAAATGTCAATTTTTATTTAATCTAGGATCTGTTTGCACTAGGACCCTTCAAATACATTCCAGTTTTATTAAAAAAATAAGAAATTGGATTAATCAATCAGGAAAAAAAAAAATTATTATTGAAACTCGAAAAAATGGTCCATGTCTCAATTACGCCATGCCATAAGTGGCTTCGTCCCTATTATTGCCTTATCTGTTGTCCTAATTATCACCATACATATTTTCACTGGCTTTTCATTCAAATCATCATATTTATTGTCAGGAAATAATGAAATTATAATAATTTAAAAAGCTGAAAGTAAAGAGAACAGATTTTTAATAAGTAACACTACTGAAAGCAATCAGCACAAACAGGTGGTGCTGGGCAGGTGTCCACTTCTGTGGTTTTTTAAGGGCACAGCGCTGCTAAATATCGACTTCAAACTTTTTTCACCAGTTCAGCCAACGTATGAAAAACACTTATTCCATGTTCTCTTAAATTTGTCAGCCAAAGTAGGCTTATTTTAAAGAATAAATTAATAAGGTGGCGGTAATTGAGACAGGTGGCGGTAATGGGTCTGTTGCAAGCTTTTGCTTTAGCGATAAAGAGTGTTTCATCGTAAGTAAAACTGCGTGAAAAGTCCATTGGTGGCATCAGAAAGTCATAAAATGCAGTATGAAACTCACGAGAGATGTTTAGTGAAATCCAAGATGGCGGTAAAATATCGAGCTATCTGTATGCATGCACCTTCAATATCCAAGGATTGCCAACGTTCACAATCTCACAGCTTCAGAGGTTATGTGTTTATTTACGTTGTGATTAGGTGTGATCGATATTGTGAGGTTGGCTATCCTCGGATGTTCGTGGTGCATGCATACAGGTTGCTCAATATTTTACCGCCATCTTGGATTTCATTAAACGTCTCTTGTGAGTTTCATACTGCATTTCATGACTTTATGATGCCACCAATGGACTTTTCACGCAGTTTTACATGAGATTGAACACTCTAAAGCGCTATAGTAAAAGTTTGCAACAGACCCATTGGGACATCTACCTTAAATGTGTGGCTCGTTGGATTGCATTGTGCAGAGCAGCAGCAACAGAGCTTTTGATGATCCTTGAGCCTGAGCCCATGACATTAAATTCTTCGGTGGAAATTCTTGCAGTGCCAGTCACCATGGTTGGGGAAGGGTTTTTATACTGTATATACGTGTAGATGAGAATTGATCGGTAGTGACGGTGAAGCGACGACGCGATGGTCGGTGTGTCAGATAATATCAGATTAGAGAGTAGGATTATCAGCCTCTAGCCTCGACGAAAGAGCTCAAGTCGCATTAAGGTGTTTTTCTTCCTTTAAACTTTGACATTCTATGATGGCGCGGCACGGCAGGACGCGACGGCCGATCATAGTTTTGGGATCGCGTGTTTGAATTTGGAAAGCATGGAGGAATGATCCCTGTGAACGGCAGCTTGCTGCCAGAGTTGAATTGGAATACATTTTTCAGGGGTGAATACATTTTAAGAAAAATGGAGTTCGAGGATGTTTATTTAAGCCTTGAGAACTTTAAGCACAGAATAATACAATCAGAACGGAAACTCCCATAAGAGCCAATTGAAGCAAGTTTGGAATTTAACGGAACCAATAGGCAACGCTGTGGTCCTATACTCTGTTCGGGATAAGAAGTCCGATGAGAAGTCAGGTAAAAACGCACTACATTGCAACGCAGCGGTTTCTCGGCTGTCGATTCTTCCCCGCTACGTGCGTTCAGGAGGATGGATCTTTTAGACCCTTTTATTGAAAAAGACAATAGCGTGAACTGACAATTTATATAGTCCTTTGAACGCCCACTCGAAAATTAAACTTTTACGGCATTTGCGAATTTGGAATAACTGACTTTAAATTTAAATTCTGCTCGACGTGCACAGGAAAATGATACCCAACGACGGTTCAATATGTAATTTTTCAAAGATTACAGCTTCTTGGAATCACTCAATCAGGAATGCCAAAATCTTCGAAAAATTATACTCCTTGAACCGCCATTGGATATCATTTTCCTGTGCACGTCGAGCAGAATTTAAATTTAAAGTCAGTTATTCCAAATTCGCGAATGCCGCAAAAGTTTAATTTTCGAGTGGGCGTTCAAAGGACTATATAAATTGGTCAGTTCACGCTATTGTCTTTTTCAATAAAAGGGTCTGAAAGGTCGGTCCTCCTGAACGCACGTAGCGGGGAAGAATCGACAGCCGAGAAACCGCTGCGTTGCAATGTAGTGCGTTTTTACCTGACGTCCCATCGGACTTCTTTTCCCGAACAGAGTATATATCCCAACATGGCGGACGTGTGTGATTTGTGTTGAAACTCATTTATTTCTGTAAATTCTGGAAAGAAATCTTATAAGTTTCCGGCCTCACTTTTATTCAATTGGCATTTCAGAATGAAAATTTCGCGGATCATGTCCTATATTTTTTGTTTTTTTGGCGCGCGAATCAGATTGAAACATCCTATATCCCAACAGACATGGCGGATGCGAAAAAAATTTGCTTTAAAATCCGACAGAGTTTCCGTTCTGGTTGTATTATTCTGCGCTGTAACCCTTAGTCTACTGGCGGTACAAATTTGTACCACCAAATTAACATGGTTTTAAATGTATTTTCAAAAAAATCACTATGCACATCAAACTAAGCGAGAAAAGTTCATTCGATTCATTGGGATTGATAAAAAATTTGTGAGAAGGGTTTGTAATAAACCCGGGTTTAAAGGGTTAAGTGAACCTGTGTAACACCTGGCTCAGTTTTCGGTCACTTTAGACCAGCAGCCGCTCTAAACGGGGTGTATTCGCGACCTTGATGTCAGTGGCGTCATTTTAGGTATTATTTCCTGAAGGAGAAGGGGGGAGAAGGGGTGAGAAGGGAGGAAAGCAAAAAAAACTTATGACCTTTTTGTTTCTGCTTTTTATAATTTTGATCCCTAAAAATTTAGACCATCGAGGTTCTTTGGTGACCCTATAACGGCCTTTATTACTTACAAAATTTGGGGGGGGGGGGAAACACGTTCAGTCTACAGGTCCACACTCTTTCCTAAAATTAAAAATTGTCCTGACCTATTCTCATTGGAATGTAACAACCTGCGTTTTCTCTTTCTCTTTTCGCTTCTTGAATGCTTGAACTGTCCGTGTAAGCCGTGGATGAGCCCAGCCGGGGGGGGGAGCCCCCTGAATCCCCTTGCCTCCCCCTGCTTACCCCTTGTCACACAAATGACACTACTGCTTGATTCTGAATTAATGTTATTTTTTAAAGTATTAATATTATTAAAATATTTTCTCTTTTCGGTAAACAAAAACATTACCACTTTTTGCGTTTAGGGAGAGGATGATGGGGGAAGGGTTCCTTGTTATATCTTAAAATGTGTATGCAATTTATGCAAGGATTCCTTTTGCATTGATGGGGGGGGGGGGTTGAGTCAAATCCTGGAATCCTAAGACAATTGTCCAAGTCAATCCGATAATTTTAACGAAAGCCAGATTTGTAATACCCCAAATCTTTGAGTGACTGTAGCTCTCGTTGAAATTATTGGATTGACTTCCGGTTTAAACTATTTTCCTTCGTCTTTAAGAGCTTTTGAATGATGTATCCTAAACTTGTATACCTTGTCATCAGTGACGTAACTTACGGGGCTGCAGGGACCGCGGACCGCGGTAAGGTGGGGCCCGGAACGATTGGGGGCCCGGAACGCAGCCAAGTGAAAAAAAAAAAAAACCAAAACAAAGAAAGGGGGGAAATAAAGAAAAGAAAAAAGAAAAACAGATCGAATA
The DNA here is from genome assembly GCA_011764245.1 of Trialeurodes vaporariorum. Classification (NCBI taxonomy): domain Eukaryota; kingdom Metazoa; phylum Arthropoda; class Insecta; order Hemiptera; family Aleyrodidae; genus Trialeurodes; species Trialeurodes vaporariorum. The sequence continues at coordinate 74,125,991 of VMOF01000002.1, forward strand.
AAAAAACTAGGGGTGTGAACTGTGAAGGCCCTCTGTTCTGTTCTTCATTTAAGGAAGTATATTTTCCTATAAAAACGCGGATCTTTCTGAAATCAAGCGAAATTGTTTGAAGTGAGGCCCTTCGTTCCAAATAAATTAGCCTCATAATTCTGTTTCCTAGGACTTCAGGAGCCTCCTTTTCACCGGAGGTTCGGCGAGGGAGAGCTGAAAGGGCCCCTTTCATTTGTGGAAGCATAGAAGCAACTGAAAGGGGCCGCTCTTTCGATCTTTCCATCATTATTTTGAAAGTTCAGGGCCCTAAAAATGTTGGCGCTCGTGCTATCAGTTGTTATGAGTTAAATGGGGGAGGGGGTTGAGGTCAATGAGTTATTTTAGAGTATGCAGATTCTGTTGTAGGAAGGAAGGGGTGACTAAGGGCTCTCCAGTTTAATCTGCGGTGGGGGCCCGAGTTTCAAAGTTACTTCACTGCTTGTCATTTAAATTTATTTTTCGTAGAGGCCCGCAAAGCCCCAAAAAGGGGAGAGGGGGCCTCTAATTTCTTTATCAGATAATAGGGTTGTGATACATCAATAGAAAGCCTTTGGTCTGCTAATTCAGAATATCTTTGGGTTTTTGAAATACGTACGACAATTTTGAAGGTCAATCTGGTAGCACTGTGCGTTGACAAACTCGACCAGGGCTGCCGTTTTGCGTATAATCAATGCTATTTTTCTATTCACCGATGATTCCACCGGTTGAGAAAAGATTACACAGTTCAGTTCAGTAATCAGTGTATTACTGTAATGAACTAAAATACTCGCATCTGTAATCTTTTCTCAACCGGTGGAGTCGTCGGTGACTTTAAAAAACTTGCGGATATTTTAATTACTTAACGGAGTTTCCACTGATTAAGGAAAGATTATAGATCCAGAGTGTTTTCGTGCATTACAGTCATGCACTGAACTGAACTGTGTAATCTTTTCTCAACCGGTGGAATCATCGGTGAATAGAAAAATAGCATTGATTATACGCAAAACGGCAGCCCTGAACTCGACCCAACGTTGACTAGATAAGAGAGCGGAACCATCTGCTACTTCCAGAACCTACGATTGATGATTACCTCTTAAAAAACGATCCCACTTGGCCCGTGGGTGCTTTAGAGAGAGTGGTCTATCTATGATGACACTTTCACGTCCCACACGCATTCGGAAAAGAGACAAGGCACGAAACAAATTCAGAAAGTTCGGCGATCCTTCATAGTCCGAAAGTTTTATGTCACTTAAAGTTCAAAGAGAAAAAATGAATAAATAAACTTTTTCATTCCGTACGCAGCCCTTCGTGGGGGTGGCTCTTCCGCACGTATTCATGAATTCATTCGTTCAGAGAAGGCAATTGGAATAATTTTGTTTCCAAGCTGTCTCTCAATTTCTCCTGGGTTGTTCAAAATAAACTCTACTTCCAAAGATAGCAGACGTGCTTGAAATACTTCGCTATTAAGTTGCATCAAGTCGTTCGATACTTGAGGTGTTCGTATGGGGAGGGGGAAAGAAAACCCCATTTGGTAGGATTTACTAGACACCTGAATTCTACTCCAAAAGGTGTTTATTAACCTTTAAATTTGCGACGAGTGCCTGCAGAGCAGGGCTGCCGTTTCCAATTCACCGATGATTCCACCGGTTGAGAAAAGATTACACAGTTCAGTTCAGTGCATGACTGTAATAAACTAAAATACTCGCATCTGTAATCTCTTCTCAACCGGTGGAGTCGTCGATGACTTTAAAAAACTTGCGGATATTTTAATTAATCAACGGAGTCTCCACCGATTAAGGAAAGATTACAGATCAGAGTATTTTCGTGCATCACAGTCATACACTGAACTGAACTGTGTAATCTTTTCTCAACCGGTCAAATCATCGGTGAATAGAAAAATAGCATTGATTATACGCAAAACGGCAGCCGTGCTGCAGAGGTGCCTGCTTGCTCCTTTTAGACCTCTAAGTCCTTTTCGCGCTTAAAAAAGGTATTTTTGGTTGACGTAGCTGATCTGCAGGCTGATTCATGCCCTTTTGGACGAGACGGAACGAGACGAGACAATAATGGCGGTTCGTGCAATTTGGCAACCATGCTTGTTTGCCATTTGAACCTATGCAAAAGTATCGATATATTGAGACTGCCATTGCATTTCCTGAAGATCGATTGTTTTTCATAGGATTGAATGGAGAAAATTCCTTGTTGCCAGATTGCACCAGCCGCTATACTGCGAGACGAGATAGCAAGAATCGATTAATTCCATTAGTTTAAACGGCGCGGCGTCGCGTAACCATGTTCAGAGTCGTCGATCTTTAAAACGAATGACTCCGAGTTATGCTGACACAGTCACGTGACGCCGTTCAAACCAATGGGATTAATCGATACCCGCTATGTCGTCCAAAAAAGGCGGACTCAGCTTGCTGGGCGTGGCTCCCTCCTTCTAAAAATGATGAGCGCATAATTAATTTTCAATTTTTCCCTAAGATTCTATGTTATTCAGCTGTATAGTGATTTGTATCCGGCATCATCTTTTCTCTCTGGGATCACGTGATGCTTCCGCGGCTTTTTTTTTTTCAAATCCGTTCAACGGATCAATAAGTGATGTTTTCCTATTGAGAAGTGGCTTAGTTTAGAAAAATAAAGGCAAAAACCCTTGCGATTTTGGACACAAATTTTCTTCATCATAGGGCTCAGCTCGCATCAAGTACAATAATTTTCTTTATAAAAAACGCACAATGGGTGTGTTGCATACTTTTGCTACAACAAAATAGAACCTTAATTCTTTTGTAAAATTCTGTGAAAATAACGATACGCACATTAAAAACGTTCAAAATCCACTCTTTAACTCAGGAAATCACTTCAATTTCAAACAGCCCGAGCAACACTAGACACTATATTTGCATCGGTAGGTATACTACTACATAGACGGAACCACCGTGCATAAGTATAAACAACATCGTAACTATACAAAATGATGGAATTCCGTTCTAAATACATGAACTATTGGCTGCTATCTGGTCTTTTCGGTTAATCAAAGACTACAAAATCATATAACAAATGTACACATCTAAACGAATTATTCCAATGCTTGTAAGTTCTGTTCATGTTTACATAAACGAGATGGTTCCATCTATGTAGTTTTAAGTCGGTGATATAGTGTCTAATGTAGCGCGGGTTGTTTGAAATGGAAGGTACATATATTTACTGAGTTAATGAGTAGATTTTGAAAGGTTTTAAAGTGCGCATCGTTATTTTCGACGAATTTTACGTTAGGAACAGTGTGTCATATTGTTGTAGCAAAAGTACGCAACAGACCCATTTTAGACCCTTGCAACTTCCTAGTTGCACTTGAAATAATTGAGCCTGAAACTCATTGGATTTTCACTAATTTTAAAGAGCATATCTCTGATGATGTGACTGAATTTTGCGCGGAACTTAATGAAGGGAATGAAGAATTAGGTCAATGTAAAATAGAAGCCTTATTACTTACTTCCTCAGTTCCTTTTCCACCCAATTACTGTTTCCGATGTCGACTCTTTTGTTTAATGTTTACTCAGCCGCAGTGAATTACCGTGATTCACCGCCTTATTACACATCCGCCGTATCAAATACATTTTATCGAATGATTGTCGATGATTCCTGAAAAATTTCGCTCCCCCTCCGTCCTAACTTGAACGACAAACACCTGAATGAATCTAATGCCTCAATGGGGCTTTTGCACACTTTTTTTTTATAAGCGATTTAAGGGTCGCGGTCGATTATTCAGGGGTAAAAAAGCTAAAAAAATAACGAAGGTAGCACTAAAAGCTTACAAAATCCACTCCTAAAGTTCATGAAATAGGTATTTTTAAACGTGCGACTGTAACGATTTGTACATTTCATTTTGGACAGTCAAGCTTTGGACGTATAATTTTGGACGTTGCCGTTTGGACATTACGGTTTTGGACATAACATCTGTGGATCAGTGGCAGTGTTGGGCACTAAATTAGTGCCCAACGTCTTTTAAATCGTTTTTCGCCGTTTCAAATTATTATCGGAAATTGAAAAGGCAAGTTTTAGAACGAAGTCACCCTGTTTTAATCAATACATCTTTTGATCAACCATGGCGTCCTTCCTTCAGGATTACGGACCGCAAGGTTGTTGCGTTTTTAAAGTGAAAGCGAAGGGAAGGATACTCTGAGAAGGAGAGCCAAAATAAACTGAGTAAAACCCTAATTCTGATGGAGTTGATTTTGCTCGGGAAACAGTGTTGAGGTCGAAACCTTGTGTACACATTCTTACTCGAAACGGATGAGAAAATATTTGACTTTACCCTTTAAGTACCTAAAACGGATGTTAGATGAGTGAAACATAAACTACAGAGGGAGCCACTGGCGGATCCAGGAATTTAAATCCTTCTCACTCTTCTCCCATTAGAACGTGTGTGTTAGAAAAGGACAGATTAGGAGCAGTCACGTGACTTTTTGCCCCTTCTTCTATCCTTTGCAAACACATGCATTCTTGTGGGAAAAGAGGGAGAGAGAGACGATTTCCTGGATCCGCTGCGCTGGTGGAGGGAGCTTTAAACCTCTCGCATTACCTGATGTGCTCGAGGTGGTTTATTACTAATTCAGCACTAAGGGCAAGTTAGCACTTTTCAGTGTAAATTTTCTAAAAGCAAACTATAAGGTAGAGAAGTAGGTATTTACCACACATAGGGAGAAACCGTCAGGTTTTTTTTTTATTTATTTTTTATTTGTTATTCGAATGAATTAGGTATGTCTTTTCTTGAGTGTACAAATAATGTACGTGTTTGTCGGGCATTAAAAAAGTATAATAAAAATAAATGCTCCCTGTTTTCTCCTGACGCTCAGTGAATCGAACAATGAAATTTCCCGGACATAATTTTATTCAAATAAAAACCAAAGATTAAAAACAATAAATTTCAAGATAATTTAAAAGTGTTTGTAATAATTTATGTCAACGTTTAAAATGAGTGAAGTAACACAGTTTTCGCAAAAAAAAAATTAAAAAAAAAAATAAATAAATAAATAAATAAAAAAAAAAAAAATATCAACCCCTAACTGCCCCGTGGCACCCCTGAGGCACATAATATATTTCCTTCATATTGAACTCTTGAAGTTAAAATATAATTTTTTTCCATGTCGTCACCCCTCACATATCGAGGAAAAGTTTCAATTTTTCACCGAAGTCTGAAAAAGCAAGGCCCAACGTTGGGCGCCATCTGAGCATTAGAAAATATATTTACTGTTTGACCTTGATTTTCTCCCTATACTGGCCCATGTTAAATTCAGTACTTTACAGATCTCTTGGGCGCAAGAATTAATGCTAGGAATTTGTTCACTATTTTTCCCTTTCATTTTGAATCAAAATCAATTGAAAAATCATGTTTTCGAACGGGGGGGGGGGGAAATCGCGCAGTAAAGGGTTAACTCAAAAATATTTTTACAGCAAAAAGAAAAAACAATAGCTTTTCCTATCCAGAAGAATCTATGTTTCGATCCAATGTGTGACGTTTCAAGCAAGTTAAGCGAAGGAGCAACAAGTTGCTCGCAGAGATCGTTCACAAATGATAATGTTTGTTGAATTCATCGATTTGAAAACGGAATAAAAGAAACAGGATGTTCCCCCAGAGAATCACTTTAATATTTATACGTATATACATAAACAACAAGGAAAAGGGAAAACAGTAAAAAAAATGGAGAAAAGAGACCTTGAGAAAAAGCCCATAGCCCTCAAAAAGTGTTTTATTAGCCATTCTAGTTTCGAGTAAAAAACTCAATCAGATTAGCGGGAAAGTATCAGTTTAAGGCCGATTTGGTCCTCAAATAAACCACAGAAAAAATTAGCGGTAAAATACTAAGAAAATAACTCTTAGCTTATTATTCAAATATTTTTATTGGGGTATTCAAACTTTGAAGTCAGTTTTTTTTTTCTTTTTTTCTTTTTTTTTATCATTGTATACCAATGAGTCTGTTGCATACTTTTGCTATAGCTTTATGGAGGGTTGAAACTGGTGTAAAATCGCAAGAAAATCACGTTCAGAGCATAGAATAGTCTCAAAATCCACTCATAAACCCACAAAAAGCGATTTAAGGAAAGCCTAAGATGGTGGTCGAAAGGGCAAATCAACCCTGCATGCGTGCACCACGAGCACCAAAAGATGGCCGACGAAGGCAATATGGAGCTCTTGCAAGGTTTTGCTACAGGCAAATGGACTACCACTTCTAGTGTACGAGTATAATGCTGCGAAAATAACGATGAGCCCATTAAAAAATTCTAAGACTCACTTCTCTCAGAAAAAACTTAACTTGAAGTTTCGGGTGGCAACCCTTTACATGTCAGCAGGGCTGCCGTTTTGCGTATAATCAATGCTATTTTTCAATTCACCGATGATTCCACCGGTTGAGAAAAGATTACACAGATCAGTTCAGTGCATGACTGTAATCAACTAAAATACTCGCATCTGTAATCTTTTCTCAACCGGTGGAGTCGTCGATGACTTTAAAAAACTTGCGGATATTTTAATTAATCAACGGAGTTTCCACCGATTAAGGAAAGATTTCAGATCAGAGTATTTTCGTACATTACAGTCATACACCGAACTGAACTTTGTAATCTTTTCTCAACCGGTGGAATCATCGATGAATAGAAAAATAGCATTGATTATATACGCAAAACGGCAGCCCTGCATGTCAGTGGCGTAGCGTGCAATTTGGCAACCTTGCAGCTCGTCCATTTGAACCCATGAAAAAGATCGAACTATTGGGTGTTCGGTGAACACCTTCGTATTCGACCTTTTACATGGGTTAAAATGGTCACAGTACAACGTTGCCAAATTGCACACTACGCCATTGTTACATGTATGCACCAACCTCGGATTCGCACGTCAAATAAACAGCCGCAGTCTTGCTTCTACGTAATCTTTGCCGTATTCGAATCAGAGATAAAAAAGAAAGAAATACATACAATGTTTCGCTCAGTTTAAAGTAACAAAACTTACTAAGTATTAAGTCTAGAAAAAAGGGGAAAACGAAAAGGTATGTGGCTTTCAAAATATATACATCTATCCCTTTCAGTCACGAGTCATCAATAAGTTATTGCATCAATTTTATACCGCAATGTAATAGTGAATCGAGTAAACTTTTCTTTTACACGTAATAAAAAGCGTAATGCGCTGCGCATCAGGTTAACATTTTTGAAAATTCATAAGACTCCATTATTAAACACCACTTATTTCGTGGATCATTAGACCGAAAGAGTTGAGAGAGATTTTGTGCCCCTTTATAGTGTATTGTTAATCCATTTTCAATGTAGATAATTTTTGGGGCCAGAAACTGGCCTCCTCACTCTGGCCATGACACACTCTCTCATTTTATTAATTAGACGAGTAAGTTAAGCAAATACTTCTCATACACTTTTATTTGCAAAGCAATTTTGACTATAGGGAAGCTACTTCAATTCCGTAAAAGCAACACTGTTTTTTTTAAGGGGCACGGTGATAAGATTGGTTGATTAGTGATTACCCCAACTTTTGGTCAAAACAATTAAACTATTTTTAATGGATAGTCAAGACATCTCAGTGGCGTAGCCAGGAATTTTTCTAAGGGGGGGGGGGGGGTCCGGGGTCCAAAAATTGTCAAGGGTGGGGGGGGGGGTCAAAGATACTAATTTGGTAAAAATTGTCTGAAAACGTAAAAAGTGACCTTTTTTTTAGGACACATTTTGGTGTCGGGGGGGGGGGTGTGGTCCAGACCCCATGGACCCCCCCCCCTTGGCTACGCCACTGCAGACATCTAGACATCTTATGGCTTGTTGCACGTAATAACCCTTTCCAGCAAGGTGGTACAACATGTGTACCACTTTCTGTAACATGGGTTTCAATGGAATTTAAATGGATATTTAGCAAATACTTGTGTGACCCATCAAAAGTCTTAGAAAATCGTCCTCTGTTGAACGGTCTAAAAAAATCTCAAAAAAAGTCAAAATCCATAATGCGTGCTGGAAAGGGATAATAAATGGTGCAGCATTCGTATTCTAGAAAGCGGGAAAGACTTTGCGATTCCGGCCGAGAATTCTAAATTTGGTTTAAAATTGAAATTTAAAAATATTATATCGTAAAACAGCTGGCGCGGCGCAGCCACCAACTTCAGCGCACGCTGCACTAAATCGCGTGGAGCTAGAGAAGTCGAAAATAGATGGAACACATGAGCAAGCTTTGTATGAACGCCACGTGCCCCTTGTCAGAGGTTCAAAACGCGTGGTAAAGGTTTTGTTCGCGGAAGGTATATATGATGTGAATGCGACGAATTGTGTGGGAAATATGCCAATAATTTCAGCGAACCGTCTTAACGGATTGTTTACATCCAAAGCACCATTAGCAGACTGTATAATGGACCTCTCATTTATTTTTTTATTTGTTTACACCCCCCCACCTCTCCTTCCACTCAGCTGCATGACTTTCCCTTGCTACCAATTTCCATCGGTGACTTTCTCTTGAACCTCAGAGGAGATTATTGACCGTTCGAAAAGATGTTTTTTTTTTCAAATGGTTTTGTATTTTATATGACGGGGATAAATCATATAAATTATGAAAGCAAATTCTTCTCGATAAAGCTTTACATAGTCGTGATAGTATAGAGTCCCTGTGTGTAGCAGAGCTGCCGATTTGCGTAGATTTAATGGCATTTTGAAATTCAACGAAGATTCCACCGGTGGAGAAAAGATTACAGAGTTTAGCTCAGTGTGTGACTGTAATGCACGAAAATACTAGCGTCTTTTATCTTTTCTCAACAGGTATATTTTACTTAATTAACGGCGTTTCCTCCTATTGAGAAAAGATTACAGATCAGAGTATTTTTGTGCATTACAGTCATACACTGAGCTAAACTCTGTAATCTTTTCTCAATCGGTGGAATCATCGGTGGATTTAAAAATGTCATTAAATCTACGCAAATCGGCAGCTCTGGTGTGTAGAGAGTTGAAACCATGGGCGGATCCAGCAATTTGGCAACCGTGAATACCTGCACACCATTTGAACGTATGAGAAAGAATCGATTCTTGAGGGGGCCATGGATCTTTTACTAATCGATTGTTTCTCATGCATTCAAATGGAATGAATACACAGTTGCCAGATTGCTGGATCCGCCTTTGGGTACCGCCATTGGATGCGTTTTTGCACATTGGTTTCATTCTGAGAGCCTTTGTTGGGTATTGGTCTAATGCAAAGATTACAGCGCCGTAGCGTTTCTAACGGTGTAATCTTTCACTATTTTTGCTGAGCGAAATCTATTTATAGCTTTTATAAAGATTTTTTTCGTGAATTATAGACGTCTTTGAGGTATGCATCATGATTAAAATTAACAAGTTCATCAACGATTCGTTCTTTTGTTTATAAAATACCGTCGGACCCCTTCATTTGTAAACAAATGTGCAAAAACGCATCCAATGGAGAGCCCGGAGAGCTTAAAATTCGTTAATCAATCAAAAGGTTGATTACCCTCATCTCTCAACTTTCTACATGCAGGGACTCTACTTGGTACGCTTTTCCATTTTTGCTAAATAACTCAAAAAATGTTCAGCAATGAGCTTTGAAAGTATGTTCAATCGAGAGAGCGCTGTTGAATATCCGTCAAATAGAGTCTCCACATTTATCGACCATGAAAATTGACCAATGACAGCTCACTGCGTGTGGTGATGACAGTCGGTTCACAACATGCCTGTAAATACCCACCCTAATATAATGCCTCTACCCGTATCAATCCACCTTGGACGCCAACCAATATGATGAATCGATTTTCTTAAACAGTCTATAATGACACATCGTATGCGTCTGGACAGCTCAACAGACGGGTTATTTAAATTGACGTATCAGGTGCTGCGACTTAAAGAGCGGGCAAGTATCATATAAGCAGCGACAGCCGCCCAGTTACAGTCTGAAAACCACTCCTAGAATATTTAATACACTCTTTAGATGCTAAAATTAGTGGTTTGATGACAACTGAAACGGTCAATTTTACGGTAAACTGTAATTGAGAATCGTGCAGATTTTAACCAGTAGCGGCTCGTGCAATCTGGCAACAGAGCTATTTTGCCATTTAAATCTGTGCTAAAAGATCGATTCTAGGTGAGGCACAGCGCCTCACCAAAGAATCGATTATTTTACATAGGTTTAAATGGAGGGAGTCCATTGTTGCCACATTGCACGAGCCACCACTGATTTTAACCCATAGTCCGGCAACCCAGGGACATCTGCATGCGCGAAAGGAATATAAATTAGGTTCTCGCAAACGACGAGGTTAAATTGATTACGGCCGTCGTCGCTCAAACTTTGAGTAAAATAAAGGCCAAAGAGCATCAACACGGAGGATCCACTTGAATAATGATAAGGGCCCTCAGGGCAGAGAAAATCACAATCTATCATAGCAAGGATCAAAACATTTTGTCTAAATAGAGAAAGGGGAAGTGAGGGAAGGAAGGAGAGGGAGGGAGAGAGAGAGAGAGGGGGGGAGGGAGAGAGAGGGAGAGAGAAGTAGAGGATAGTTCAGAGGGAAGAGAGAGAAAGCGCGCGTGCAGCATTCAGGCAATAGAGTAGATGCAATTAAAGAATTAGAAGCAGCGTTGGGAAAACAAAGAATTACACACCCTGCGTTATTTTGAACCAAGTTCTGTTCATAAAAAAAAAAAACAAAAAAAACAAGATGATGACAGTAAAAATGTGTGCTCTCTACATTGAAATAAGTGAGCCGTACAGAGGGGCGGATCAGTGGCGTAGCGTGCTATTTGGCAACGTTGCCGTTCGTCCATTTAAACTCATGAAAAAGGTCGAATGATAGGGTGTTCGGTGAACACCTTCGCATTCGACCTTTCACACGGGTTCAAATGGACATAATACAACGTTGCCAAAGTGCACGATACGCCACTGGTGCGGGTACCAATGGTATCATACTCACCTGATGGAGAGCGAAGTTGACTAGCAATATCGGCAAGGAGCGATCAAATTCTAAAACTTTAAACAAGCAAAATAAAAACAAACAAACAAACAAACAAACAAACAAACAAACAAACAAACAAACAAAAAACCACAAAATTAAAAAATAAATGTTTGGGAAACCAAAAAAGTTTCATTAATTTATTATCTGATGGATGCACTCTATATTTTTTCTATTACTCAAAACTGTCGAAATGATTATAATAATCTTATTTAAGCAACGAGGGTGGGAGGGGAAGAAATAGGGTACAGAGCACTACAAGCCACACGTAAGCCGAAAACTGAAAATAAATGCCGACGCTCTACTCTGCTATGAATGCAGCAACAGGTAGTGAACTATTCGTACTTGACCGTCACGATATTGCATACACTCTAAATTGAAGGCGCATAGCTAATTTTAGTTAACTATTCGTACTTGACCGTCACAATATTGAATACACTCTAAATTGAAGGCGCATAGCTAATTCTAGTTAACTATTCGTACTTGACCGTCACGATATTGCATACACTCTAAATTGAAGGCGCACAGTTAATTAATTATTAAGTTAATTATTAAGTTTGAAAAAGAGAAAAAAAGTTGCCTCCCTACGGATTTCGAGCATAAACTATCTCGCATTGAAAAGATTATAAACATTACTATGGTCATCTAATTCAAGATGAGACTGATAATTCTCATTATCTGATCCCAACGACGCAACTTCACGACTTCTAATCACATCTGATTTTAGTTGCTCCATTTTTTTACTTTCTCACTCTAATGAAATTAGAAAAATTGAGAAAGTATTGCGATGGCGCAGAGATTTTTGATGCATTCTGTTTCGATACTTGGCCCGCTGCGACTAAGTCAATCATGATAATTATAAAATAATTGGCTCTTATCATGCCTAATACTATCCTAAAGAACATCCATCCATGATATTTCAATATTTCTGAACCATATGTAGTAGGGAGGAGTAAATGCACAAAATTTCTGTGGCGTCTGTCTGTCCGTCTGTCCGTCTGTCCGTCTGTCTGTCTGTAGTCACAAACGTGAAACCCAGCATAACTTTTAAACTATTGATCTATATGCATCCAAATTTCGCAGAGATGTTGCTTTTAACATTCCCCAGAGGGACTTTTTTTGTTTTTTTAAAATTTTAATTTTTAGGTTAGTTGTGGAAGAAAAATGGTTTCCATTAAAATCAATGGGAAAATGGGTCAAAAAAGAGAAAAATTTAAATATTTCAATATTGGATCTTTGGATTTGGAAGAAAATTTGTAAAAACATTCTACAACCAGCCCACAGTAAAATTAACCCCTTATAGTTCAGCAAAATAACCCTTAAGACCGTTTAAAAAATCAATTTAACGCGTTCGAGCCAAAAAATGGAATAAAAGTGAGAAATTAATCTTGTAAATCAGTGCCAATTACTAAAAGCTGGATGAATTTTGATGAAAATTTGTATACACAATGTACTACCACAGTACTAAAATATTTTCTTCTCACTATCATCATAATAAATCTTTTGGACCGTTTCAAGGGACCATATAGGTGCGATTGAGAAAAAATAAGACCAATTAAGCAAATAAAAACATAATCCTACTTATTGAGATAATTCGGGTTAGGTCCAATTAATTTTAATTAAATCCGACACAAACAATCTACCTACCTACATTTACTCTACTTTTTATAGAATTTCTTATCATTACAATATACAGCCCTTAAGACTGTTTAAAAAATCAAAATCAGTGCGCTCGAGCCAAAAAATGGAATCATCATGAGAAATTAATCTTTAAACTTGGAGTCAATCAATTATGGCTCGATGAATTTTGATAAAATTTTTTGTACACACAATCCACTATCAAAATACTAAGATATTTTCCTTTCTTAGTCACCATACACAACTGATAAAACCTTTTCAAGAGGCAATATAGGTGAGATTGAGAAAAAAAATATGGGAATATAAGCAAATAAAAACATAATCCTATTAATTGGGATAATTCAGGTTTGGTCCAATGAATTTTTATAAAAACTGGCAAATACAATCTACAATTAGTCTAAAAAAAAAGTATTCCTTACAGATACAATATACAACACTTAAGAGAGTTTAAAAATCAAAACACAAGTACCCAAAAACATGAATTAAAGCGGGGAATTAATGTTAAAACTTGGAGTCAATCATTCGTGGGATGAATTTTAATGAAACTTTGCACAAACATATTATGTTACTGACCCACTAAAATATTCCTATCATACAGTCATCATCAAAAACCTTTAAGACCGTTTAAAGGGCCAATATATATAGGTGCGATCGAGCAAAAATCTTTGAAACCAAGCAAATAAAAAAACTGTCGTAATACTTGGAATAAGAAATTCGATTATGACTCAATTATGTTTGATGAAAATTGCAACAAAAAGTTTGCAACCAACCTAGGCAGGGATTTCTTTTGAATGTAAAACTATAATATACAACCCTTAAGTCTGAGACTGTTTAAAGGCAAAATAGCTGTTCTAACAATAAACCCAAAAAATAGAATATCCAAAGAAAATTAAACTTATAAAGAAAATGGATGGATGAATTTTGTTGACATTTGGTGTACACAATCTACAAACAAAGAACATCTTTAAAGGGGGGTTTAATCTACCAAACTAAAAAATTCTTTTGAAGATCCACAGTTCAAAACCCATCCTTCAAAGGATGAAGTAGGCAACTATTCGTACAGCTTCTCTGCAAAATCGCCAACACCTCAAATTGAAGGCGAAATTATGTCCAGTGGTGAAAATATTTTAAATTTGATGGGAGTCTAGGAGTCTCTCCCAGAATTCTAAAGGGGGTAGGGGGTCTCCCCCAGATATCTAAAGGGGGGTCTGGGGGTCTCCCTCAGAATTCTAAAGGGTGGTCTGGGTCTCCCCCAGAATTATAAAGGGGGTCTGGGGGTCTCCCCCAGAATAATAGAGGGGGGTCTAGGGGACTCCCGCAGAATTCTTAAGGGGGTCTGGGGGTCCTTCGACCCCCCCAGATAAAAATGGAGGGAGAAAGTATTCGTAGGGTGTTCCCTACAGTTTATTTTTTTTTCCGCTACGAGCAAATGTCAAAAACTCGTATAGGGAGTCAACTTTTACTTTAACTTCCAAACTGTCAAAACTGAATCAATTTTTCATCAAATGGGCTTATTTAGAGCTCAATCGATAAAAAATAAGCTTATCTTTCAAATGAGTTTAATATCATTTCGCTAACTTATTGTTTAGTTTTTAAGTTACAGTCTCAAGTTTTGAGACACCCTATGAATTTATCCACCGCATGTTTTCATGCATCTACCTGTATTAGTAGCGCAACGAGAGTTTCTTCATCTCTCTCTTTTCTCCATTAAGAAACGTATGTTAGACAAGGATGGACAAGGGGATAAAACCCCCTCTTTCTATCCTTTTCCTACTTATACATTCAAATGGGAAATGAGGGAGATGGAAGATATCCTGGTTGCGCCTGTGATCCTGTATTAATCTACATTGCTTAAGAATGGCAAATATGTGGAGAGCAGCCATGGACGAAGCTCCCCTATTGTAAGCTAGCCCTGCGGATAGTGAATCAGATGAAGGGAACTGATTTGTGGAGGTAATAGATCAAAAGGCTCAAAGAGCGAGGCTATCGGACTGGACACGGAGTACTGAAGTACTGATATCGATACGCTTTTCAATGGGGCTATTGCACACTTTTGCTATAAGCGATTTAATAGTCGATTATGGCGTAAAAACCTCAAAAAATAAAGATGGCGGCACTAAAAACTTCCAAAATCCACTCCTAAACTCAATAAACGCAGTTATTTGCGCGAGCGTGATGGTGGCCGAAGGCACTAACAATGGGAGATTCCTATCTTAATTTCGTCACTCTTTCTATGTATACAAGGATGATTCACAGAGTAATTAGTCATCAGAGTGATGATCCACATCCGATGAATGGTGCCGCAACACCTAGTGACACCGGTGTCAAATGAAAGTAGTCTCTTATTGGTCACTTCTTGATGGAGTTTCAGAATTGTTAGATGGGAATCTCCCATTGTTAGTGCCTTCGGCCACCATTACGCTCCCGCAAATAACTGCGTTTATTGAGTTTAGGAGTGGATTTTGGAAGTTTTTAGTGCCGCCATCGTTATTTTTTGAGGTTTTTACACCATAATCGACTATTAAATCGCTTACAGCAAAAGTGTGCAATAGCCCCATTCTATTTGAAAAGATCGAGGAGAAAAGAGAAGCAGAGCTGCCATTTTGCGTATTGTTAAAGGCATTTTTTCAATTCAACGATGATTCCACCGGTCGAGAAAAGATTACACAGTTCAGTTCAGGGTATAGGTCTGTAATGCACGAAAATACTAGCATCTTTTTTCGGTCGGTATAGTCGTCGATGACTTAAAAAAACATGCGGATATTTTGTTTAATGGGTCCGTTGCGTACTTTTGCTACATCAATATAACTCATTGTTTCTAACGTAAAATTTGGCGAAAATAACGATGCGCACTTTAAAAACTTTAAAAATCCACTCATTAACTCAGAAAATACCTTTCATTTCAAACAACCCGCGCTACACTAGTCACTATTATCACCGACATACAACTATATATACACAGATGGAACCATCTCGTTTATGTAAACATAAACAGAACTCACAAACATTGGAATGTTCGATTAGATGCGTACATTTCTTATATTATTTTGTAATCTTTGATAAATTGAAAAGACCAGACAGCAAATGCAGCCAATAGTTCATGTATTTAGAAGGGAATTCCATCATTTTTGTAGTTACGATGCTGTTCACTTATGCACGGTGGTTCCGTCTATGTAGTAGTATACCGGTGCAAATAGTGTCTAGTGTAGCGCGGGCTGTTTGAAATTGAAAGTAATTTCCCGAGTTAGTGAGTGGATTTTGAACGGTTTTAATTTGCGCATCATTATTTTCGCCGAATTTTACCTAAGAATCAAGGTTCTATATTGTTGTAGCAAAAGTATGCAACAGACCCATTAACGGCGTTTCCACCGATCGAGAAAAGATTACGAATCAGATTATTCTCGTGCATTCCAGTCACACTGAACTGAACTGTGTAATCTTTCCTCAACCGGTGGAATCATCGATGAATTGAAAAATACCATTGATTATAGGCAAAACGGCAGCTCTGGAGAGGAGTCTCGAAAAGTCTCGATCAAGGCTAGAAAGAGAGGATGATTCCGGTTGAAGCGCTGTGCCGAGCAACAGCGAAGGAGTTTTTATTAAAAGTCGCGTGTCACTTTTTCGTCTCGTGAGGATTTATCTTCCGCTTATTCTTTCGCGAATTCTAAGGATAGGTCGCGCCTCCGCACGTGTTGCGAGACGCTTTCAATTCAAAATTCTCACCTAAGCTCAAATTCAGGTGATCAATCAAGAACTCTCGGTTCCCTATGTTCGAGAAAGAAAAGATCCTTTCCTTGTATCGTCCTTGCGTCTGACTTATATACTATCGATAAACTATAACTTTTGTAGTGCTCATACTTGGGAATAATCGACTCGCGATGTTTTTGAATTCGTTATTTTGTTATACCTAATTTGCTTTTCCGGTACATCGATCGTAAAAGCTGCTTATATGCGTGAGCAATGTCAATGGTAACAGAGTTGGGCATATAGGGGTGGTAATCGATTACATGCGCTTACCATAGTGGCGTAGCATGCAATTTGGCAACGTTGCAATGCGTCCATTTAAATCCATTAAAAAGATCAAACAATAGGGTGTTCGGTGAACACCTTAGCATTCGACCTTTTACATGGGTTTAAATGGACACAATGCAACGTAGCCAAAGTACACGCTACGCCGCTGGCGCTTACCAAGTAATCGTAATCGTCGTTTTTTCGGATGGTGATTTCACGGTAATCAGGGCTAATTTTTTACAAGCCACCCATCATATTAGTTGCAGAAGAATTAGATCTAATTGAAAAGACCCTAGAGTTTACAAATTTATCTGTGATAAGAATATATTTAATTACCATACAAAGGTTTGACGATTACCGATTACCCAGTAATCGTGTAATCGATACAGGCCCGTCTCATGGGGGGGGGGGGGGACAAGGGACCCACAGGTCCAGGGCCCGGGCGTCAGAGGGGCCCGGCGCCAGGACCCCTCCCCAGGACCCACCAAAAGGGGGCCCGAAAGCCCAGTTGGTACCAGGGCCCGGGAGTTAGATGTGACGGGCCTGAACCGATTACACTTTTATTAGTCCAACTCTGATTGGTAATAATGAATTACATTTCTGTCGTGGTTGGGGAATACGGAGGCAATCATACGCGCCCGCAGAAGAATTGTCAGGGGGAGGGGGGCGGCAAAATTTTTGAACTTCACTGGAAGGTCTTGGGATACTGTATAGGTCACCAAAATGTAGGTTGACTTTTTCAGATTAAAGACGGTACGAACATTGTAAGTTTTTTTATTCGATTCATAAGCTGAATGGAGCTGTTGCAAACTTTTGCTACAGGCTTATTAATATATGACAATGGGGTAAAACCCTGTAAAAAAAACGATTAGCGCACTAAAAAATCATAAAATCCACTTATAAACTCACAAAATGCTTTTAAACGCGAGACCGTCATGGCGGTCGAGACCGCTCAAATAATGACAATTGTTTGCTTCTTCTTCTTGTGTGTTGTTGAGAGAACACCTCGTGTAGATGGCGCTGATTGAAGATAAGGAAACCCAATGCAAACCGAGGCCCCGACCGCCAATACGGTCTCGCGTTTAATAGCATTATGTGAGTTATGGAGTGGATTTCGTGATTTTTTAGTGCGTTAGTCGTTATTTTTACAGGGTTTTACCCCATTATCAACTATTAAGCCTGTAGCAAAAGTGTGCAACAGCTCCATTTGAGCTCTTACCCACTTAAGATCCAATTTTACTCGATGAAAAGCAAGGAAACACAGCTCGTTCGCAAATTTATGGGGAGAGGGCAAACCTGAACCTCATCACTGGTACCAAAGAATATCGCATTCGAAGTTTTTAAACAATCTATACAAAGTGCTCTATATTTTCAGTAAGTGTTCTAATCTTAATGAGAATTTCAAGGCTTGTAAATTCACAAGAACAAAAAATATTAATTCAGCCGATTTTCGGAATAAGAGCGACGGAGTGTAAAAGGTAGGCTCCGCGTACTTGGTATGCGCCCCTTCTCTCCGACGGATCCTTAACTATGTGAACTTCGACATGAATGCTTCGCATATCCATGTGTCGTAAGGGTGTATGGATCACATAAGAATATTTGTGCCCCATTCTCTTCTAACAAGTTTCCAAGAGGCGCGCATTGATGTTTACACTGAGAGAGCGAGGGATTTGAGCCATCAATCGTCTGTTTAGTGTTCGAGTCGAATAACATGCTAAAGAGATAAACCGACACAAGCCGGGTCGCTCCGGGGCTTCCCTTCGCTTCACTTTTCTATGTTCGGCTCTGTTCGGCTAAACGCGAGCGCTCACGCTCCTCGCTCGCTGACTTGAGAAAATATAGTCGACGCGCGAATGTTCGATCGATCGATGCATGTTCAATTAGTAATTTACGCTTACTTTTCCCCCTTTGCTAACCTCTCCCCCCCTCCACATCCATTTCCTGAAAAGCTCCTCTGGCTACAATTTACTATTCAACATTCCACATGTTTAGGGTTTTCGGGTAGCAAAGTGACACTGGTCGTACCCCACCCAATGTATGTTGCCATACTTAGTGACATATCAGACATTAATGTAGATGTCCCAATGGGTCTGTTGCGTACTTTTGCTACATCAATATAAATCATTGTTTCTAACGTAAAAGTCGGCGAAAATAACGATGCGCACATTAAAAACTTTCAAAATCCACTCATTAACTCAGAAAATACCTTCCATTTCAAACAACCCGCGCTACACTAGACACTATATCACCGACTTATAACTACAAAGATGGAACCATGAACAGAACTTACAAACATTTGAATGTTTCTATTAGATGCGAACATTTCTTATATTATTTTGTAATCTTTGATAAACCGAAAAGACCAGACAGCAAATGCAGCCAATAGTTCATGTATTTAGAAGGGAATTTCATCATTTTGTGGTTACGATGTTGTTCTTTTATGCACGGTGGTTCCGTCTATGGTAGCGTTCTAGAATTCAACCATTTGATGCATCCATGCAAAAAAGATTACATTATTCTATGATGTAGTATATCTATGTATATTGAAAAGTGCTGCTATTCGTAATCTTTTTTGCATGGATGCAGTAAATGGTTGAATTCTAGAACGGTACCTATGTAGTGGTATACCGGTGCAAATAGTGTCTAGTGTAGCGCGGGCTGTTTGAAATTGAAGTGATTTCCTGAGTTAATGAGTGGATTTTGAACGTTTTTAATGTGCGCGTCGTTATTTTTGCCGGATTTTACATAAGAATCAAGGTTCTATATTGTTGTAGCAAAAGTATGTCTCTATATTGTTGTAGCAAAAGTATGTCTCTATATTGTTGTAGCAAAAGTATGCAACAGACCCATTACCGCCACCCTTAAGAAAAAATTTCCGTAAAATACCCGTAAAAACGTAAATTTTTATTTAATCTAGGATCTGTTTGCACTAAGACCCTTCAAATACATCCCAGTTTTATTCAAAAAATAAGAAATATGGCGTAATCAATCAGGGAAAAAAATTATTAATAAAACTCGTAAAAATGGCCCATGTCCCAATTACCGCCATGCCATTAGTTAGTGGCTTCGTCCCAATTATTGTCATATCAGTTGTCCTCATTTTCGCAATACATATTTTCACTGGCTATTCATTCATCATCATGTTTGATGTACAAAAGGCAAAGAAAAAAAAAAGGTTTTCAAAAAAATATAAAAGATATACAAAAATAAAAAGAGTAAAAGATATTATAGATAAAATGATACAAAAATCCTAAATAGTTGATATAAATATTTGTCAAGTGCACCTCTTCTCTTTGCACTATGGGCGTTCTGTTATGCTGCGTGAATTTTTGTTAGCGCCCATAGCATCACTGAATGCATATTTATTTCTCTGGCTTTTTGACTTAGTATATATGTACCGTTTTAGTGGCTACCGCCACTTACGATTCCACGATAACATAACAGAACTTAGCGCTGACACAGAAAAATATGACATAAAGATTGCATCATGCAGAGCATTTAAAGGTACCATACGAATGAATAGATACTTCTGTTATAAACAAAACAAAATGTCTGTTTGAAACAAAATACTGAAAAATATAAGCTCAAGCCTCTTTAAGCAGTATTCTATGATCAGGTGTGAGTTAGTTGCGCTAATGCGTTCAGAGTTTCTTCGGGCACTTCAAGTTATAGGTTCCTAATGGATGTTGTTCGGCGCAAAGAAAAAAGTTTTTGATGAATCGTCGTTCTTCCTCGGCAGTTTGATAATCTCAAGTACTTAAGAGTAAAATGGATTAGTATATGGAGCAACAACTGCACGTGCGAGGGACTCTTTTGAAAATAATGCTATTTCATATTTTATGATGGGGAAAAAGTTAACAAATTTTCTTTTTTACGGTGGGTTTCTTGCTGATTACGTCTACTCCATACGATGGCCCATTGAGAAAATAAATAAATTATTGAACCTCTCTCGAGAGTATGTTCATGACAGAGCTGCCGTTTTGCGTTTAATAAAATACATGTTTCAATTCACCGAAGATTCCACCGGTTGAGCAAAGATTACACAGTTCAGTTCATGGGTAGGTCTGTAATGCACGAAAATACTAGCATCTTTTCTCGGTCGGTATATAGTCGTCGATGACTTAAAAAAACCTGCGGATATTTTAATAATTTAACGGCGACTGCACCAATTTATGAAAGATTACAGATCAGAGTATTTTCACGCAATACAGTCATGCACTGAATTGAACTGTGTAATCTTTTCTCAACCGGTGGAACCATAGGTGAATTAACAAATGTCATTAATTGTACGCAAAATGGCAGCTCTGCTCGAGAGTATAGGTTTGTGGTCAAAACGTTCATTCATTTATTCACTTATTTATCTACTTATTTACTCGTCGTTTTTCTACAGATGCGAGAATGGCATGCCAATAATTTCTAAACACACATAATGACATTTATATAATGGGTTAGATATGTTGAATACTATTATTGAACGCAGCCCTCCGCCCCCCCTCAACTTTTACACGAAAGTACTATCGAGAAATACATAGAAATTATACACGTGTATGAATTTGAAACAGAGTGTAATAAACTTGTATAAGGGTAGGTAAAGTTTTGATTACGTAAAAATTTTTAGTGCGTATGATTCATATAAAATTGTTAGTCAATTCGAGCGCAGGATTTTGCTTAGCTTAATCGGGTATGTGAAGCGCATTATTACGTCCTACTACGACGTGCAAACATTATTGACGTTAATGTGTATATATATTTTGACGTTCAATCAAGTGACACGCGAATGAATTTTTGTAGGTCTCATTCAAGTATAAAAACCATTCAAATTCGGACGATCCGAAACTTATGTCTTTACTCCTTCGGGGGAAAAAAATGAAAAACAAAATCAACATAAAAAGTTGCGAGGGAATTCAGTAAATTAGATTGGAGTGGGAAATTGATTCTAGTCACTACGTTACAGACTGTTCCAGCAGATTAACTATGTGTCTTATGTCAGTCTATCGTCCTAAAATAGCTTCTCAAATTCTCAAATAGAAAAGCCACTACTAAAACGTCTAAAATAGTGAATCCCGGGCGATATAGATTTTACCACTGGAAAGTTCAAAAATGCATTTTTGCGTGGTTTGAGACAAGAAATGAGGCAGTTACAACGGTCTGAATTCCGGGTTTTTTATAGCAAGCAAATGAAAGTTTACTCGGTAAGCTGCGAAATAAAGGATGCCTTTGGTTTCTCATTTGGTTTTATAGTTCCTATAAGATGAGGATTTGGCCCAAAATACATTGTTTTAAATGAGAATTCTATATTGTGGCGTCACAACAAGCTCGATTTTGTGCAACTTTTAAATGAGCGCATCTCTGAAACCGGTATATTTAAAATCGAGATATTTTCCTTCATATGATAATTTTGTGTTTGATTCGTCGTTTTCGGCCACGGATTATTCTAAGATACCACCACCCTGATATGAATAAAGCTACGGATCCAATAAATTTGGATTTAAACCAAACAAATAAAACGAGACAAAGTTGTTCATCACTAACGTTAGATAATCAGGTCAATCACTTTCGAACTCAAAGCAAGTACTCCTTTGAGGGCGATAAATCGTTGTACAAAGTTTCGAAAAAATCGATTAATAATAATTTTATTGGCAGTACTTTTCGAGGGTCGTGCGAATTACGAATTAAGCGTTATACATCCTCGTAAAATGAGACGATCACGTAAGAATGTTCATAACAGGCAAAAAAATGCAGTTAAAAGAGGTACACCCTGATAAGGAAAGGGGCCTCTAGGACCCCCCTCCCCCCATTCACCAGTCGAAAGTTCGCCTTAGTTTTACATAAAATCCACTAGAGAGGTATCTCTGATACATGTGATCGGACGAAAAGATTTCAGCAGCATATGGCTGTAACTCACGAAAAAATATTCTGATCTGTAATATTTTCTCAGCCGATAGAATCCTCGGTGAGTATCAAAATTTAAAGTCAACGGAATTCCCATCGTGGGTGGAAAAGATTACAGATCAGAGTATTTTCGTGGTTCATAGTTAGTCGTACATAGAAAAAAAAAAAAAAAAGACTGGTGATTTTGGAGTCTGCCAGAAAGTTTGGTAAATTTCACCAGATTATGGTAAAATATATCAACAGGTCAACTTAATTTACCACAAGGTACGTTGCATTTACCATAATATGCGATGAAATTTATCATACTTTCTAGTAGACGCCAAAATTAGCTGTCTTGCAACCAGATGATAGGCGCGCGTAGCATGCAATTTGGCAATGCTGCGGCCGTCCATTTAAAACTGTGTTAAATATCGATTTGAGAGAGTGCACTGTGCGCCCCAATAGTTCGACCTTTCACATGGGTTAAATGAACCATGTACTATGGCTTTTAGAAGAAAGTATCCTGATAGAAATTTTCATTTTCTCATTTCTAGATTTATTAGCGAATTTCTAAGGATTTCAGGTATTTCAGAGTCTAACACTATTAGAGCTTGTTCCAGAAGTGTAGGCGGACCAAAACCATAATCTTTGGCGAATTTTCAACTTTTATTCCTTCAAATCAATACCGAATTTGCCCCTGACTTTATTCTTTTGTGCTTAACGTTTTCCTCATTGAAAAAAGAACGCTCAATTTCATTTTTACTCATTTTCATCGAGTAATATCAGAAATAATGTTGACAAATTCCAAAGATTATCGGTCTAGGTCCGCCTACACTTCTGAAACGAGCTCTACTTCTTATATGACATTAAGCCTCAAAAAACTTAAAACGATGGATAGTAGAAGAAAAATTCATCAAGAAAAATTTCGATGAGAGAACTTTCTTTTGAAAGTCATAGTACAACGTTGCTAGGTCACACGAGACATCACTAGTCAGTCATACCACTGA
The DNA here is from genome assembly GCA_011764245.1 of Trialeurodes vaporariorum. Taxonomy (NCBI): domain Eukaryota; kingdom Metazoa; phylum Arthropoda; class Insecta; order Hemiptera; family Aleyrodidae; genus Trialeurodes; species Trialeurodes vaporariorum. The sequence goes on from VMOF01000002.1 coordinate 74,149,518, forward strand.
GCCGGACAGTGTAATCTTTTTACCGTGAACAGTGGCGTAGCGTGCAATTTTGCAACGTTGTATTGTGCCCATTTAAACCCACCTAAAAGGTCGAAAGCAAAAGGTGTTCACCGAACACCCAGTTGTTCGGTTTGTTTTCATGGATTTAAATGGATGAACTGCAACGTTGCCAAATGGAGCTGTTGCAAACTTTTGCTACAGGCTTAATAATAGTTGATAAAGGGGTAATACCCTGTAAAAATTACGATTATCGCTCTAAAAAATCACGACATCCACTCCTAAACTCACAAAATGCTTTTAAATGCGAGACCGTAATGAATGGCGGCCGAGGTCGTGGTTTTCTTATGAAAATTGTACGCTTCTTCTTCTTCTTGTGTGGTGTTGCGAGAACACCTCGTGTAGATGGCGCTGATTGAAGATAGGGAACCCCAATGAAAACCGCGGCCCCGGCCGCCATTACGGTCTCGCGTTTAAAAGCATTTTGTGAGTTTAGGAGTGGATTTCGTGATTTTTTAGTGCGCTAATCGTTATTTTTACGGGGTATTATATCCTATTGTCAACTGTTAATAATCCTGTAGCAAAAGTTTGCAACAGCTCCATTGCACGCTACGCCACTGACAGTGAAATGGTGGAATGACTGTCGAATCTTTTTACAGTCAAATGGTGGAATAATAATCAGTGTAGAAAAAATTCCTTTTGATATCCGCAAAACGGTAGTCCTGACAAATTGTCTCATTGCGGTTTCAATCAAACTTGAATATGCGAGGGGCTCGACGGAGAAGAGCGAGCACGTGGGTCTTGGGTCGTGGGGAGAGGGGGGGGGGGTCAGAAGAGGGGTCACCTACGGGGATAAAAGAGCGACTCGAAAACGGTTTTTGATTACGGAATGAATTTTTATTTACCAGTCACTAATTTGAAACAAATCAAACAAATCCCGGGAGTGAATAAACTACTCATCACCGTAATCGGCGCTCATCACGCTTCTACCTCTGTTCGGTTCAATCCAGTTGAGTCACAACTCACAATCAATATAATGACTGACGGACTGACTGACCCGCCGCCGATGAAAAAGGTAAGCTGCGAGCCAATGCGGTCACATACACACATTATACAGACGCACACAGACACCCCGCTCACACACACACACACACACAAACTTACACAAACACAAATACATACACTATACTATACATACACACGACACACTCGAATCTCGAGGATAGGCGAGGCAGGGATGAGGTGAGGTTTAAGAGACACACGCTGGGAAAAACTGTATGGTATTTTTGGAAAAAAAGCATTTTTTGTACCTGCGTCAATTTTTTTTTTTTTTTTTTTTTTTTTTTTAATTTGCATGCATAAATAATATGATTTGCACTACTATAGTGATTCGGTGCTCTAATTCAATGGGTCTGTTGCAAACTTTTGCTACAACGATTAAGAGAGTTTAACCCAATGTAAAATCGCCTGAAAAGTCCATTGGTGGCATCAGAGAGCCATAAAATGCAATAATAAACTCACAAGAGGCGTATAATGAAATCCAACATGGCGGAGAAATATTGAGCAATTTGTATGCATGCACCACGAACATCCAAGGATAGCCAACCTCACAATATCGATCGGAACCAATCACAACGTAAACAAACACATAACCTCTAGCTCCAGTGAGGTTGTAGAAGTTGGCCATCCTTATGTATGTTCGTGGTGCATATATACAAATTGCTCGATATTTTTCCGTCATCTTGGATTTCATGAAACGCCTCTCGTGAGTTTATTATTGCATTTTATGACTTTCTGATGCCACCAATGGACTTTTCAGGCGATTTTACATTAAATTAAACACTCTTAATCGTTGTAACAAAAGTTTGCAACAGACCCATTCTGCGGTTTGATCAAATCCATTTGAGCGTGCACGAAGCGCTTCGGTGCACCGTGGACCAAATAATATTAGGTCCCGAGCATTGAATTGCGTGCGGTTTCGACCAATCACAGAGCTTACGCACGGTCACATGATCGTGCATAAGTTACGCTCGGGACCGAACATTACTTGGTCCTGTGTTTATAAGTTTATTTGTTTCTAATATTTTCAATGTCGTATCACTTGAATCCTGCTTTGAAACTGAGCTCTTTTGACACACGCAACTGTTCCGACCTTCTGGAGATGGAATTGCCTAACCTAGGAAATGCAGGAACTTTTTATTCCTTTTCTTCTTTGCGAGCTTGAAATACATCCTGGAATTTCTAATGTTGTTGCCGTTATGATATTATTTTAACAACGCAACTTGGCAAGCGTCTAACCGTGTCTTACAAGAGTGCTGCGCAGGTATTTCAACATCAAACGATTTTGGTCCCTCCCTCCAGATAAAAGCTAATCTAATTTAATTATACCATCAAAGGACTTTCAAATGAACTCATCAGAATTCTTGCCCTGCAAGGTCTAATGTAAACGTTGGACCTAAAAAAAAAAAAAAAACTGATCCTATCCTTTCATGAATATCAGTTTACATACATATTTTATTCCGGGAAAAGTCTAGTTGGATATAGAACCACATTTCAAATAAATTTCCACGTTACGATATATTTATAATTAATGATCGTTCTCTCTACTACCGAAGTTGGACATGAATCATCTATTTAAACCGATTATATTTTTATTTGTTCCGAGACAATCCTGAGTAACACTCTAAACATTGAATGCATGCATATAATTTGATTAATTCTAGACAGTGGGTCAAAACTCGACAAAAATAGTCGAGTTTGTATATTGATGACTCTCCGAAATTCGATATTAGACGAAATATCCGGAATTTAATTCGGACTGAAAAATACGAATTTCTGAGAGCCATCAATATCCAAACTTGACCATTTTCGCCGAGTTTTGGCCCTTTAGGGCGGAAATTTCGTCCTTTTTTTTCGTATTTTTGATCGTTTGTAATTTTTACTGGACGTGTGTAGATTTTAGAGTCCGTCGGTTCTTGGAAATCCTCCGTATCAAGACAGAGGTCGGAAGAACAAGGGCCACTGGGAAGGGTTGGAGTAGCCAGCATAGCCGCACTGTTGCTAAATAGTGCATTACTATACCTGAATACTCACCCGCCTTCTTATCGTGAACAGAGTATAGAGAATCATAACTAGAGGTGTATTGTGCAGTTTGACAACGTTGTAATGATTCGATTTAAACTCAAGAAAAATATCGAATTATTGGGTGTTCGGTGAACACCTTCGCATTCGACCTTTCACATGGGTTTAAATGTACACATTACAACGCTGCCGAATTGCAACGCTACGCCACTGATCATAACTGCATTCTAAACCACCCGCGCTATAGTTTACACTATTTTTAACTAACACGGAAAAAAAAGATTAGTGAAAATAACCATACGGCTAGATGTTATGGTAAACTTGACCAGAAGTATGGTACATTTACCAATACTTTGTGTAAATTCGACGTGTTATCAGATAAAATCACCTAATACATAGTCAAAACATAGTATACTTCTGGTTAACATTACCATAACATCTAGCAGGTGCCAACATCAGGTATCCGTATGGTTATTTTCACCGTAGTTTTTTGTTTCCGTGAACATCAACGTCCAACAATTTAAGCTATAGCGATAGAGGAGTCCATAGCCGTAGCCAGGATATTGTCTTTCTCTCTCTTGGCCCATTTGAACGTATGTGTTAGAAAAGGATGGATACAGGGGCTGTCACGTGACTTCAGCCCCTCTTTCTGTCCTTTTCTAACACATGAATTTAAATGGGCCAAGAGAGAGAAAGACAATATCCTGGCTACGGCTATGGAGGGGTCCATATCAGTAGCGGCTCGTGCAATCTGGCAACAGTGCTATATTGCCATTTAAATCTGTGCTAAAAGATCGATTCTAGGAGAGGCACAGCGCCTCACCAAAGAATCGATCATTTTACATAGGTTTAAATGGAGGGAGTCCATTGCTGCCACATTGCACGAGCCGCCACTGGTCCATATCTACATGTTATCAGTCCTATCTCAAAGTGAGGCAGCATGGGTGATCTGATTCTGGTTTGTTTGCCTCAAATTTTTTAACCTTGTGCCGTCACCCCTCTCTCACAGAGGTTAAAATACTTGGAAGCGTGCAAAACACAACACAACAAGAACATGAAAGAGAGAGGCGGCGGGCACAAAGACAGACAAAAGATAAAAAAAAAAAAATGCAAAAAGGAAAATATGACGATGACGAAAACAAAACAAACAACCGAATAAAAATTGACCAAACTATAATCACTAAAATTGCACGCAGTAAATAAAAAACGCGAGTCGACGTATCACAGAATTAAACACCATAAAATCAGTACAAAACACGATAAGAAATAATCAAAACATAGACACGGTATTGCACGTAAAATTATCGGGACAAAACTTTCGGGAGCGCTCCGCGAATTACAATAAAATTACAAACGTACTAGAAATTACAATTACAAAATCAAAAGGCACGAAAATAAAACCCCCCGTTAAAATCCAAGTAAAAATTTCACGACTAGAACATAATGACAGAACTACAATTAAAATCACTAAGACACAATTGCGAAAAGAAAACTAGAAAAATAAATTTCAAGAAAATTAACAGCTAGCAAAAATGACTAGCAACGAGAGAATACCCTTCACGCAGAAACAGACTCAAATCCGGAGTTGCAGATAATAAAAAAAAGTAAAATGCGCAATCGGTCAATAAACGAGAATAAAATAGGCAATAAAAGAGCATTGAAATAATTAGGGTAGAATAAAATATAGAATAAAATAATACGGTTAAAAACTCAGCTTTCGATGAGATCATTGGATTCAAACATTGATAAAATAAACGGTCCATTCCATGAGAAAAACATCAAAACACGTTCAAGGACATCTCCAAACGTATATGTCAACGGTACAGTAAAATCATGGCCAAAGATTGACAATAGACCCAAAAAATAGCGTATAGGAATTTCCAACCAAAATCCAAGAATCAACAAATAAGACCAGATACTTGAACCCTACAATAAACATAAGAAAATCAAAACCTTAGAAACAGAGAATACGCCATGTTCACTCGCAGACGGCAAGGAACCAAAAATTGAACACAAAACGAAAAGAAAAACGATAAACGAACATCTCCCCGTGTACTTCAAATCGACCACTCATCTCACACAGATTGAAGCACACGAGAAAACAAGAAAAAAGAAAACCAACGAAACTCACCCTTAAAGGGGCAAAAAATCCACAATGAAAATAAAACAGGAACAGATAGATTTCCAAAAATCGACGGACACAAAATTCATACGAAAATGACTAGAGCTGACAGAAAAATAAAACTGACTGAACGTCCTGGGCTGAGCTCTGCACTTCTCGGCAGTTCGAAACTGAGTACCTCCAAGGGTCGAAACTCAAAAAGAAAACCTTACGAAAAAAGAGGAAGTGAGAAAGGTGGGTGGTCAACGCAACCGGAAGAATATCGAGAAATCGAACGCCAGAAGACTCAACCAAGGGACAGACAAGATGGGGAAAACCAAACATGAGTGCCACGCACTAGGTCAAACAGAGCAAAAGAACAGGAAGAGTAAAGAAAGCAGAGAGAGAGAGAGAGAGAATAAGAGTGTCGGTTCGAGAGAAACGGCACAACCTTAAATTGAAAACTGTAACTAATCCAGTGGAAAGTGATTTCAAACGAAAGAGCAAGTGTTTATGAGTAGGGTTCTGAGGCACTGATTTCGGTATTTTTTCGGTATTTAGCTCTGTCTTTGACTGCAGCCTCTAAACGAGTGAGATTGATAAAACTGCCGTGGGCGACGTAAGCCAGAAGTCAACTAAACACAATAAAACTGTCGAAGTATTGATACATAGCATTCCCGCATCATACTACCTTCGAATTCCCTGAAAGTTATGTAAAATACCGAAAAAATCAGCCAGTTCGGTATTTTACATAACTTTGAGGGAATTCAAAGGTATTATGATATAGAAATGCTACTTTGACAGTTTCATAGTATTTAGTGGGCTTCTGACTTACGTCGCCCACGGCAGTTTTATCAGTCTCGCTCGTTTAGAGGCTGCAGTCAGAGATATAGCTAAATACCGAAAAAATACCGAAATCAGTACCGCACAACCCTACTTATGAGTGGTTATTTGGACACAGAATTCTAATACAACTATCCAGGTGAAAAAAGTTTGCTATTTCTGTTATGTGTCAGTTTCTTTATCGTGCAAATCCTTCCAGAAGAGACAGTTATTTCCATTTCTGTGTCCAGACAGCCACTCTAAAACACTTGCACTTTTGATTTTAATCAATTTTTAAATGCATTTGTCACATTTTTATTTTATTTTTTTTTATTTTATTTTTTTTTTTTTTTTTTTTTAAATTTAAAGGTTGGAAAAAGTGAGACAAACAAACCGAGCCTGTGTGAAAAGCGTCCATAACAGATTTCGATCATGGCTATCTCCGTGCTGCCTCAACATAACGTCCCACAAATCCTCTCTATAGCCAGTGGCGGATCCACGGGGGGGAGGGGGGCACGGGGGCACGTCCCCCCCAAAGCCTCAAATTTTGCCTTTTTTCAATAGAAAATAGCCCAAAATTGCTTCCACCGACGCTTCAAATTTCAAAATTTTACAGGCGTGCCATCCCCCCCAGAAAAATTTTCTGGATCCGCCACTGTCTATAGCTATAGCTCGTTGCCAACGTCATAGAATCACAAAATAACTTTAAAGTTTGAGGCGTAATGGCGGAGCTACGCAGATATACCATCGGAGATTCGTATCTAATTTGAGATTTTTTCTCTGTGTGTTTTTATAGAGAGAAAGACAAACTAGATAGGAATCGCCTATGATATACCTGCATAGCTCTGTCATATTTGCTCTTAAATGGCAGAGCTACACCGGTGTCATGGGGGATTCCTGTCTAATTATTCACTCTCTTTTTATAAAAACACACAGAGGAAAAGCCTCAAAGATGGGAATCTCCCATGGTACCTTGCGCAGCTCCGCTATAACGCCTTAAAGTTCAAAGTCATTTTGTGAGTCTGTGAGTGACTTTAATAATTTTTCAATGTGCTCATCGTAATTTTCGCTAGTTTTTACGCTGAAATGAACAATCGCTTGTAGCAAAAGTTAGCAAGAGTCTCATTATTTCGCATCCTATACAACTTTTACAGCTTGTTCCACTGGGCGACGGACAGTTTTATTCTTCCCCCTGCTTCGCATTCATTCAAACATATTTACTATTGCACTTAACATGCGAGCTCATTTCTCGCACAATTTAAATGAACGAATCAATCTACTTGAAAATATGAATAATCCCTCCTCGGTCATTTTCCACGATTTCCCCCCCCCCCCCCCCCCCCCCGAATCGTTTTCCTTCAATCGTGCCATGGATTCAAATCATTACTTCCAGAAATTTGCTTCTGTTGATGAAAATATGTCAAAGAGAGTTCGAGAGCTCTCACTGAATGAGGAGAATAGACTGTTTTAGTAGAGCGATATATCGTATCGATTGCCGTCCGAGGGCCTCTGGTTCCAAACAAACTCTGGTTCAATGTAATTTCCCCATAAGCGAACTTTTGAACGGAAATTTAGGGCATTAAATCAAACAATTAATGCGACCTTTTTGCGATTATGAATTCTACGTTCTCGAAAATGCTTAATTATGCCTGGTTCCTTGGCTAAAACTGCCGAAATCAATAAGATATTACAGATTAAATGTTGCATTTGTAGGTTAGAATCGCCCGAAATCCCGCCAATTCCACAACAACAACAATAACATTTGGGTGATTTCAACCTCCAAACGCTTCGTTTAATCTGTAATATCTTGTTGATTGTGGATTTTTACGCTTTAACGACATAGGTGTCCGCCTCCAATGAATACAAAACAAGGGGCCCTAGACACACACATGGACTTTTTTCTTTTATTTGGACCTGAAATCGCGTAAACAATGACGTCTCCGATGTCCATTGACCTGCCGAGTTCGAATTTGGCCTTAGTTTTGATCGAAAGATTCTAGAGTTTCCACAATTTAAACTTTATCACGAACATTTTTTAAAAGTAAAATATGCGTAAAATCGAGACGAGTTAAGTAGAAAATGATATCATTTTTGAAATCAGCGTCCCAAATACTATTGATTAGCACACTATTAATGTATGTAACAAGAAAATTCATTGAAAAACATTGAAATTTAGTTTAAAAAAACACTGATGTTTGGTGCTTTCGCGGACAGTCATGTCGTTAAAGAGGCCTACTTGTTGATTGTGGCAGTTTTACGGATGTAACCAGGCAAAATTAAGCATTTTCGAGGACGTATAATTCATAATCGCAAAAAGGTCGCAATAATTGTTTGATTTAATACCCTAAATTTCCGTTCAAAAATCCGCTTATGGGGAAAGTGCATTGAATCAGAGTTTGTTTGGAACCAGAGGCCCTCGGACGGCAATCGATACGATATATCGCTCTACTAAAACAGTCTATTGGTTTGTTTGTCTAATTATTTGCAACATTTACTCAATAAAATTTATCAGTTGTACTAACTCACCCAATAAATTAGGTACCCCAACCGTTTAATCGGTACTCGGTGCCAATAAACTCGTACCGCGTACCAGCTAAAATTGGTACTGTATACTATCGACGAATTAAAGGTTGTCGCGAGATTTTCACGAGCTAAGTTTTGCCTTCAAGGTTCTGGTTCGGCCACTCTTCCTACTCCTTACACCTTGCAGGTAAGAGGTCAGTGCGGGTGGGGCGGGAAAGCCGTCGCAGATCAGTCCCCCACTCACTCTCATAACTGAAATTTTTTGAAAATCTCGTGACAATCTTTAATTCGTCGATAGTACAAGCTGGTTGGATCTCCGCTTATTCAAATGAACAATGGGGCTATTGCACACTTTTTCTATTAGCGATTTAAAAGAAGATTATGGCGTAAAAACCTCAAAAAATAACGATGGCGGCACTAAAAACTTCCACAATCCACTCCTAAACTCAATAAACTCAGTTATTTGCGCGAGTGTAATGGAGGCCGAAGGCACTAACAATGGGAGATTCCCATCTAACAATTCTGAAACTCCATCAAGAAGTGACCAATAAGAGACTACTTTCATTTGACACCGGTGTCACTAGGTGTTGCGGCACCATTCATCGGATGTGGATCATCACTCTGATGACTAATTACTCTGTGAATCATCCTTGTCAACATAGAAAGAGTGACGAAATTAAGATAGGAATCTCCCATTGTTAGTGCCTTCGACCACCATTACGCTCGCGCAAATAACTGCGTTTATTGAGTTTAGGATTGGATTTTGGAAGTTTTTAGTGCCGCCATCGTTATTTTTTGAGGTTTTTACGCCATAATCGACTATTAAATCGCTTATAGCAAAAGTGTGCAATAGCCCCATTTGTGAAGAAAATATTTTTTAATCTTTTTTCTCTCTCTCACACCACTTTTTTTGTTGTTGTTGCCAGTGTCAGATAGATTGAAGAATGAGAATTCCAGCTCTGATTCGATGAGAAACATGGTGGTGTCCCGATCTTCACCTCAGGCCGCATTTAGACACGTAAGTCTAGTTTTAGAATTATTTGCATGCGTTTTAGAAGAGGTTGTAACCGATAGTTGGAGCAGGGATGCAAACCGGAACCGGAACCGGAACCGAAATTCGGACCCGGAACCTATAACATGTTTTGTTTTGGTTTTGCTTGTCGAATGGGTCTGTTGCAAACTTTTGTTTTAGCGCTACAAAGTATTCAATCTCATGTAAAATCGCGTGAAAAGTCCATTGGTGGCATCAAAGAGTCATAAAACGCAATAATAAACTCACAAGAGGCGTTTAATGAAATCCAAGATGGCGGAGAAATATCGAGCAATTTGTATGCATGCACCACGAACATCCAAGGATAGCCAACCTCACAATATCGATCACAACGTAAACAAACACATAACCTCTACCTCCAGTGAGGTTGTCCAAGTTGGCCATCCTTGGATGTTCAAGGTGCATGCATATACAGATGGCTCGATATTTCTCCGCCATCTTGGATTTCATTAAACGCCTCCTGTGAGTTTATCATTGCATTTCATGACTTTCTGATGCCACCAATGGACTTTTCAGGTGATTTTACATCAGATTATACACTTTTAATTGTTGTAGCAAAAGTTTGCAACAGACCCATTCAAACCACGCCCTTTGTATATCAGTGGGTCAATCAGAGACTTCCCTTTTAGCGCATCATGAGTCAACAGTAGGCGAGTAGGCGGCTGTTGGCTGTTGTTCCGATGAGTTCCGACCAAAATTGAGCTGGAAAAGTGGACACCTGTCCATGGGCGCACCCAAGATTTCTGTATGGGGGGGCCAAGTTGTCATTTCATATGGGGGGGGGGCTGGGGGTCCTCCCACGGAAAATGTTGAAAATTTAGCTCTTCTTAGACGTAAAATTAGGCAACTTCTATTCAGAAACTATATTGAATTAACTCTCGAGAAAAATTAGATTTTCCGAGACTATGCTGTTATTTCGGAAATATCTTCATCATGCTGATAGAAAGACGGAGTCTTCAGGAAATCTAGATTTCAGAAGAAGATCGAGCGAAATCAACAATTAAAGACATTGCTGTCGGGAAAGATGTGTTCCTCCAAGGAAAAATATGTTTCATGACATTGATACTTTTTTAATTCATTTCCTTTCCAGTCTTTTCTTTTTCTCTCCTCCTCATTTCCTCTTCTCTTTCTCTTTGCCTCATTTTTTCCTTTCCTTTTCTCCTTTTTTCCTTTCTTTTCCTCCTCTTTTCCTTTCCTTTCCTCCTTTTTTTTCTTCCTATGGGGGGGCCTTGGCCCCCTTGCCCCCCCCCCCCCCGGGTGCGACCATGCACCTGTCGCAAGCTTTGTGCTGGGTCTCTATTTGTCTCCTCCGAGTCTTACTATATAGGAACATCGATTTTGCGCGAGAGAACTCTATAACCTTGTCCACAGACCTTTTAAGCGGGATTTCAAAACATAATATGAAATGAAGATGGTAAAAAAGAAGAAGGAGAAGGAGAGAGGGAGGGGGAAGGAGAGAGAGAGAGAGAGAGAGAGAGGGAGAGAGAGAGTGAGAGAGAGAGAGAGAGAGAGAGAGAGAGAGAGAGAGAGAGAGAGAGAGAGAGAGAGAGAGAGAGTGAGAGAGAGAGAGAGAGAGAGAAAGTGGTGTGGAGAGAATCGTGGAAGAGAGAAAAGAATAGGAGCATCAAAAAAAGTTTTGTTTCGCCTCTTATGGTTTATTTTTATCCTGTCATTCGTTAAAAGTATTCCATCCGAGTCGGATGCTCATAGTTATAAGGGGGGACTTGCCGACTTTTCCAAAGATAGGAGTCAGCAAATGAGTCCGTTTTCTCGTTGAAAAACATCGCATTACAGAGCGGTTAATGCGGCGTAACACGCAGGTTGAAGGATGTCTAATGATTTTGAGTGTGTCGTAGTTTTCCTTTCAGCTTTTTTCCGTTTGCCGCGAGATATTTGGGGGTATGAAATTGGAGTCGCTCCCGGATAAGAGTCCGCGGACAAGAAAAGTATCCTTTTGACGACCTCACGAAACGAGCCACTTCTTGCGAGAGAGGAAAGTGGTGAGCGCGCGCTAGGAGCAAGAGGGTTTAAGTGGCGTTTCATTGTTTGTGTCAAGGGAAAGAGGCGGAGTGACATAAGAGATAGTTTGTGTAAAAGAGACAGAATGAGCACCAATTACGGGGATGGATACATACTTACGTGGTAGCAATTCATAGTAATGTTGTATATATATACAGCGTCTCGTTATTCGTACGCGCTGCGGGTTACAAATCGATAGGATGAGTAACCTACTCAAACGACTTTTCTATGTGGATGTATACGTCTAAAAATAAAGTGGCTCTGTTAATCTGAAAGGGGCGTTTGCCCAACAAACCCTTGTGACCGCAACATTTTACCACTTTTTTGAGAACACAATAGTCAGCTTCACTCAGCTCATTCACGAGAGAGCTGCGCCAACGTAACCTACTCAATTTTAGTGGTGACGTCATGTAGGTCGTTAGTGGCGCAAACCATCGCGTCGTTAATCGTCTTCCTTCCATTTGAATCTAACCAAATATATCGACTGTTCGGATGAGCAATTCACAATGAGGATTTTTTACTCGAATCCTTGAATTTTTGAATTTTGAACAAGATATTTGCTTAAAAGGGGAGGCTCAGAAGTCGCCGCCTCCGATTTTGAAAACAATTGCATGAAAATGTAGCCAAAGTAACACTATTAGACCCGTGTTTCTCACTTTTTGCCAATGGGCCTTCCTAAAGCGTCAGGAATTTTTTGAAAGTTGCCGAAATTCACGTAAATATTCGGAACGCTCCCTGCTCGAGTTTTTTTACGTGAATTTCGGCAATTTTCAAAAAATTCCTGACGCTTTAGGAAGGCCCATTGGCAAAAAGTGAGAAACACGGGTCTAATAGTTTTAATTCAGCTACATTTTCGTGCAATTGATTTCAAAATCGGAGGCGGCGACTTCTGAGCCTCCTCTTGTTAGCCTTTCTTGAAGGATTTAGAGGCTCATCAGTTTCTTTAGACAAACAAGATTTTAAGTGGAGAAAATTTAAGTCACGGATCTTAAGAATCTTCAGGTCAAGAAACGTCTCTGAGAGCGTTAGTGTATAAATTTATGCATTGAGACATTTTCACTTTATGTCTTTGTAAGATGTAAACAGTCCCAACCGCGTCTTCTTCCATTCTTCCAACCGCAAGTGTTAAGTTGAGCGTCACTGTCCAGCGCAACTTGTTCCTTACTTCTTGATGTGTTCTAGTTCTAATATAACCTAATTCCACTCCGCCGACCGGGTCCGCGGCTGGAGCATGTTTTATTGTAGCAATGTACCCTCGTTGATGTGTTTTAGAAATCAATAAAACTTATTTTAATACCGTTGATAATCGTTATAATTAACTTGCCTTTACATTAAGTCCGTAATTTTTCCATCAGCAAGGTTTGAGGTTATGACCACGTGGACTCTAAGGTTTCTACACTTTTACAGCAGCTTATAGGAAACAGTGGGTTTTATGCGGTTTTGGGATGTTTTGGGCATTTATTTAGGCATTTATGGGCCTTATAATCGATTTTTCAGCTGGGGCAGGCCTGCAGAATTTTCCACAACCTTTGCACCTATTCTTCTGCAATCCCAACTTTTTTTTGCCGCACGAACTCTGTTTTGCCACACTTTTTGCAAAAAAGGTTATTTTTACGCGGTAGATGAAATTTTGCCTCATAATCAGCGCGCTTGGAGAAATGTCACCTCCAAACAGTAGAATTTTGCCTCCAAATTAGCACATTTTTGCCACAAAATTTTTAAGTCTCGCCACAATTTGCCACAGAATTTCCAATTTTGCCACACCGATCACGCAATCCGAGATTGCCGGATAGGAAATATTCTGCAGGCCTGAGCGGGGGAGGGGAGTTCCTCTGATGTTCCTGATTTTAGCGGGGGGGGGAAGGTGTCACAAAAATTATCAGGGACATAAACAGAAAACCCCCAGCTGTTGAAATCGATGAAAAGGCCCAAAAATGCCTAGAAATTCCCGACAAATTCCAAAAACGATATAAAAGCCACTGTGTCTCGTTAAGGGCTGTACTAACGTAGATCCCACGTGGCTATAACTTCAATGGAGTGGTTGGAGGTATGAAATAAGACGGTAGTGTACAGCCTTAACCCCAAAAATTGTGTATAACTTTGTCTGAAGTACAAATAAATTAGCCCAAGTTTTATTTAAATCTCATAGAAAAAGATAATCGAGCCGAAATTTCTGGTGATACTTTTAAGCAAGTCGCGAGTTAATTGTCAAAATGGTGATTGGGGGGGGGGGTGCATTTGCGATGAGTAGGAGGGGTTTATTTGTAGAAGGAAAAGAGAGGACGGGGGTAGGACACGAATCCAGGGACAAAGTGAGGCAGGATTAATCGACATAAAGCAATGAGATGTACATTCCCATTATCTCATGAACGGCGCGTTGTCATGCAACAGTTTGAGAAATGCCCGGAATCAACAATTGTCACACTTTGTCAAGCAAATCTGACACAGTGACTCAATTTCTCGGGCCTGCGGGTTCAACCGCTCTCATATGTCACGCCACCACCAACGCTGCCGGGTTTGGTCTCCTTGCAGAGTTGCAAGATTTGAAGTGAAAATCAGTATAAAGTTTACATCGATTCTTTGTAAGGTAAATAATTCGTGGCCTAAAGCAGTCAATCTGGCTTCGGTGGCTCGTGCAGTCTGGCAACAATGTGTTTCCTCCATTTGATTCCTCGGAAAACAATCGATTCGATCGTGAAGCGGCGCTTCGCCTGCGATCGACTGTTGTACATAGATTCAAATGGAGGGAAAACATTTTTGGCAAATTGCGGAAGAGCCGCCGCTGCATGCCATCAGGCAACACTGGACGATCGATTGTTGTAACCCCCCCCCCCCTTCTGAACGTGTGTAAGCCTTTTGACAGTTGTTGTGACGAGCGGTAAATTTAAACTCCAGGAATCTGATTGGCTTACATGCTTATAAACGTTAAATAGACGTCTGATTGGTCAATTATGAATTTTCCGCTTCTCACTAAAGCCATCGAGCTTTACATTTATCTAGAGCAGTGGCGACTCGTGCTACTTGGAAACAATGTCTTCACTCCATTTGAATCTATTTCCAACAATCGATTACTGGTGAAGCACAGCTTCACTTTCGTATCGATTGCTTTTACATGCAATCAAATGGAGTGAAGATATTGTTTCCAAGTAGCACGAGTCGCCACTGATCTAGAGAGGCAGTCTAATGGGTAATGGGTATGTTGCTAACGCCATAGCGCTATGGAGGGTTGACTATGGTGTAAAATCGAGTGAAAATCACACTGAGAGCGGCAAATAGTCTCAAAATATACTCCTTAAGGTGATTCTATGGCAAACTCCCGAAAATTTTAATCCGATAGATGGCGTTACTTGTCGCTGGCTCCAAAAATAGCCGTTTTCTGACGGTTTTTTGCTGTTTTCTCTGAACAGACGAATATTAGACAAAAAATCGGAATGTCAGCACCTGCTTAATTTTTTGCTTGATTTTTTGAGCCATAAACGGGCCAAATTGGTTCTAAAATAAAGGCGAAACTATGCAAAGAAAAAATCATGTGTAATTTGGAGTTGTATCAGCAAAGATTACGGGTGAAACCGAAACCTGTAATCTTTGCTGATCAAAGATATTATATACTATATAGATACCGAGTGCTAGGGAATAAAATGGTCCCAGATCCTGTAAGTATGCAACGTGTTTTGCGCATAGGCAAACATTCTCATAGGCAAAGCATTGAGGTGTTTCGAGTTCCGTGAAATATTAAAAGAAAAATTGTCGAATGGCGCTTTAAAAATTTTTATGGCTCCTTACTGATGTAATAATCGATTTCCATAAGTTTAAAGTTAAATTTGTGGCAAAATTTATCAATTTATTACAGTTTGAAAAGTCCGTGTATTTCGTATGGGATCTCAATGTAAACAAGAGAACATAACCTAACACACAGATTTCAAACATCATTAAATTATTCATAATGCGTCGAATTTCAACTTTCAAGTTTTGAAATGTGGTCTGTGGCTGCAGCTGCGCGATATGTAAGTGTGAAACCAAGAAATTACAGCTTTTTTTTTCAGCAACGGTCAGGAAACTTGGACGTCCTCGTAAGCTCGTAATAGGAAAGTTTGCCTATGCGCAAAACACGCAGCCTACGTGGCCGGCGCATCTTCCCTTTTCTGTACCCCCTAGAAGGTCCATTTTCCCTGCCTTAAGTAGGACCTCATTCAGTATCTATATAGTATATAATATCTTTGTTGCTGATACAACTCCAAATTACCCATGATTTTTTCTTTGCATAGTTTCGCCTTTATTTTAGAACCAATTTGGCTCGTTTATGGCTCAAAAAATCAAGCAAAAAATTAAGCAGGTGTCAACATTCCGATTTTTTGTCTATTATTCGTCTGTTCGGAGAAAACAGCCGAAAACCGTCAAAAAACGGCTATTTTGGGAGCCAGCGACAAGTAACGCCATCTATCGGATTAAAATTTCCGGGAGTTTGCCATAGAATCACCCTGGCAAAAGGTATTTGAAGGAAAGCCCAAGATAGCGGTCGAAAGGGCAAATTAACACTACATGCATGAATCGCGCGAGCAGTAAAGATGGCGGACGACGGCATTCGTCAAAGTATGTACTTGCGCGGCGTTTCCTTTTCAGAATTCCGGCAAATCGACACGGAACGTAATTTATTCACCATAGTAATCTCAAACAGTAACGAGAAATTAAAATTTACCCGATAAAAACACAAAGAATGACACAAAATGTAAGTACTGTGGGGAAGGAAGACGTTATTTGTTTACATTCTAACCTACATTATAGATTGCCGTTGTCGGCCTTCTTTTGGTGCTCGTGGTGCAAGCATGCAGGGTTGATTCGCCCTTTTGACCGCCATCTTAGGCTTTCCTTAAAACGCCTTTCGTGGGTTTATATGAGTGGATTTTGAGACTATTTGATGCTCTCAAAGTGATTTTCGTGCGATTTTACACCAGAATGGGTTGATTCGCCCTTTTGACCGCTATCTTAGGCTTTCCTTAAAACGCCTTTCGTGGGTTTATATGAGTGGATTTTGAGACTATTTGATGCTCTCAAAGTGATTTTCGTGCAATTTTACACCAGAATCAACCCTCCGTATATCGCTGTGGCAAAAGTATGCAACAGACTCATTTTCAGCAATTTTGCATCAACTATTCATTTTTTACTTAAATATCACGCCCAGTTTTGCTTAATTCTTACTTAAGTTTTACTTAAATTTTCATGTCCAAAATTTATAAAATAAATAGTGCGGTTCTATCGACGAATTAAAGATTGTAGCGAGATTTTCACGAGGTAGTAACTTTTACCTTCAAAGTTCCGGTTCGGCCACTTTTCATACTCCTCACACTCAGCAGGCGAGAGGCCAGAGCGGGCGAGGTGGCAAAGCCGTTGCAGATCAGTCCCACACGCACACCCATAACTGAAAATGTGTGAAAATCTCGCGACAATCTTTAATTCGTCGATTGTACATTGCAATACGCGAGCCACCTGCTCAAAATACCCTTGGAATTTTCCATTTCACGAATAAACTTTTTTTCAGATTTAATGAAGATTTGGCAATTATGTGCGACTCTTGGTACTTGTGTCAGTTTTTCCTGCATCGGGGGAGGGTGCACAATGTGCAGTGAGGGGGTGGCGCCGCGATAGAGGGTGGAGGCGCGTCGCGTAGCATGCATGCGGGGTGGATGTAATAACATTGTAACACTGCCGCCTTAACGTTGTCAACATCCTCCTTAACCTCGTTTTGCAGTAGCAATGACCCCAACCTTCTTCTTTCTCCCATACCTCTCGATACTAGATTATTAATGACAAATGACTCATTCGTTGTTTGATTTTATTCTATTTGAATCAGATTCTGTAGGTGATCTTTATTTTTGTATGGGAGTTTGGGACCGAAAACCCGAACATTCTCTCTTTTGTACGTAGGTTTTGATGATTCCAGCGATGGATCTGTTGCATACTTTTGCTACAAGAATATAGAACCGTGATTCTTATGTAAAATTCGGTGAAAATAACGATGCGCACATTAAAAACGTTCAAAATCCACTCATTAACTCAGGAAATCACTTCAATTTCAAACAGCCCGCGCTACACTAGACACTATTTGCACCGGTATACTACTACATAGACGGAACCACCGTGCATAAGTAAACAACATCGTAACTACAAAATGATGGAATTCCCTTCTAAGTACATGAACTATTGGCTGATTGGCAATGGTCCATAACCAAACATATACAGAGTTGAAGTGGAACTCAATAATTAATTGACAAGACATCCCAGACTTACATCATTGTTATTTTGAATTGTTAGTGTGTGTATAAAACGGTGTGTTGAGGTTAAGTTTTCATCGACGGCTACTCATAATGTAAAGGCATTGGCGGTTAAACTTCTAAACTATGTTTAGGTGCAATTAAAATTTCTCCGTTCTAAGCTTTGTTCGCATATTTAAAATGAGTAGCGTGTAAATGGCTTAAACCCCGCATGGCGCGTGATATCATCCAAGAAACGAAAGTTCATGATAGCTTCGGCTGAAAGATATAGGCAAAATTGACAAGATTGAAAAACCTAATGACCCAGTTGCGTTATCTTTAAAAATCGTCATTGAGAGATGAGGAATCTAGCTGGCGGATTGTTGCGGGTTGTTGAAAGGGGGAAGGTTATCATGATTTTCTTAACCCTTAACTGCAGATGAGCCTAGATCTGGAACAATTACTTTGAAGCCTTATCTAAAAGTAGGGGACTTGAGTTGTACTGTCGCTGCATGGTGGGTCACATGAGGGGAACAGATACTAAACGAGTAAGAATTGTCGATTTTGTCCTAGAGCGCGCAGCACAGGATAGAGAACGTGCAGAGTGGTTGAAAATAGCTCACTGAAAATCTGATAGAGATTTTCCGATTTTCACTGTTATGTTTGGGAGTAACGCAGGGGTATCATATACAAAAAAAAACAACTATTGAAACTTACTAACTTATTTTTTACTGCTTTATTTATTCTTTTTTTTTTAGCCTGAAAACTTTATTTTCAGTTGCATGGATACCTAAATGTGGGTAAGGCCATATTTGGAACAATTAATATTCAGGCTCTTTACCATTGAAATATAATGGAAAGAATTTTTTCACTATTTTTCCCTGTCTCGAGGATCAAAATTGTACTGAAAAAAATTATTTTACTGAAAAAAAAAAAAATCATGCAGTAAAGGGTTAAATAAACCTGGTGAGAATGTACTGCAACGACAAACAAATCGAAAGATATAATGTTCATTGCTGTTATTTGGAGAGGAGGAGAGGAGGTTTGGAGGTGGTTTGTTTACGGACAATTTCCTACGCAATTCCCCCCGGACACTTCCCCCCGTCATTTCCTCCGGTCATTTCCCCCGAGGACATCCCCCGTCAAATCTCATCCCCCGGACACTTCCCCCCGGTCATCCCCCCAGCTACTTTCCCCCGAGATTATTCATAGCTCATCAAATGATGCATCAACTTTTCGCAGGTTTGAGACTGTCCGTAAACGAAGTCAGCGGAAAGTAAGAAAATTTGGCTGAAATTCGTTTGACAGGCATGTTTAAAAAGTTGCATTATTTGTTTTTGTTTTAAAGATTTTTTCATTGTTAATGTATCATCAGCATCCTCGAAAAAGGGGTATAATCTACTAAACTAATTAATTCTTTTGAAGATTTACAGTCTAAAAGAGAAAACCAAAAACTGTATTTATTGGAGGAATATTGACAATATTGATTTCTACAATCTACAAAAACTAGGGGGAAAAAGAATTGCCAACATATAGGACAAAGAAGAAATAGAATGAATGCAACCTCAAAGAATAAAAACATATTATATCCTCGAATCACTTTAAAACTTGTTGAAAGCCACATCAGAAAATTGAAATTAGGGATCTCAAGTGGCCTTCAAAAGATAAAGTAGGCAACAATTCCTACAACTTCTCTTCAAAATCGCAGACACTGCGAATTGAAGGCTGAATTATGTCTAGAGGTAAAAATATTCGAAATTCGAGGGGACTGGGGCCTCTAGGGATCTCCCCCAGCATTATAAAGGGGATCTAGGGGTATCCCGCATAAAAAATGGTGTGAGAAAGTGTTCCTAAGGTATGCCCTACAGTTTATTTTTTTTTTATGTTTTGGAAAAAAAAAAAATTACTAGAGGGAACTAACGGGGGGATGTCCTCGGGGGAGGGGATGTCCTGGGGGAGTGTCCGGGGGGTAATTGACGGGGGAAAATGTTCCCGGTGGAACTGTCCGGACACCGGTGAGGTTATACGATTCTGAGAGCACTACAGGGAGGATTTTTTGAAATTTGTGAGAATATACTCCGCAGACAGACAAATCGAATATAGTTAGTATAAATCTAGCTTTTAACAAAGTGTTTTCCATATTGAAAAGTCTGCGCTACTTGCCAACCGAGAAAAAAATCAAAAAGCCGGTCCAACATTGATGGATAACCCAAAAACTGTCTACTTTAAGATTGACAATGATTTGGCTAGATTTTGAAACAATATAATTCACAACAGTGGCGTAGCGTGCAATTCGGCAACGTTTTATTGTGTCCATTTAAACCTGTGTAAAAGGTCGAATGCGAAGGTGTTCACCGAACACCCTATCATTCGATCTTTTTCATGGGTTTAAATGGACGAACGGCAACGTTGCCAAATTGCCACGCTACGCCACTGATTCACAATAGCCCCGCGGGCCGGGCAATGGGCATGTCTCTGATCCACAAAAGAATGATCGTCTGTGCATCATTGCTAACCTCCATAAAAAAGTGTTATACTGCATATTGGGTAGAGTGTATTGTGGATAGCTTAAATATTTGACAGTCAGTCCCTAGAGTAAAAAGAACATATACGTTCCTGAAATAGTTGGGAAACACCCCGAAGGAACTGAATCAACTGACATTTTTTGAAGAGAAGGACCAAAATAAACGGCAAATTTAGAAAATATATCAAGAAATCGCATCAAAAAGCTATTTTTATTCCTGCATCCTCCAATGGGAATACATGAATTATAAATCATATTACCTCATCATCATGTGTGTGTATTACAGTGGGTATACAGTTGGTTTACTGATCAATGACCGATTTATTTATGTTATGGAGTTGGTCATGCGTATCTGCTGTGGACCGATTTCATAATTTTGTTTCTATCTTTTTTACCGCGCAATGAGCGCTTTTGATTTCAATATGGGCAAATATTTTATTTGACATGAATGGTTCGGTAACCTCTTACGTTAGTTAAACCGTTATACTCTCTTGAGTTGTCAGTGTACTATCGACGAATCAAAGATCGTCGTGAGATTTTCACGAGGTAGTAAGTTTCGCCTTCAAGGTTTCGGTTCGGCCACTTTTCATACTCCTCACACTTTGTAGGCGAGAGGCTAGTGCGGTTGAGGCGCCAAATCCGTTGCAGATCAGTTTCACACTCACACCCATAACTGAAAATTTGTGAAAATCTCGCGACAATCTTTAATTCGTCGATAGTACTTGTTTGAGAACTTATACCAATGCGTCTAGCAGAAAGCGTACTTTCTCGAAGGATCGCCGGTGAACGTTTTGGTCAGGCTACTAATCTTAATTCAAACCAATAATTTGTGTTGATGGGTTTGAGCATCGCATCGATGGCATCAAATACATCGGGCTCATCTGAACCCCGCAATAATTTGGGGTTTGGATGAAAGATTATTTTGATGCCTCTTGTTTGCCCTGGAAATATCAGCATCAAATATTAGCAAATGTGATGGTTTGCAGCCTGTGAGAATGTTTACGAAATCATTCCAGAAAAAACGCTTAGAGACAACAACAAGTTATTAAGACCTACGTGATTTTTTTTTTTTTTTTTTTTTTTTTTTTTTTTTTTTTTTTTTTTTTTTAAGAACCACTCGTGCTAAACAGAGACTACTAAGTTTGGCAAATGATGTGGTGACTTATGGCCTCACCTAACCTAACCACTTCAAACGCAAAAATGCAACTTATTTTTTTGTTTTCCAGTCATCGATACCATCGATATCATCGGACATGTCGGTGTATAACTTACAAAATAATAGGGCTCAGATGAACGGATCATGACTTTGGTGCTACAAATATTCGAAAAGAAAACAGAAAACATTTGTTGTCAAAGGTTGGCAATGTTCATCGGGTGGTCGCAAAAACACTCTTTTAATTAGAGACCCAGCGCAAAGCTTGCAAAAGGTTTCCCTTATTCCAGCTAGTGGTGGCTCGTGCAATTTAGCAGCCATGCTTTTTTGTCATTTAAACCTATACAAAAGTATCGATATCTTGGGGGTGCAATTGCACCTCCTGGAGATCGATTGTTTTACATAGGTTTAAATGGAGAGAATACATTGATGCAACATCGCACGAGCCGCCGCTGATTCCAGCTCAAGTTTGTTTGGGACTCATCGAAACAACAGCGAACAGTCACATACCGTCGTGGGCGGATACAGGGAATTGTCTTTCTCTCTCTCCTCCCGTTTGAGCTTATGTGTTAGAAAAGGACAGCAGAGGGGGCCATCACGTGACTTTGGCCCCCTCTTCTGTCCTTTTCTAACGCACGTTTTCAAATGGGAGGAGAGAGAGAAAGACAATTCCCTGTATCCGCCCATGCATACCGTCAAGTGATGGATGGACAAAGGTTATTAGGTCTTATTTATGGTTGAAAATTACGCTTTTTTTCTTACGGTTCCTGATTCATCATATCAAAATTATACTCCTCAATAATTAATCGAAGTTTTGACTTAAAAGCGAAACGTCTGGTAGAATTCGACTGGAACCACCCATGTGCGCACTTCTCAACGGTGTGCGACTGTTTGCTGTTTTTTTTTGCTGAGCACCCGGGTAAAAAGGAACCTACACGAAAAAAAAAACTACGATGAAAATAATCATACGGATACCTGATTTTGGCACCTGCTAGATGTTATGGCAATTGTAACCAGAAGTCTACTATGTTTTGACTAGGTACTAGGTGATGTTACCTGATTGCATGTCAAATTTACTCAAAGTATCGGTAAATGTACCATCCTTCTGGTCAAGTTTACCATAACATCTAGCAGGTACCAAAATTAAGTATCCGTATGGTTATTTTCACTAACCTTTTTTTCCGTGTATTTGACTTGGCTCACGTTCTGTGGCGGGTGCACAAAGTTTTTTTGAGGGTGAGGAAGGGGGCACGTTTATGCAAACTGAAATTTTTATCGTCTCAAAACGCATGTTTGTGGCATTTTCAGTTGAAAAATGTGATTTTTAGAGTTTGGGATGGGTGGAGGGGGCGTGCGCGTGCCCCATGTGCCTCCTTCTGGACCCACCACTGGTAATAACTTCTATACCACGGTGGTATTACCACCGGAAGTATAGTATGTGCTGAGTCTCTGTATCAATAGTCGGGCTCAGGTGTCCAAGTATGCTTGAGCTCCTCACTACTGCGTGGTGGTGGAAGTCTGGAAGAGCTCCTTGTTACCTGTTTTCTAAGGAGTCTCAGCTGTTGCAATAAATCCCGTTCAGACAAGATTTCGAGCTTGAGACCCTACATCAAATCGTATCACATTAGAGGACGGGGGAGGGAGAGAGAGAGAGAGAGAGAGAGAGAGAGAGAGAGAGAGAGAGAGAGAGAGAGAGAGAGAGAGAGAGAGAGAGAGAGAGAGAGAGGGGGGGATAGAGAGAGGTGGGAGTGTGATATAGAATGAGAGAGAACTCAAACAAGAGGTAAGAATAGCTTCTCTCTTGGTTCTGGAATTGGTGACCTAATTCTGTCACCACAACGACACGACCGGAACGTAGCGTAACGGGGCATGGCTCAGTGGGTTCAAACTCAATCGCACGACCGTAGAGGAGTCAGACTGACACATAATTTTCAAACATTCGATCTTCAACTTGCTCAGTCGAGACTTCAAATTGACGGGGTAACTGACAAACACAAGAACAACCACCCCCCCCCCCCCCCACCGTCTACTCTCACCGACCTGTCCGTGTCGTCCCGACTTCAGC
>VMOF01000002.1:74178101-74413101 GCA_011764245.1 Trialeurodes vaporariorum
CCGTACAATTATTGAGCCTTGGTCTTTTTAGGTAGAATTTTGGCCATTTTAGTCCGATATGTTGTAATTTTTGACCAGTAGAGCCAGGTTAAAAATTCCAGAATTTAAGACCAAAATGACCATAATTCTAATTAAAAAGATCTTGGAATGCTCCTGAAAACTGCCAGAATTTCTTCTCGGGTTTTTTTTAACATGCAGTAAGTACTGCATGTTTTTGTTTTTGTTTTGTTTTGTTTTTGTTTTGTTTTTTTTTGTTTTTTTTTTGTTTTTTTTTGTTTTTTTTTTTTTTTTTTTTTTAGAATTCTGGCTATTTGTAGTGGAGTATTTTTCTCCGTGATGCCTGAAAAGGCTACTGAAGAAAGAAATCAGTGCTAGTCGGCCTAAATTTAAGGGGTAGACAAATATTCCTGCTCTGCAGTGTTCGTTTTGCCTATACCTCTAATTGAAGGCGTTTGAATGGACAGTCTGCGAGGCAACTCCAGAGTTTTGGATACAGAAGCAAGTTTTCAATCAAAAATATAAGTATGAGTATATTTTTGGAAGAAAAGGACACTAAGCTAAAAAGCAAGAAGAACGGGATGTTGAAGTATCACCTAGATAATTAATTTTGCACACTTTGCATGACATTCAGGATCGTTAGGTCTAAACTTAATTATGATGTGTGTCAAGTACTGATGGGCACATTAATAAACGAACATTTATCAGAAATAGAGTTTTCGAGGACACATGAAATTCCAAAATATTAAGAAAACTCATCTTTCAATTATTTGGAGAATTTGCCAGAATTTTTTACCCCGTTGGAGATCCAAGGAGAAAAAGACAGATCAAATAAACGAGTTTTTTGTTTTGTTTGGTTTTGTTTTGTTTTTGTTTTGTTTTGTTTTGTTTTTGTTTTGTTTTTTTAAATTTAGCGGTTTGGAAGTTTTGAACGACGCCGAGCGCATTGGAACTAGTGTGCGTCATTCTCTGAAGGAATCAGAGCTTAGAATCGCTGCATGCAGCAAAAGTTTTGCTGTAGCAAAAGCTGCAAAGTAATAGACATATTGCACTAGCGAACAAAAGATTACAGAGAACTTCGTTGTAGCATCTGTAACTACACTGAAAACTTTACTTTATCCGTAATCTCTTCTACATCGGTCCAAACGCTTCGGTGAATTCTCAGAACTGCACTGCTGTACCCACTATTCATCTTATCAATCTGTCCGTAACGATAAAGCTTAATGAGATCGCAGTCTCCTTTTTAGTCAGAAAAGCTCTGTCTGAAATGACTTTTACGAAGAAGAAAAAAAGAAGGGTGGGAAAAAATCGATTTTAAAAACAATGTCCATCCGCTCTCACCTTTGAGTACT
The DNA here is from genome assembly GCA_011764245.1 of Trialeurodes vaporariorum. Taxonomy (NCBI): domain Eukaryota; kingdom Metazoa; phylum Arthropoda; class Insecta; order Hemiptera; family Aleyrodidae; genus Trialeurodes; species Trialeurodes vaporariorum. The sequence continues at coordinate 74,179,451 of VMOF01000002.1, forward strand.
TCATTCGGTCCGATGGAAAACTTCGCGTCGCAAGCACCTTCTATTGTGCGAATTGAATCGTTGCGCATGAATTCGATGGCGGCATCAATAGAGGTACCTATATTACAAATACAGTATGTCCCATAAAACCCTTTTACCAAGCCCAAGTCGAAAACCCCATTTCTCATATCAATAAACAGTTGGGGGGTCTTCGCTTGTAGTCGGAAGAATTCCTCATGTTAATACATCAATTGAATAGTCTTCAGACTGACACAATAGACTGTTTTAGCAGATCGATATTTCGTATCGCTTGCCGCCCACCTCTGGCTCCAAACAAACTTTGATTCAAATGTGAAATCTCCATAAGCGCATTTTGAACGGAATGGGGCAGTTGCAAGGGTCTGAAATGTTGTGTTTTCTATAAAGAAATTGATAGTACTTGATGAGCTGAGAACAATGGTGCCTTTGGTTTTTTCATAAGTGTCCCGTTTTCGGAGATATAGACGTGTAAAATTGTATAAAATCGTGTGTGTAGTGACGTCACTACGCGAAATTCCCATTTAAAACAATGTATTCCGGGCCAAAAGCTCATCTCCGGAACAATGGGACTTGAGGAGAAACCAAAGGCATCTTTGTTCTCAGCTCATCTAGTACTTTCATTTTCTTTATAAAAAACTCAACATTTTGGACCCTTGCAACTGCCCCATTATAAGGTATTAAATCAAACAGTTAATGCAACCTTTTCGCAATTTATGAAATCTACTTCATCAAAAATGCTGAAATATGCCTGGTTCCACGGCTAAAACTGCCGTAATCATCAAAGATAAAACAGATTGAACGATGTATTTGGAGGTTGTAATCACTCGAAAGTTATTGTTGTTTTTGTGGAATGGACGGGGATCTGGCAAGATAACTCAACTCGGCTGATTCCAACCTCTAAATGCATCGTTTCATCCAAAGAGTAAACAAGAGTTGCAATTGAATAGAAGGCCTAGAGGCGTGGTCAACGCAGATAAGGGATCGGAAATGCAGGTTGGCCTCTGATTGGCTGTAATCGTGGGTCCAAACCTTTTTTTGACCTCATGGATATTAACTCGGGGTTTTTGTTCCGGGCCGTTTATCTCGAAACTTGTTCAAAATTGACGCGTCGCAATTAATACGAGTCGATTTAGCGACATTTTCTCAAGAAATTGATCATTGCAAATTCGAAACACCTGTTTCAGTTGAAAACTACACATAATAGTAAGCTACTCAACACGCGCTAAGCATGAAAACACACTATTCTTTGTACTTTTGAAACGGCTAGACCCTTACCCAGCGTTGGAATAATCATTTTCCCACAAAGAATGTTCAAGAAAGTTCGAAACGCGATTATTGGGGGATTACCTTAAAAACTAACTTGGCAAAGTCAGAAATAAAAGGAAAGAAACGAGAGTTAAATAAGAAAAAGTATAATAAACGAGAATAAAAACCGAAACTGAAAAAAGGCAAATTAAAAACAGAAAACACAATTTACAATAATTGACATCGCGCTGGTCGATGGCCCGTCGGAGAGGAAACCCAGATGCTGACTGATTAGGTAAGAATTAGGACGTTTACACGGTATTTCGTCTCCGCCGCGCCTTCAATCAGTTTACTCGTTGCCATGGTTACCTGATCGGGCCGTTTTCCTAACACTTCTCGTCGAACGCGCTTGGATCGTGCCGCGAACCGGCACACTTTTCAAATGAGATAGTATTTTCGAATTTTCAATAAAGTAATACTTATGACCTTGAGAAAATTCTGCCAAAACGACTCGTATTATTTGCGACGGGTGAGTTTTGCACAAGTTTCGAGATAAACGGCCCTGAAGGAAAATCCCGTGTTAATTTCCATAAGGGCAAACATGACCCATTGCCCATTGACCCATTTTGACCCATGCATTTCCCGCCATTCCCAGCCAATCAGAAGCCGATTCTTATCAGCATTGACCACGCTGGCTCTGAATGCAATTGCGACTTTTGTTTATTCTTTGGTTTCATCCATAATATCTTGTTGATTTCGGCAGTTTTAGTAGAGGAACCAGGCATAATTAAGCATTTTCAAGGACGCAGATTTCATAATCTCAAAAATATCGCATTATTAATTGTATTATTTAATAGCCTAACTGACCGTTCCAAAATGCGGTCATGGGGAAAATACATTGAATTAGCGAGTTTGTTTGTAACTAAAGAAGGCGGCGGACGGCAAATCGACACGAAATATCGCTCCACATAAACAATCTATTTCCTAGCAGACCAGGGGGGTGATCACGGAGGATCGTTATCGTTATCGTTATCGTTATCGAGTAGAATAGTGTTGAAGAAGAAGAAATAAGAGGATAGCCTACTACAGCGCGAGTAACTGCTGCACTCGAAAACGATAACGATAACGATAACGATAACGATAACGATCCTCCGTGATCACCCCCCTGTTGTGTATCTACCTGAGGTAGGTATTTTCCGACTTCGGCCTGGTAAGAACTTCTAGGACACACTATATATAGGCATAGATTCGCGAGTTGACAGGTGACCCAAGATTACCCCGCTCTTTCGAGCGTATGAGTGATGCTCTCGCGACAGACGCGATGACGTAGATGAGCGCCTCCTCGGAGTTGTCAGATATATAGTGATGAGTAGTAGTGTATAGCAGCTCGGGATAATTTCGATGGATCGATCGAAGCCATCTCCTCCCAGAGAAATAAAAATTATATTAAAACTCATTAAGTATATATTTCAAAAATGACAATATTTGAAAAAAAAAAAAAAAAAAAAAAAAAAAATAGAATATTGCAACAGACCTATATTATATCTTACACGGAAAAAAAAATATTTGTGAAAATAACCATACGGATACCTGATTTTGGCACCTGCTAGATGTTATGGTAAACTTGACCAGAAGTATGGTACATTTACCGATACTATGAGTAAATTCGACATGCAATCAGGTAACATCACCTAGTACCTAGTCAAAACATAGTATACTTCTGGTTAACATTACCGTAACATCTATAGCAGGTGCCGAAATCAGGTATCTGTATGGTTATTTTCACCGTAGTTTTTTCCGTGTAAAAATACAGCAATTTTTAATACGGTCGTTATTGTTTTGAATAATAATCAATACTTTAATTCACCGAGAGCTTCCACCATTTTGATTTTTTTTTTTTTTAAAATGTTGTCCATGCGTTTCGGCAAACTTGGATGCCATCCTCAGTGGAGTAGAGTAAACAACACTAAAACTAAAACTGTAAGTTAACAAAAGACTTAAGTACAAGAAAAAAAAAACAAAGTGTCGTTCATTGTTGTTTACTTCACTCCACTGAGAATGGCAACCAAGTTATTTGCCGAAACGTATAAATACTTTTAATTAAAAAAATTCAAAATGGTCGAAACTAGGTGAGTTAAAGTGTTGATTATCTTAAAAAGTATGCCTACCTCACTACCTATGTACGATTTGCATTCGTGATCTTCCTTCTCATTACGACACAGGATACATGGGCGCATCCGGTGCCCCCCCCCCCCCATAGGAAGAAAAAAAAGGAGGAAAGGAACTGAAAAAAGGAGGAAAGGAAAGGAAAAAAGGAGAAAAGGAAAAGAAAAAATTAGGCAAAGAGAAAGAGAAGAGGAGGAGAGAAAAAGAAAAGATGGGAAAGGAAATGAGTTCAAAAAAGTATCAATGTCATGAAACATATTTTTCCTTGGAGGAACACATCTTTCCCGACAGCAATGTCTTTAATTGTTAATTTCGCTCGATCTTCTTCCGAAATCTAGATTTCCTGACGACTTTTATCTCAGCATGATGAAGATATTTCCGTAATATCAGCAAAGTCTCTGAAAATCTCATTTTTCTCGAGAGTTAATTCAATCTAGTTTCTGAATAGAAGTAGCCTAATTTTGCGTCTAAGAAGAGCTGAATTATCAAAATTTTCCGGGGGAGGAAACCCAGACCCCCCCATATGAAATGACAACTTGACCCCCCCCCCCCCCATACAGAAATCCTGGGTGCGCCCATGAAAACACAGGATATATTTTGAGAGCCCTGCTCCGCCTGCTGTATTCTGTTATTATATGAAGGCTGGAAACTGTAAAAACGTAATAGTTCACGGGAGCGCGGATGCCAGTTCAGTGTTCACACAAATGTCGTCTCCCTATTCCTTTAGACATACAAATCGCCTTTCTTCATCTTTTCGTCGCGTAAAATGTTTCTCCGATTGGGTCTGTTGCAAACTTTTGCTACAACGATAAAGAGTGTTTCATCGTATGTAAAATCGCCCAAAAAGTCCATTGGTGGCATCAGAAAGACATACATGAAATGCGATAATAAACTCACAAGAGACGTTTAATGAAATCCAAGATGGCGGTAAAATATCGAGCAATCTGTATGCATGCATCTTTAACATCCAAGGATTGCCAACGTTGACAACCTCACAGCTTCAAAGGTTATGTGTTTATTTACGTTATAATTTGGTGTGATCGATATTGTAAGGTTGGCTATCCTTGGATGTTCGTGGTGCATGCATACAGTAGGCTGGGCCGAAAAAAGCGAATTTCGGATTTCGAAAACGCAATAGCAAAGAAAAGTTGCTCTAGGTGGTCCTAAAGACGTGTGTAAAATTGCAGCCCCGAAAAATAATTTTTACTATCGCCGCAACGCCTTTGAAATTTCGTCAATTTTGCGAAAAAAGCCAAAATTTCACAATTTTTGACGATTAGGCAACCGTTTTTTGAGGTCGATATTCACCGATATTTTGCCTCAAACCAGCTCTAATACACTTATCATCAACTTACTTTTGCTTATTTTGAGGTTTGGTGCCCCCTAATCTCCTTCTCAAAGGTCCTAAAAATCGCTGAAAATTCCGAAAAAACCCCGATTCTGAGAAACGTTTAGGAACTGTCAAAGGAATCTAAAAGTGATAATAACGGGTATGTATACCCAGTTTTTTGGCAAAATTAAGGTGGCTCTAGAGGGGGGGGTGGGGATGCACCCCTATCCCCACCCTCAACCCCCCCCCCCCACACCACCACCGGCCACAGGACCTATCTAGGTATTTTGGTGTGCTTTCTCCATGACGCGACGCGACAACAGTCTAGCTTTGCATGTATGTAATTACGTACAATGGGGATATAAATTTACTGTGTAGAATGTTTTTTGGCAAAACAGATGTGACAGTTACATAATTTTAAAAATCAAAATTCAACTCTCCCCACCCTAAAATGTTGTCATCACTCTATCTATATGTGCCACAGCTTGCCAAAAAAGAGGTTGCCGCGTAAAACGATTTGCACCTCTTCAGAACGGAGACTTCGGTTCATTTTGAAGCATTATGTTCTAGGTCCCAATTTCAGAAGTTTTAAATTATCTCGCATTCAAAACAATGCAAAAGACAGAGACCGAAACAGGTCCGCCATGTTGAAAATTCACCGAAATTGACCGAAAAAATGTTTCCATTGGCTCTTATGAGAGTTTACATTCTGATTACATTATTCTGTGATACTGCTTCATTTACAACGATAGTAATTTTATATCATTGGGATGATTCATTAGGATTGACTATTATGATCACAAACCTACAGGCAGTTGTGCCTCAGAATGAAGTTCTCTTCCTTGCAACCATCCCCAACCTCAAGACCATGTTACTAAGTACATGCCTCACATTTAGTTGGAACCAACGAGTTATAGCTATATAAGGGGTCACAAACGTGTTCAAACGCTGACAGCATGGACGATCGGAATCTGATTTGTTTGTCTCGCTGATTTTCAACTTTAAAGCAAAAATTATTGTTAATCCAGGGGAATTGGTTGTAAACGAAAGTAATAGTGTTTTAGAGTGGCTATCTGGACACAGACTTCTAATACAACTATCCAGGTCAGAAAATGTTGATTTTTTCTGTCATGTGGCATTTTCTTTATTTATCATACAAATCCTTCCGTTAGAAACAGTCATAGGGAATACCATGTGTCCAGATAGCCACTCTAAACCGCTTGCCCATTGGTTTTCATAAGCGTCGGTAGACGCAGACGGCAAGTCAGGTAACCCCACTCTACTACCACCCTCTCTACGACCTGACAAGTCTGCGCTGCGTAAACGCTTATAATTACAGAAATTATTTCATTCCCCCAAACCGTGCCTTGATATGATCCTGTAGCGAAAAAACTACGCAACCAAACTCATCAAACTTGGTCTTATTTTAACCAGCGTGTTCTGTGCTCGTGCCTTTTTTTTGTTTGAACGCAATCCGTCTAATATTTATTGAGAAATGATAAAAAAACTGAATTTCTTATTATAACGGCTATTTCAAACTACGCGGTAACTCTACTCTCATTGGCTACTGCCTTTTAGTATTTGAGATCGCCGTGAGAATCGACGCTTCATCGTCAGTCAACAACAACTGCACATCATTTCAAAACAAAAACATTTCTCCCTGCTTTGACACTTTTGAAATAAACTCGTTACAAATACATGAGTGATACAAGTGATTATTGTTTCAATTGCAACGGAGGCCGTGAATTACGAAATTTGTCCTCCTCAGTTCTTCTTTTTAAATAAATGTACCAAACATCTTTCCTAGTTATTTCTTTTGTGTGCTTCTAATTTGCTGTATGCACGCGTATAGTAAAGGTTGGTTTGCTCTCACAGTTAGGTACTTTTGCATATTCATTTACTTAATAACTATTCTAGCTCTGAAGCTGAAAGTATTCGAATTTGGGCATAACCGCGGAGCTTCATTTTCCACTTCATTGCTTGCAAATGCAACAGCTGAGTACCGTAATACTGTTGATCGCTGGAGGGAGAGTAGTTTCTGATGTGTTTACAGTACCTACCTTTGTGATTTTAGCACAGAATTATACAATGTAATATTCTGTGATTTTAGTATAATGATTCATAAGCAAGTAGTGACAAAAGTTCTTTGCTGTGTACTTGTAGAGTTTACAACTGATATGTTTATTTGATGAGAACTGGTAGTGACAGTACCTTATTTCCCTGAAGTTACAGAATTGAGCTATAGCGGATCTGCGAGCGGCAGAGTAGCCAGTGGCGGATCGGCCAGAGGCGGACCGGCCAGCGGCGGATTACCCATTGGCGGATCGGCCAGTGGCGAATCGCCCAGAGGCAGACCGGCCAGCGGCGGACCGGCCAGCGGCGGACCGGCCAGTGGCGAATCGGCCAGTGGCGGATCGGCCAGCGGCGGCCTAGCCAGTGGCGGATCGGCCACCGGCGGACTACCCAGTGGCGGATCGGCCAGCGGCGGCCTAGCCAGTGGCGGATCGGCCAGCGGCGGATTACCCAGTGGCGGATCGGACAGTGGCGGACTGGCCAGTGGCGGACCGGCCAGTGGCGGATCGGCCAGCGGCGGCCTAGCCAGTGGCGGATCGGCCAGCGGCGGACCGGCCAGTGGCGGCCTAGCAAGTGGCGGACTAGCCAGTGGCGGATCGGCCAGCGGCGGATTACCCATTGGCGGATCGGCCAGTGGCGAATCGCGCCGAGGCGGACCGGCCAGTGGCGGACCGGCCATCGGCGGACCGGCCAGCGGCGGCATAGCCAGTGGCGGATCGGCCACCGGTGGACTACCCAGTGGCGGATCGGCCAGTGGCGGATCGGCCAGCGGCGGCCTAGCCAGTGGCGGATCGGCCAGTGGCGGATCGGCCAGCGGCGGACTACCCAGTGGCGGATCGGCCAGTGGCGGATCGGCCACCGGCGGACTACCCAGTGGCGGATCGGCCAGCGGAGGACCGGCCAGTGGCGGATTACCCATTGGCGGATCGGCCAGTGGCGAATCGCCCAGAGGCGGACCGGCCAGCGGCGGACCAGCCAGTGGCGGATTGGCCAGCGGCGGACCGGCCAGCGGCGGACCGGCCAGTGGCGGATCGGCCAGAGGCGGACCGGCCAGCGGCGGATTACCCATTGGCGGATCGGCCAGAGGCGAATCGCCCAGAGGCAGACCGGCCAGCGGCGGACCGGCCAGTGGCGAATCGGCCAGTGGCGGATCGGCCAGCGGCGGCCTAGCCAGTGGCGGATCGGCCACCGGCGGACTACCCAGTGGCGGATCGGCCAGCGGCGGCCTAGCCAGTGGCGGATCGGCCAGCGGCGGATTACCCAGTGGCGGATCGGACAGTGGCGGACTGGCCAGTGGCGGACCGGCCAGTGGCGGATCGGCCAGTGGCGGATCGGCCACCGGCGGACTACCCAGTGGCGGATCGGCCAACGGAGGACCGGCCAGTGGCGGATTACCCATTGGCGGATCGGCCAGTGGCGAATCGCCCAGAGGCGGACCGGCCAGCGGCGGACCAGCCAGTGGCGGATTGGCCAGCGGCGGACCGGCCAGCGGCGGACCGGCCAGTGGCGGATCGGCCAGAGGCGGACCGGCCAGCGGCGGACCGGCCAGTGGCGGATCGGCCAGAGGCGGACCGGCCAGCGGCGGATTACCCATTGGCGGATCGGCCAGTGGCGAATCGCCCAGAGGCAGACCGGCCAGCGGCGGACCGGCCAGCGGCGGACCGGCCAGTGGCGAATCGGCCAGTGGCGGATCGGCCAGCGGCGGCCTAGCCAGTGGCGGATCGGCCACCGGCGGACTACCCAGTGGCGGATCGGCCAGCGGCGGCCTAGCCAGTGGCGGATCGGCCAGCGGCGGATTACCCAGTGGCGGATCGGACAGTGGCGGACTGGCCAGTGGCGGACCGGCCAGTGGCGGATCGGCCAGCGGCGGCCTAGCCAGTGGCGGATCGGCCAGCGGCGGACCGGCCAGTGGCGGCCTAGCAAGTGGCGGACTAGCCAGTGGCGGATCGGCCAGCGGCGGATTACCCATTGGCGGATCGGCCAGTGGCGAATCGCCCCGAGGCGGACCGGCCAGTGGCGGACCGGCCATCGGCGGACCGGCCAGCGGCGGCCTAGCCAGTGGCGGCCTAGCCAGTGGCGGATCGGCCACCGGTGGACTACCCAGTGGCGGATCGGCCAGCGGCGGACCGGCCAGTGGCGGATCGGCCAGTGGCGGATCGGCCACCGGCGGACTACCCAGTGGCGGATCGGCCAGCGGAGGACCGGCCAGTGGCGGATTACCCATTGGCGGATCGGCCAGTGGCGAATCGCCCAGAGGCGGACCGGCCAGCGGCGGACCAGCCAGTGGCGGATTGGCCAGCGGCGGACCGGCCAGTGGCGGATCGGCCAGAGGCGGACCGGCCAGTGACGGATCGGCCAGCGGCGGATTACCCAGTGGCGGATCGGCCAGTGGCGAATCGCCCAGTGGCGGATCGGCCACCGGCGGACTACCCAGTGGCGGATCGGCCAGCGGCGGCCTAGCCAGTGGCGAATCGCCCAGAGGCGGACCGGCCAGTGGCGGATCGGCCAGAGGCGGACCGGCCAGTGGCGAATCGGCCAGTGGCGGATCGGCCAGCGGCGGCCTAGCCAGTGGCGGATCGGCCAGCGGCGGATTACCCAGTGGCGGATCGGACAGTGGCGGACTGACCAGTGGCGGATCGGCCAGCGGCGGCCTAGCCAGTGGCGGATCGGCCACCGGCGGACTACCCAGTGGCGGATCGGCCAGCGGCGGACCGGCCAGTGGCGGCCTAGCAAGTGGCGGACTAGCCAGTGGCGGATCGGCCAGCGGCGGATTACCCATTGGCGGATCGGCCAGTGGCGAATCGCCCAGAGGCGGACCGGCCAGCGGCGGCCTAGCCAGTGGCGGATCGGCCACCGGCGGACTACCCAGTGGCGGATCGGCCAGCGGCGGACCGGCCAGTGGCGGATCGGCCAGCGGCGGCCTAGCCAGTGGCGGATCGGCCAGCGGCGGATTACCCAGTGGCGGATCGGCCAGTGGCGGATCGGCCACCGGCGGACTACCCAGTGGCGGATCGGCCAGCGGCGGACCGGCCAGTGGCGGATTGGCCAGCGGCGGACCGGCCAGTGGCGGATCGGCCAGCGGCGGCCTAGCCAGTGGCGGATCGGCCAGCGGCGGATTACCCAGTGGCGGATCGGCCAGTGGCGAATCGGCCAGTGGCGGATCGGCCACCGGCGGACTACCCAGTGGCGGATCGGCCAGCGGCGGACCGGCCAGTGGCGGATTGGCCAGCGGCGGACCGGCCAGCGGCGGACCGGCCAGTGGCGGATCGGCCAGAGGCGGACCGGCCAGTGACGGATCGGCCAGCGGCGGATTACCCAGTGGCGGATCGGCCAGTGGCGAATCGCCCAGTGGCGGATCGGCCACCGGCGGACTACCCATTGGCGGATCGGCCAGTGGCGAATCGCCCAGAGGCGGACCGGCCAGCGGCGGACCAGCCAGTGGCGGATTGGCCAGCGGCGGACCGGCCAGTGGCGGATCGGCCAGAGGCGGACCGGCCAGTGACGGATCGGCCAGCGGCGGATTACCCAGTGGCGGATCGGCCAGTGGCGAATCGCCCAGTGGCGGATCGGCCACCGGCGGATTACCCAGTGGCGGATCGGCCAGCGGCGGCCTAGCCAGTGGCGAATCGCCCAGAGGCGGACCGGCCAGTGGCGGATCGGCCAGTGGCGGATCGGCCAGAGGCGGACCGGCCAGTGACGAATCGCCCAGTGGCGGATCGGCCACCGGCGGACTACCCAGTTGCGGATCGGCCAGCGGCGGACCGGCCAGCGGCGGCCTAGCCAGTGGCGGATCGGCCGCCGGCGGACTACCCAGTGGCGGATCGGCCAGCGGCGGACCTGCCAGTGGCGGATCGGCCAGCGGCGGCCTAGTCAGTGGCGGATCGGCCAGCGGCGGACCGGCGAGAGGTGGATCGGCCATCGGCGGACTACCCAGTGGCGGATCGGCCAGTGGCGGATCGGCCAGCGGCGGACCGGCCAGTGGCGAACCAGCCAGTGGCGAATTGGCCAGCGGCGGACTAGCCAGTGGCGGATCGGCCAGCGGCGAACCAGCCAGTGGCGGATTGGCCAGCGGTGGACCGGCCACCGGCGGGACGGCCAGCGGTGAGACGGCCAGTGGAAACGGAACTGTAGGTTAGCATATGGATCAGGGAAAAGAAAGGGAAATGAGAGTGTTGTCCCTATCGTAAAATGAGCACTCGAGAGTCTATGTGAATGTTGGCCGGAAACTATTCATAACTGCTGGCTAGTCAGCTGATGGATAACAACTGTAGCTTTTATTTGTGGAATGAGAAACTGGAATTTTACAAGCTAAAACCAGAGTATATCCCATCAAAAACCTTTCCAGGTGCAAGCAGACGGCATCAGGTAATTATGTCTGTCACAAAAAGCCGTTCCAATGCATCCACTCAAAGATATGATATGATGGGAACGGCAAGCCTCCTCCAAAAGGGCATCCAGCAGGGCAAATGTTAATCATTTTTCAAAATCAACACTATCCATCTGCGGCGAATTTAGTGAAGGAAAAACTTTGAGGGATGTATTTCTTTATTTTTTATTTTTAAACGCAAAAACTTGCCGCCGTTCATCGCCGTAAAAAAAAATAAAAATAATAATTAATATTCTTCTTTGCAAAGCTAGACTGTTGTCGCGTCGCGTCATGGAGAAAGCACACCAAAATACCTAGATAGGTCCTGTGGCCGGTGGTGGTGTGGGGGGGGGGGGGGGGGGGGGTTGAGGGTGGGGATAGGGGTGCATCCCCACCCCCCCCCCCCTCTAGAGCCACCTTAATTTTGCCAAAAAACTGGGTATACATACCCGTTATTATCACTTTTAGATTCCTTTGACAGTTCCTAAACGTTTCTCAGAATCGGGGTTTTTTCGGAATTTTCAGCGATTTTTAGGACCTTTGAGAAGGAGATTAGGGGGCACCAAACCTCAAAATAAGCAAAAGTAAGTTGATGATAAGTGTATTAGAGCTGGTTTGAGGCAAAATATCGGTGAATATCGACCTCAAAAAACGGTTGCCTAATCGTCAAAAATTGTGAAATTTTGGCTTTTTTCGCAAAATTGACGAAATTTCAAAGGCGTTGCGGCGATAGTAAAAATTATTTTTCGGGGCTGCAATTTTACACACGTCTTTAGGACCACCTAGAGCAACTTTTTTTTTGCTATTGCGTTTTCGAAATCCGAAATTCGCTTTTTTCGGCCCAGCCTAGCATACAGGTTGCTCGATATTTTACCGCCATCTTGGATTTCATTAAACGTCTCTTGTGAGTTTATTATCGCATTTCAAGACTTTCTGATGCCAGCAATAGACTATTCACGCGATTTTACATGAGATCGAACACTCTATATAGCGCTGTAGCAAAAGTTTGCAACAGACCCATTGACGTCATGTAAAAATAGTGTACGGACGTTATGTACTTATACTGCCTAAAGACAACTTATTAACAATTCCGATAAATTTGAGAAAACATCCATTGCAAATGACTTGACAAATGCAACTGAATGAAATATACTTTTTACACGCGACTCGTCCTCGCGGCCGTCGGCTTGATTTTTGCGACTTTAATCATTGTCAGTGGCGGCTAGGAGCAATTTGGCTGCCGCGTGCGATTATTCGCCATTTAAACCCATGTAAGAGTATCGATATATGTGGGGTGCAAATACACCTCCTGAAGATCCATTTTTTTTCAATTAGTTTAAATGGAGGTAATCCCTTGTTACCACATTTCACGAACCACCACTGATAACTGTTATATATTTTTCTTGACTGAATCTAGGTCTATACTCAGACAACGTTTCATTTTATGAGTTTTAATCTTTGCAAAAAGTCTAATTTGAGGGATGTTAACCGCTTTCTGCACCTGCACCTGCACCGGCATCACCCGACCCAATCGCTCGATCTTTGTCATATGCAATTAAATAGACAAACTGCAGCGTTGTCAATTCTAACGCTATATATACGCCATTGATGCCTCTATGTAATATCTTTTATGGAAAATGGACGTCAAGTGAAAGTTTGTACTTTTTTTTTACTCCGTGAGAGTCATATTTGCAAATTGAGGATATAATGTCAGTCTTGGTTATCTACAGTCATCCATAACAGCTATAGTTGCTGAGCGCGCCGGATTATAATCCTTTACTCTATGAAGAAAAAAACTGCCAACATGACGTCAAAAGGGACGAAGTCGTGAAATTTAAAAAAAAAAAAATCTTACGAGATGACACTAATTGAGTGCCTCATTTAAGCTCAAATTTATTCATTACGGATACTTTTGAGAGAGAGAGAGAGAGAGAGAGAGAGAGAGAGAGAGAGAGAGAGAGAGAGAGAGAGAGAGAGAGAGAGAGAGAGAGAGAGAGAGAGAGAGAGAGAGAGAGAGAGAGAGAGAGAGAGAGAGAGAGAGAGAGAGAGAGAGAGAGAGAGAGAGAGAGAGAGAGAGAGAGAGAGAGAGAGAGAGAGAGAGAGAGAGAGAGAGAGAGAGAGAATTTTGTTACTTGGACATTTTAGATAAGTAAGCTCCCTAATCAAAATGCTCGAGTTTTACAGGGTGTTCCAGGACCACCATTTAACTATCTCGTGAGCAAAAGGATGGCACAAGATAAACTTTTCACGAAAGATTTGCTCGTCTATAAATCGATCCTAAATAGTTTGATGAAAATGTTCGTTTCTAACCACGCAAGACCTCCTTTCGGTATAGTTTTTTTAAATAATGGGTTTTTTATTTTAGGATTTTTGGCTTATTTTTGGGGGCAAAACCCCCCTCAATTCAAACCTAGGACAAAACCCAAGAAAGCTTCATTTGGAAAGTTGGAAACAATACTTCTTGCCAAATTTGAATGCAAACAGATCAATTGTTGAGGAAATATGACCCGTGTGACGGACGGACATTTTTTGGGATATGTTTTTTTGGGTTCCTGGGGACATAATGTACAAAGAAATGGATCCAACTCAATTTTCAAATTTTTCATGATTACAATACTTTCTCTACATAGAGTGAGAAAGTAAAAACTAGCTGAGAGTTTTAACAGCGGAAGTTGATGTATTGTCAACAAGGCGATTAACAAGAGTCAAGTCGCTTGAGCTTGAGTTAATGGGGAAGCAAAACTGAGCAAAAGCAAAGCAAAGCGATCGAACGATCTTGAATCTCGTGCGCTCGTGCGAGCGGCGAGCGAGCGAGGCACTATTTGCGTGAACGCGCTCTCCTCGGCGCGAACGAGACACCATCGTAAACAAGTTGAGAGAAAAGTTTCGCACTTCTAAATAATTTATCCTCTGCTATATAGCTGAGCAGAAGCGGCTTGAGAGCAATTGACCGTCGCTTTTATCTATAGTTTGATCGCTTAAAGCAAAAAAGCTGAAGTCTAAACGAATAATTGGAGGTTAAACTGAACCTCGAATAACAGAAGTAGGCCTCTTTAACGACATAACTGTCCGCGAAACGCACCAAACATCAGTGTTCTTTTTAACTAAATTTTAATGTATTTCAATGAATTTTCTTGTTAATATTACATTAAAATTGTGCTAATTCACAGTATTTGGGACGCTGATTTCAAAAACTTTATCATTTTCTACTTAAGTCGTCCCATATTCTACTACGCATATTCTACTTTCAAACATTTTTCGCGATAAAGTTTAAACTGTGGAAAATTTAGAATATTTCGATCAAAACTATGAGGCCAAATTCGAACTCGGCTGGTCACTAAACGTGGGATCAGCCGCCAATCGCGCTAAAGAAGGTCTAATTATAAGAAAAAACCCCATGCTTGTGTCTAGGGACCCTTGTTTTGTGTACATTGGGGGCGGACACCTATGTCGTTAAAGCGTAAAAATCGAATAACAGCCACCCCCCTCCCCTCAACCATAAAAGATTTCATATGAAGGAGTTGTCAAAAACTGGCATTTTCGAGTCGTCGTCCTTTAGTTGAAGATAGAGTCCCTGTATGTAGAGAGTTAGGACAAGTGAAACAATGGGCGCCGCCACTGGATTCGTTTTTGCACATTTTTTTACATTCTGAAGCAGGGCTGCCGTTTTGCGTAGAATCAATGCTATTTTTCTAGTCACCGATGATTCCACCGGTTGAGAAAAGATTACACAGTTCAGTTCAGTGTATGACTGTAATGCACGAAAATACTCTGATCTGTAATCTTTCCTTAATCGGTGGAAACTTCGTTGATTAATTAAAATATCCGCAAGTTTTTTAAAGTCATCGACGACTCCACCGGTTGAGAAAAGATTACAGATGCGAGTATTTCAGTTTATCAGAGTCATGCACTGAACTGAACTGTGTGACCTTTTCTCAGCCGGTGGAATCATCGGTGAATTAAAAAATAGCATTGATTCTACGCAAAACGGCAGCCCTGTTCTGAAGGCCGTTATTGTTGTGCATTGGTCCCATGCTAAATATTACGCAGTGCAGTAGAGTTTCTAACGGTGTAATCTTTCATTATACTTTTGTCGATCGGCATCTATATTATACGCTTTTAAACATTCTTTTGGGAATTACGGACATTCTTCAGGTTGCTCATGAATAAAATTAACAATTTCATCGACAATGAACTCATTCATCCGTAAAATACGGTTTCGTTTGTAAATAAACGTATGTAAACAATTGCTGCACCTGTAGAGCCTAGAGAACTTATGAGAAAAAAAAAACTCATTTAGAGGTTGAGTATCCTCGAACCTCTTGTTTCAACTCTGTACGCACAGGCGGACTCTAGTTGAGGATGAAGAGGTTCGCATTCCTCATCAAATAATTATGGGGCTAATCCATTCGATGATCTTGTGTAGGTCGATACAGCGGTGGATAAGTGGCGTAGCGTGCAATTTGGCAGCATTGTATCTTTCCATTTAAAACCATGTAAAAGGTTGAATGCGAGGACCCAATACTTCGATCTTTTCCATGGGTTTAAATGGACGAACTGCAACGTTGCCAAATTGCACACTACGCTAATGTGGTGGATCTAGAAATCTTTCAGGGGAGGGGTCCAAAGTCTCAAGGAGGGGGACGAAAACCTAACCTTTTCAACGAAATTACCAAAATGTCTTCAAAAGTCCCTTCGCAGAGAGTGTAAAAAGGCTCACGGTGGAGGGGGGCTACAGCTCCCTCAGTGTCCCCTAGATCTGCTTCTGGGCGGAGACTGGAGAGATAATAGAGCTGTTGCAAACTTTTGCTACAGGCTTGTTAATAGTTTAAAATGGGGTAATACCCTGTAAAAATAACGATGATTAGCGCATTAAAACATCACGAAATCCACTCCTAAACTCACAAAATGCTTTTAAATGCGAGACCGTTATTGCGTCCGAGGCCGCGGTTTTCTTATGGCAATTGTATGGTTCTTCCTCTTCTTGTGTGGTGTTGCGAGAACACCTCGTGTAGATGGCGCTGATTGAAGATAGGGAACCCCAATGAAAACCGCGGCCCCGGCCGCCATTACGGTCTCGCGTTTAAAAGCATTTTGTGAGTTTAGGAGTAGATTTTGTGATTTTTTAATGCGCTAATCGTTATTTTCACTGGGTATTACCCCACTTTTGGCTATTAATAAGCCTGTAGCAAAAGTTTGCAACAGCTCCATTAGAAATGAAGTTACAGGCGATTGAGCTTGTGCATAACTTTTGGCTCACCCTGTACGACACGTAAAGTGTGTACGTCGCGTCGATGCGCGCGGCGTGCGTTTGTATACCCCGTTTAGACTGCACGCGCGCGACGAGTACGTCAAGGCAGAGGGTGAAACCGGAGAAAGAGGGGGTGGTGGGAGGGAGGGGAGGAGAAGAGAGAGAGAGAGAGAGAGAGAAAGAAAGAGAGAGAGAGAGAGAGAGAGAGAGAGAGAGAGAGAGAGAGAGAGAGAGACAGAGACAGAGAGAGAGATAGAGAGAGAGAGAGAGGGAGAGAGAGAACATGAAACAAGAATGTTCTCCGATTATTCACGGGGTTTAAAGGTTACAAGTTCACTTGAAGCGTGAGTCATTTATTTGCGCTTGGCAGAACCACCAACCTGCGCTGCCACGCCGGCCGCGCCATCAGCTTTGTAAGTTGTGCCGTTTCACACAGAGGTTTCAACCAGTTGAACTCTAGGAATTAGGGTGGAAAAAAGAGGACAAGGGAAAATTGGTAATAATGGTCATTTGTTGTGGAAAAAAAAAAAAAAAAAAAAAAAAAAAAAAAAAAAAAAAATCAAGCTGTTGGATCCAGCGATGTAAAGACCCGAGGATATATTCAGCCATAGCCGTATAGCCATAGGTTATGTTGTCAGTCTCTCTTTTAGCCCGTGTAAACGCATTTTTTTAGAAATGGATGGATTTAGAAAAGGTGCTGTCACGTGACTTCAGTCCCTGTTTCTATCCTAATCCAACACATGATAAAAATGAGCTAAGATATAGAGAAAGAAAATATCCTGGTTACGGCTATGTATGCAGCCTTATGTATACTATTAAAAAGTTTTCGAGATAAGTGGCAAATCTTGGTGAAATCAAAGCAACCCCCTGCGCTCCGCGTGCATTCTTGACTGTCAAAACTTTTGCGTTTGCTAGTCGGTAGGTACTGCCAATACTTAGATATTTCATACGCGGGAAAAAATAACTGGTATAGGTCAGTTGCACTGTCAACAGAATCGACTTTTGATGCTTGATTCTTATAGATTATGCCGAGAAAATAACAATGAGTTTCGTTCCATCGAAATCCATTCAGAAATAAGCGAGATATATCCATTTGAAAATGACGACATTGTTGCGTCATTTCGTCGTTTTCCGCCACTGTCCTCCACCCGTGTATCTTTCCACCAAGCGCGCAGTGATGCAGTGATGAGTCATTTTAAAAAGAACAACGATTGCCGAAGAAATTTCAAACTATTTAACTTTAAAATCCGTCAATTTACCGTAAATGAATGATAAACAATAATAAAACACACCCTGATAACACTACAGCCACGGACACAGCAACAACTACGAACATAAACAATGAAACGAAATACGGCGCGGCGCGGCGGCGAGCTTTCGTGAGCGAAGTGGTTGGCAGCACTGCACAAGTCGGCGTAGCTGTAGTGCAAACATGCAAGTCGGTCCAAACTTGACGACGAAATGACGCATTAATGTCGTCATTTTCAAATGGATATATCTCGCTTATTTCTGAACGGATTTCGATGGAACGAAACTTATTGTTATTTTCTCGGCATGATCTGTAAGAATCAAGCACCCAAAGTCGATTCTGTTGACAGTGCAACTGACCTATAAAATTTACAATAACTGCATAGCTGATTTTGGAGTCAGCTATCAAGTATGGCAAATTTCACTAAATGATGGTAAAACGTACCAACAAGCATGGGCGCCCGCAGAAAAATTTGCAAGGGGGGCAAACTTGTTGAACCTCAATGAAAGGTCTAGGAGACCCCCCCCCCCCCGGTGGAGAAGGGAATACTTTTTTTTTCATCCAAATGGTGTACAATTATTAAGCCATGGTAGGTATAATTTTGACGTCTTTGATATAATGGATGAAGGGACATCATACGAAAATGTTATATCACGGAAAAACTTTAATTCCTTGCAAAAAATGAGTTAAAACTACAAAATAAACAAGTAATGAAGTTTGTTAACTATTACTTCTTTGATTAACATTGTATTTTCTTTTTTCCTTTCATTTTTTACCGTGAAATTTTGAATTCTTGAATTCCAGGGGGGGTGGGGGGGGGCAAGTGCCCCCTCTTGCTCCCCGCTGCGGGCGCTCGTGCCAGCAAGTTAACTTAATGTACCATAATGTACCTTGCATTTACCATCTACATGATAGCTGACTCCAAAATCAGTGCAAATGGTAGATTTTATACCAGTCCTTTTTTTCCCCGTAAAACAATAAGACTGAAGCATGTAAGTATTTTATATGTTCACAGATTATTCTTCATTTGAGCAATCACAAAAAAATGCGCCTTCATTTTTTCATACATGCAATATCGTTACCTCGGTGCAGGAATAATTAACTACATACATGTCTGCAGTAGCGCACCGAGAGTTTCTTCATCTCTTTTTTTTCTTCATTGAAAACGTATGTTAGACAGTGGCGGCTTGCCAGGTGAGGCAAGTGAGGCGACAGGGAGCCATCGCTTCACATTTTTGAATAATGAGAAAGACAAAAAATTAAAAAAATAACGTATAAAGGTTAAAATGGTTATTATTCCACGTTTATTTGTTTCAATTGTCCAAAAAGTGTGAATGAAACATAGAATTTTCAAAAAAGTTCAGGTGAAAAGCATTTCAATTTTCAAAAATAATTCTGTGCACCTCTCATTTTCGTCGCCACACCTCCACGAGCCGCTAGTGATGTTAGACAAGGATGGACACCGGGATAAAACCCCCTCTTTCTGTCCTTTTCATACTTATACATTCAAATGGGAAATGAGACAGACGGAAGAGATCCTGGTTGCGCCAGTGCATGTCTGTCGAGTCTTGATAAAGTCAGAGACACGGCAACCCAACGTGCTGACAATGAGTGCTGCCTAGCCTGTGACCTACTGCCACGTATCATAATGACAACAAAAATATAAACAGGGCAACTTTTCATGACTTAACGCGCTTTCTAGCGGTCAAACATACAATATTGTTACTGTAGTGTAGAAGACAGGGAATAGCTACCTAAATCAAGTCATGCGCATGACCGAAATCGGGGATGAACTAAGGCTGGAAGCAATGGTGTGCGCGGGGGGGGGGGCTAAGGGGGCTAAAGCCCCCCCCCCAGACCTCCAATTTTTGGGGATGGAGGGGAAGGGGGGAATAATTTCCCGTCAAACGCTCATCAGTGCGAGCCCCTCCCAAGAAAAATCCTGTGTACGCCACTGGGGGGGGTCTGGGGGGGCTAAGGGGGCTAAAGTCCCCCCAGACCTCCAAGTTTTGGGGATGGAGGGGAAGGGGGGAATAATTTTCCGTCAAACGCTCATCAGTGCGAGCCCCTCCCAAGAAAAATCCTGTGTACGCCACTGGCTGGAAGCATACTGTTACAGAACTTTCGAGAGACTTTTCAAGAGTACATAATGGAGGTGGATTTCAGCAGTAATCGCAGGCGTGCCGATTTCAATGAAACAAATGTTATTGGATCAACAACAAATTGTTTCGTCTTAACGTCATTCTCCTTAAAAACGGCGCGCCTGATTAGGTATACAGCTAAAATCCACCTCAATTACTTTTGAAAAATGATTATCAATGTCCTAACTTCGCTACTGACTGGAAACGAATAAAACCGCGCTAGCTGTCACTTAAAAATACCATTTGTTCATAAGAAGAGTCGTTATACATACGTTATATTATATTAACAGGGAACAAGTAGCGCACGGAGAAGTATACTACCTATAGCACGACATTTCTCCGTTAAACACATGATATGTTGAATAGGGGGTTTAAAGGGTATAACACCCCTCCTCTTATCTTTTTTCAACCATAATAGATTCAAAGGAAAAACGAACCCCGGGTACAGAGTGGATTCTGGATGCCCCGCGCTCTACGGAGTTACACGTTAAGCTTATAATGCTCGCTGCTTTTAGACACGTCGCAGAAGTTGAAAATTCGAGGTTAGTAATTCGAAACACATTCATGGAACTGTCGGATCGCGAAATGCAAATCGTTTCAGGTAACTTCTCTGAATGGCATTTAGAGTGTGACGTCATAAATGTGAAAAGTCAGTCGGCAAAGGAGGTGTGCAATGACGCATAGTCGGAGCCAGGAATTTCTCTCTCTCTCTCTCTCTCTCTCTCTCTCTCTCTCTCTCTCTCTCTCTCTCTCTCTCTCTCTCTCTCTCTCTCTCTCTCTCTCTCTCTCTCTCTCTCTCTCTCTGCTCATTTGACTGTATGTGTTGGAAAATGGGAAAGGCAAACGGATAGAAATAGGGCTTAAGCCATGAGAGAGCACCTATCTCCATCCTTTTCTAAAACATGCAGTCAAATGGAGAAAGAGTGATAAAGATAAAGTCCTGACTGCGGCTAAGCGATGACGTATTCTGAGACGATATAAACAGGAGACATGAACTGAGCTTTAGCAGAGCTGCCAGATCAAGAAAATATTTGTATATATTTCCAAGTTTCAAAAAACAATCTAGGGGGGGGGGGTTCTGATGAAAATCTGATTTTGAAATCTGCGATCGCGCAATTGCATCGCTAGTTTACAATTAAGGGGGCAAGGCTTAATATCCCCGTGGGGATGGATGGGGGAATAGCACGTAATTAACAGGGGTTCTGGCGGCCGGCCCTTTCCTGAAAATTTTGAAAAAGTTTCTTCCCTTTGACAAAATTTCAAGCCACTGGGAATTTTGAAGCAACAAAAACCACATCAGAATTAAACCAAACCATATCGCTAATTGTTTTTGCATAAAAAAATGGAAATAAAAACGTTAGATTCACTTACTGCTTGAATTAACCAATCAAAAACAAGGATTTATAATTTGCTATCTATTCAAAAAACAGTCAAGATGCAACATTATTTGGGTCAGCCTAGAATACTAAGTTCTGAAATAATTAAAATGGAAATAAAAACGTCAGATTCACTTACTGCTTGAATTAACCAATCAAAAACAAGGATTTATAATTTGCTATCTATTCAGAAAACAGTCAGGGTCAGGCTAAAATACTAGGTGCTGAAATTATGGAGAGTAAATTGACCTTATATCAAGCTTCCACTAAACTAACTTTGGTTACTTATCGGTCATTTTGGTTTTATTTCTTCTCGTCAGTTCTAGTCTAACTGATTTTCTTTCCTACGCTGAGAAAAATCACTTCTTTAAAAACAAGGAAACACGTTTACATGTGACAGTTTTCTTTGTGCGAAATAAAGTTCTGTTGCATGAAGGAGAATCACTGTCACAACAAAGGAATCTTTTACTTGTAGCAGCAGACATTTTCCTTGGGTTAAAGGAATTCCCCCTCAGTCAATAATTCACTGTGCAGTTTCTTTAACACAAACGAAATGCACATTGGATGAAAAAAATAATTCTCTTAGATATATTCCTTTTATCCCTTTAAAATCCCCCTCTGCATGATCATTCCTCTTCTTTATTTTTCTCCCTTTTTCTTTCCTTTCTTGGTTTTTCCCGCTTTTTAATAACATCTCTTATTATACTCTTTTCCTTTGGGATTGGAGGGGGGACTACATTCTCGCGTCCCCTTTGGTGACGCCACTGTCATGGGTCGCTGTTACAAACTTTTTGTCAGTAGATTTCGAGACTTTCCGATGCTTTCAATGTGATTTTTTGACGCGATGTTCTACCTATTAGGATCGGCCCTCCATAACGCTGTAGCAACAATTTACAACAGACCCATTGCGGTAGATTTCTCCTCGCGCAAGACCTCAAAATGACAGCTGTGTAGCGCACAGAGACTAATCTAATGAAGTGCGGAAAAGCGACGATGACGTAACCAATCAACTTGTGACGTGGCTACGATGCGGGATGCCTAATCTTCAGGGGTTTATTGAATCAGTTTGTGTGCCCTTACACCAAATCCCTCTCGCTCCCCCGTGTTCATCACCTCCGAGCACTTTTTCTCCGAGTCAGACTTGTGGCGGCGACGGGGGTTGGGGCGTGGAAGGCGCTTTGTAAGTACCGCAAGTTATCTCATGATCCCTTCAAGTCAGATAAAACCCTCTTAAAGGAAACGCTACAATCATCACTCGAGGGCTTCCAACTTATATACTTTTTTTTTCTCTCCTTCCATCTTTAATAAGAACAAGGTGTTTGTGTGACTCTACTGCGGGATTGAATGTTGCCTGACCCAAATTTCAAGACGCGAATCCCGGGGCGGGGGAGGGGGGGGGGGGGTCCTTTATTTCTACATAGGGGAACATAGCATTCACAATTGAGGAGTTCTTTGGAAAAATCACGTATAAAACAGGAGGTATGCTCGTTCTGTAAAATTAATACTTCAAAGTTTTATTGTAAGTGTTCCTGATGATGAAGGCACATTTGCTCTAAGCTTGTCGAGTACTTTCATTTTCTCTGAGAGAAATACCAAAATTCAGCCCCATGCATGCAGTTTAGCTGTAATATATGCCCCCCCCCCCAAAAGAATTTTCTCAAGCAGTACTTATACTCTAGATACCGCACTAGGTATCTCGCCAATGTTAACTTTGTTGAGCGCCTTCATTGCTAAAAGCAGGCTAAAAGTTATTTACTGGCCCACGGTTTGTTTACGTTTCGGCGAACGAGAATCTCATGCCAATGGAGCCAGCCGGCTCGGCTGGCCCACGCGATTTTCGTACTTAAGAATGTAAACAAATCGTGGGCCAGTGTATGTGTTTTAGCAATGAAGGCGCTCAATAAGATTTTAGCTAGTGTCATATCTGGACTATAGGTCATCTTTGAATCTTCCACACCACGGCGAGAGGGGGAATATTTTGATGCTCTCTAATGCAAGAAAGGCAGCAGAGGGGATATGCGGGTCTGCAAGTGAGTGGTTCTGCAGACCTTTGCGCTACCGAAGCAAACATAAAGTTTAAAAATTTTCTCACAAAAGTCTTTGAAAATTTTGTCAGTTCGCCTCAATTTTGAACGCTGACATCGAATTTGAGAGCTTTTGGAGCGAAAATCATTGATTCCTCTGGAAACTATAGCTTTCCTAGAACATAACCTTAAATTCTTCAAAACACTAAGTTTTTTAGAAAGATTCACTTCTAAGAAGAAGCGTGAATGGAAAATAGATTTAGTTAGATGGGCGTCCATCATATTTTTCAGAGCGTATGGTTGCAATTTCGCACTTTTAACACGGAAAAAAATGATTATTGAAAATAACCAAACGGATACCTGATTTTGACACCTGCTAGATGTTATGGTAAACTTGACCAGAAATATGGTACATTCACCGATACTTTGAGCAAATTCGACATGCAATTAGGTAACATCACCTAGTACCTAGTCAAAACATAGCATACTTCTGGTTAACATTACCATAACATCTAGCAGGTGCCAAAATCAGGTATCCATATGGTTATTATCCGTAGTTTTTTTTTCCGTGAATGCAGCTTTTGAGACCTTTTATCTTGTTCAACTCATTGTAGCGCACAAAGTCTTTGGTAGCGCAAATGTCTGCAGAACGTAAAATCCGCGAATCAGCCCTCGGCTATAGTATCGAGATAACAGCATCCGTAGCACTCCAACTCAATGTCTCCGCCCTTCTTCCAATCATTCGGCATAGCATAGTGAGACGATATCTCTTACTGCTCGAGCAATAGAGTGGGAATACAAAAATGTCCCCTCTCGCCGTGACGTGGAAGATTCTTTTGAGAACCTTTGTCCATCAGAAACAGTGATGGTCCACGATACTTGTTAATTTCATGGAAAAATAAAAAGTAATTGGGGGGGGGGGGAGATCTTCACATTATTAGCTCTGGGGACTGGGAGGAACACAATGTTATCGTACACGACCGGTGCAAAATGATATGTCTCTTCAGTAAAGGGCGCATGTTCGCTGGAGAAGGGGGTCATCAAGATGAGGAAATTTTTCTGGGAAGCAGTGGCGTCGCGTGCAATTTGGCAACAATGTATTCTATCAATTTAAACTCATGTAAAAGATCGAATTCAGGGGGTTCACAGTGCACAAGGAAAATTCGATATATTTAATGAGTTTCAATGGAGCAGTTGCATTGTTGCCAGATGGCACGCGACGCCACTGCTGGGAACTATAGATCGAGAGCAGTTTGGCTGGAGGTTTAATATAATAAATCGATAATCCTGAGCAAAGCATGGGCGCATCCAGGGGGGGGGCAAGCCTCCTCCCCCCACGAAGAAAAAAAGGAGGAAAGGAAAGGAAAAAATGAGGAGAAGAGAAAAAGAAAAGAGGAAAAGAGGAAATGAGAAAAATATGGGAAAGGAAATGAGTTCAGAAAAAAGTATCAATGTCATGAAACATCGTTTTCCTTGGAGGAACACATCATTCCCGACAGCAATGTCTTAATTATATTAATTCCGTTTGATCTTCTTCTAAAATCTAGATTTCCTGAAGACTCCGTCTTTCTATCGGCATGATGAAGATATTTCCGTAATATCAGCATAGTCTCGGAAAATCTCATTTTTCTCGAGAGTTAATTCAATATATTTTTTGAATAGAAGTAGTCTAACTTTGCGTCTAAGAAGAAATAAATGTTCAAAATTTTTCGGGGGAGGACCCCCAAACCCCCCCATATGAAATGACAACCAGTCGAGGTTTGGTGTAAAAATTCGCTGAATTCGTCTCCCCGAATGCATGGGCTCAGAATTGGGGTCGTTTCCATCATGGCTGTTCGACCAGCAACATTTTAAAACTACAGTTTATATATAGAAACTTGGTTTTAAAAAAAAAGAAAAAAACTTTCGGTGTGCAGGGTGAGATGCCTTACAATCTTCAATCACCTTATCACTTAAAAGTTCTTTGTTTTTTGTTTTGTTTTGTTTTGTTTTTTTTTTTGATAAGTTTAAGAGTCCTCTTTCACCAACTACGGCCAGCGAACGAATTGGAAGAGAGAAGAAGAAGAAAAGATGATAGAGAAAAGAGTTACATCCATGTCCTTCCTAGATACTTAAAAGTTAAATATTTCAACTTCTAGTATGACAAATGTACTATCGACGAATTAAAGATTGTCGCTAGATTTTCACGAGCTAAAGTCTCGCCTTCAAGATCCCGGTTCGGCCACTCTTCATACTCCTCATACCTTGCAGGCGAGAGGCCAGTGCTGTTGTGGCGGGAAAGCCGTAGCAGATCAGTCCCATTCTCCCACCCATAACGGAATATGTGTGAAAATCTCGCGACAATCTTTAATTCGTCGATAGTACAAAGGTTTGTTCAAAAGGTACGGGGACTAATGCTATAACTTCCGTAGTAAACTAGCTAGCGATCTGATATTGGTCACGCACGTTTGAAAGATCAACACACTTTCAATCGATTGAGTTAAAAAAAATTGACCCCAACGGGTTTTATACCTATACAATTTCTCGTAGCGAAAACCGAAGCACTAATTTGTCCCATGCTTTCTTTTTCTCAGAGCACGACTTGGCAACACCGAAAATACTATCTCTGACTCAGGACGAGACTGATAATCTCACTATCTGATCACTCTGCGACGCGACGTCTGGTCACAATATTCGACTTCAGTGTTTCGTTTTTCGTTGCGAGAAACTGTGTGTGTATGCTAAAAAACCGTGGGGGGTCAATTTTTTTTTTCAAACTGTCATATTAACTTCATCAATTTTTGACCTAATGTGATCATCTTCAGCTTAATCGATAGGAAATGAGTTGATCTCTTTCAAACGTAACAGAGATCAGATCTCTAGCTAGTTTACTACCAAAGTTGTAGCATCAATCTGCAGTCTCGGTACTTTTTTAACAGAGCCTATGTACTATCGACGAATTAAGGATTGTCTCGAGATTTTCGCGAGCTAAGTTTTGCCTTCAAGGTTCTGGTTCGGCCACTCTTCATACTCTTCACACCTTGCTGGTGAGAGGCCAGTGCGGGTGGGGCGGGAAAGCCGTTGCAGATCAGTCCCACACTCACACCCATATATAGCTGAAAATGTGTGAAAATATTGCGACAGTCTTTAATTCGTCGATAGTACTTACATAAAATGATGCGGGTGAAATAGTTATGATGGAATGACCCTTATCGCAGAGATGGTCCAAAATGCCCCCTTCAAAGTTGCATTGAAAAATTGCGACGGCTTAATAATGAATTATACTTACTGCTTTGATTGAAGGTCTATACCTACGTAATATTACGTCAGCAAGAAGGTATGAGAAGTGCGTGTTTTTGTGGAAATATTTGGAGAGTGCCTAAATAGCTCACGGCATTATGACTAAACGAAAATTAGAACTGTAAAAGACCTTTACCTAACTACAGAAATTACGAAACTTTTTCAATCAAACTTTAAATTCCGAGGGTGGTCACGTTACATCTATGACGAACTGAATTATTGATTTTCTTTTCACTGAGTTTACTTTTGGCGTAGATACTAGATAAGCCGACGAGTTCTCGCTAGGGAGTATATTTGACTAACCTACATCAGTGGCAAAATTTTATTCGTTATCTCTATGTAGGGGGAAAATGAACAGAATGCATGGCTCAAATAAAAGTGCCCGGAGTTTAAATAAAATGACACTGGGTACACATTTAATCTGATTTACGTCCACTTTTTATAAAAAAAGCTTATTTTAATATACAATAAAATACTTCTAACGACGGATCTGCGTCGTAATTTGATTCGAAGTCAAATAAAAGTGTGAATGTCATCAAGAATAAATGAGAATGTAAAAATATTTGACCCGGAAGCAAGTTCAATGAAAATCTAAGAGAGGCTTGATATATGAAGGGTAGAGTGAATGTTTAATCCGGGGTCTTTAAGTGGACTGTATAAGGAATTGCCGGGACTCCGATAATCGATCCCACACTCTATCGCCCACGCGATCTAACAGAATCGACTATCGGGGGCCCGGCTTCAATCACGTTGTGCAAAGAAACATGGGGACAAACACACATATATATACAATGAAGAGAGAAGGGAATTGCTGCTTATTTCCGACTCACCTAAGAATCCTGGGCTACATCGCGATCCGCTAAATTACGTCCTGACGTCACATCACTCGAGGTATTATTAAAAGCTTAGGGCATGCCGAGCCACATGGCGGCCCGGCGGAGAAAAAGGGCGAAAAGCTGAAAAGAAAGGCGGACTAACGAAACTAAAGGGGAGAAGGAAGGGGGCGGTTAGACCGAAACTCTTACCCAAAACCCTTTGATGCCGAAAACCATCCTGAAGAGAAGAGAGAGAGAGAGGTAGGGACGCAACGGTAGAGACCACCAGAATCACACACACAAGTGCCGGGTCGCGGGCACCGGTCAGCTCACCGCGGATCAGCTGGACGGGGCCCGCGGCGCGGGGTGCGGGGCGATTCGGTCGGGGTCGGCTAACTTCGGCCTCTGACCTCTGATCGCGGCGGAGCTTTCGAAAACGGCGGCAAATTTAAACGCTAGCGCAGACTTTAGGCGGCGCGAACATTCCCCCGGCCTTGGGGTCCCGTAGGGAACCAACAGACAGGAAAAAACAACATGCGAAAGCGGAGCTACGAAACAACTTACCAAATCAAATTTGAGGCGGCATGCGGGGCCCCGGGGTGGTAACAGTGCTATACGCTAGTATGAAATGGCGGTGTAGCAAGAAAAGGCGGTGTAGCAAGAGAGGGGAAAGGGGGGGGGGGGAATGCGGGGGAAGCAATGTCAGGCGAGGTAGCAATAAGGCGGTTAACTTGGGAAAAAAAGGGGGAAAACGAAAAGAAAAAAAACGAGAGAAAAGAGAGAAGAAAGAAAAGGAAAAAAAAAAAAAAAAACAAAGAAAGAAGTTGCGAAAACCTCCCCTAGTGCGACCCGTGGTGCGTGCGCGCTACCTCGCAATGGTAGCACTGGCACTGCGGATACGCGCTAGAGGAGGCCTCGAACACGGACGGGAGCGGACGGGCGTTAGGCGGAGGAACGAGAGAGGGCAGCGGAGAGCGGTAGACAGGAGAAGACGAGGTAGAATAAGATGAGGTAGAAGCGGTGGGCTGAGGCGGCGATGCGGGACGCGCCCCCACACTTCGCCCCACCGAAGGCACATACGGTGGCTCCGGATAAAAGGTGGCGTGGAGCAGAGTGTGGTGGCGCTCCCCGCAATACGCACAGCCCTTGGTACTGTTGCACCCCGCCCTCCGATGACGGCCAAGGCAGTTGTAGCAGCGCCTCGCTACTTCAACCACCCTGGCCCTCTCGGGGTTGGGGGACGACAGCAACCTAGGACATTGCAAAGTGGTATGCCTATCATCACAGAAGTTGCATCGTACTGTAGGAGGAACAGGCGGGAGGGCGGCGCGGTAGACAGGCGGGGGGATTCGAGGGGGAGGGAGAGCTACTACAGGGGGGGAGGAGGGGGTTGGATCAAAGCAATATCTACAGGGTGAGCAGGAGGTGCGGGAGCCGGAACCAGGGGGGCGGAGGCTGCCCCCGGGGCCAAATCCACCAGGTCCCCGTCGGACAAACTCGCCGCCAATGAGAAAACTGAGTCTGAGTCCGGCTGCCGGTCACTTTGCGGCTCCTGTGAGCTTGAGCTTGAGCTGGATTTCGAAGTCTGCTCCATGCAAGGAAAATGCAAAAAAAGAAGGAAAAAAAACTGTAAGCTTGGCGATAGTCAACTAGTAAAAGCTCTGGTGATACCGCAGCGCGGGTGGGGGAGTGGGTGAAGCGCGCGTGCGATGCCTTGGCGAATACTACAAAAAAAATTTCAATAATATCAATGGAAAGGAGAACACCAAAAAAATACATTAGCGACAAAAAATTGGTGACTGGTAAAAAATCGATTAATCGACTTATTAGGTCCGAAAGCAGCAAAATGCTGCTCAAAAATGAGAGAAGCTCGGACTGTGTTCTGAATGGCGGATAAGCAAATGGGGAAAAAAACATAGGACAAAGAGGAAAAGAGAAAAAAAATAAATAAAAAAAAAGATAGAAGTGTAGGCATTGGAATTACAGCGGCGAGAGACAAAATTCATAAAAAGGCTATAATACCAAAGGCGGTCAACGCGCTAAGCAGCAGGCAGCGGATACAGCTTATGTACCGGCCGCGTCAATTCACCAGAGGCGGTACGCACGGTCGCGACGCGCACGCGCGCGTCAGCGCCGGGGTGCACTTTCGTGACTCGGCCCATCTTCCACTGTAAAGGCGGTGCGTTCGGATCATGAAGGAGTACCAAGTCGTCAATTTTTATTGATGGATGGTCGGCGGTCCATTTTCCGCGAGGCTGCAGCGTATGCACATATTCCAGCTGCCAGCGACGCCAGATTCGCTGGAATAGTGCTTCTACTAATGTCCAGCGGCGCAAGCGCGGAATTTCATCATCACTAAAAAAATTAGCAGGCGGTGAATTTAACGGTCGACCAATGATAAAATGCCCAGGCGTGAGCGGCTGGAGATCGTTAGGATCGGCAGATAAGGCAGTGAGCGGCCGCGAATTCAGCATGGCTTCCACTCGGCAGCACAATGTTTGGAATTCTTCCAAAATTAAAACAGTGTTGCCAAGTGTGCGCGTGAGGTGAGATTTCGCGGATTTAACTGCGCTTTCCCATATCCCTCCTTGATGGGGGGCGGCAGGCGGGTTAAACTTGAACTGCATTTCCGGAAACGTTTGGACAACTTCGGGCAAAGAATTTTTAACGATGCGGGCGAACTCATTGGAAGCCCCAACGAAGTTCGTACCACAATCTGAATGTAATTGCGTGGGACAGCCGCGGCGAGCCGCGAATCTTTGGAGCGCGGCGATGAACGCGGGTGTCGAGAGATCATGGGCGATTTCCAAGTGCACAGCTTTTGTGCTAAGGCATACGAAAACACATAAATAAACGTTCACTGTGCGAGCCGATCTAAGTTGGTGAATTTTAACCTGGAACGGGCCTGCAAAATCCATCCCACTATGTGAAAAAATCGGATTTGGATGAACGCGGGCGGGGGGCAAATCCCCCATCCTTGGATTTTTATTAGTGGGGCGCGCGCGAAAGCACTGTATGCAATCGTGTACGCAAGAGCGGACTAAATTTCGGCAAGATAAAATCCAGAACCGGCGGGCGAGAGTAGCTTGTAGTAAACGAGGCCCGGCGTGGAGGTTCTCCCGGTGGTATTTTTTTGCCAGCAGGCGCACCAGTGCGTGATCGCCTGGGAGCAACATCGGGTGCTTCGCGTCCTCCGATAGAGAGGCGTGGCGTAGTCGACCTCCAACGCGCAGTATGCCTTGTTTGTCAACAAAAGGAGATAAGTGCTGCACTCTCTTAGAACACAGTTGATTTTTTTGAAGGCGCTTGAATTCTTCATCGAAGGACTCGCGTTGGATATTACTTACAAGCCACATTTCTGCTTTTTTTAACTCAGACGTAGTCAAATGGATGTTTTCTGGAATATTTTTAATTATTGGCGGTTTTTTCATAGGTTTTTCAATACTGGCGGTGCGCACGCGATTTTTAACGTTGTCTATAAAACGCGCGATCCAGCCTAACACTCTCGTAGCACGGTGCCACGAAGAGAAGGGGGGAAAAAATTCTTGTGGTTCTGCGGTAATCAAGGCGGCGTTGAGATTTTTTAATTCGGGTATTTTTTCATCCGGCAACGCCGCGATAGGAATTGGCCAGTTTGAGGCAGGTTCCGAAAGCCAAGCCGGTCCGTGCCACCAGAGTGTGTGGTCCGGAAGCTCGGGAGGGAGGAGGCCGCGCGACGCGCAATCAGCTGGATTGTCGGCTGAGCGCACGTGTCGCCAAACTATATCGGCGTTCAATTCCTGAATAGCTGCGACTCGATTCGCGATGAAGGTTTTGAGGCGGTAAGGGGGGAGGCGAATCCATGATAACGCAACAGTCGAATCTGACCAACACATTGTTTTACTCACATCGTACTTCGCTTCGAGTTGCGGTGAAAAGTTTTTCAAGACGTCCGCCAGCAGCGCGGCTGCGCACAGTTCTAGTCGCGGCAGCGAGACAGTCTTTAACGGCGCGACGCGCGTCTTCGCGAGTATCAAGTTAACGGAGGCGGGCGCGTCGCTATCGATTGCTGATCTGAGATATATCGAAGCCGAGTAACCGGCTTCCGATGCGTCGCAGAAGCCGTGGATTTGAAACACTTTCGCACCTGGGCTATGCATAAGGCGGGGAATCGTAATTTTTCCTAAGGCGGGAAGCAGAGTCAAAAAACGCGACCATTTTTGCGATATATCGATCGGGAGCGGATCGTCCCAGTCGAGACGTGATAACCACAGTTGTTGCATAAAAGCTTTAGCACTGAAAACAACTGGGGCGATCCACCCGCATGGATCATAAATGGTGGCGATCGCCGACAAAATACCTCTTTTTGTGAGAGAGGGAGTACTTGTATTTATGGTGTAAGTAAACGCGTCTTTTCCGGCAAGCCATAAGAGCCCTAGTATAGTAAATCGAGGGTCATTAGGGTCATCTAAAGACGGCAATTCTAGTTCCTGCGCGGAAAATTCTGACAAAATTTCGGGATGATTCGACGTCCATTTTCTCAATTCGAATCGTCCTCGGCTCATAAGCGCGGTAAGTTCTCGCAATATTTCACGAGCCTTTTCGACATCATCGCAGCCTGAGCAAATGTCATCTACATAAATATCTTCTAACAGTATGCGTGCGGCTTCTGGAAAGTCGGCGCCGTGATCTCGAGCAAGCTGTATTAAGGTACGTATTGCAAGAAATGGGGAGCTCGAAATTCCGAAGGTCACCGTATCCAGTGAGTATACCGAGATGGGCTCGTTTGGAGTGGGGCGCCACAAGATATACTGATAACAGCGGTCATCTTTATGTAAATCGACTTGTAAAAACATCTGACGGATGTCGGCTGAAAAGACGATTATGTGTCTACGAAAATTCAATAAAACATGGCGGATATCATTTTGCAATTTAGGACCCGGAAGTAAAACGTCATTTAACGATACCCCATTGGAAGAGGGGGCGGAGGCGTCATAAACTACTCGGGTTTTGGTGGTCGTGCTCGAGGCTTTGATAACGCCATGATGCGCTAGAAAATAATTCAAGGCGGATACATCTTCTGGTCTGATTCGGGTCATAAATTTGCTATCTTCATAATTTTTCATAAACTCAACATAGGCTTTGTGGTACTCAGGGTCCCGAGAAAATCGTCGTTCAAGGGATGCGAAACGATTTTCGGCCTGAAACCGAGAACGCCCTAAGGGCGGATGGTTTGGGCGAAAAGGCAAGCGCACAGAATATCGACCATTCGATTGCTGTTCAGTAGTTTTTCTATAAAATTCTTCGGCGGCTTCTTCATCGGGGGTTAATTTTGAGGCGGGGCCCACTTCCTCTAGGCTCCAAAATTTTTCAATTTGTTCGGATAACCCAAGGCTAGTTTGCGTAAGCATGGCAACTACGTGAGTAGACGAAGAGGGGGTGGGGTTCCGCGCGGGTACACGTCCCATAATGGTCAGTCCAAAAATGGTACCTAGGCCGATAGGGGCATTGGGACCCAAGTCAATTTTCTGACCGGTTAGAATTTGGGCCACTACGTCAGCTCCAAATAGTGCATTTATGGGACCCGGACGGTAGAACTCATTGTCGGCTAATTTATGGTTTTAAGGCGGTCTCGCACATCAGAGGAAATCTCAATGGATGGAGCTGTACCAGTGATGCGTTTCACGACTATTACTTTGGTACCGGAAATAACAACATTTTCTTTTCGATCGAGTATATCGATTTTGGCAACACCGTCGACTGAGACGGGAACTTGAGATAATCCCGTGACGGCGGGAACGTCACGCGTTGGGCTCAGATGCAAGATTTGTGCGATATCAGTAGTAATAAAACTGTTTTGAGCGCACGAGTCGAGAAGAGCTCGTATAGACAATTTTTGGCCACTCGGTGACGCAATGAGTAGACGCGCGGTCGGGAGGACCGTGTAGTACGCGTCGGGCAGCGCGTCAGCCGCGACCATATTTGCTGATGGACCGGCGGCCGCGTTGACGGCGACGTCAACCGCGCTGTCATTCGTAATCGATGACTTCGTTGCGATTTCGGGCGCGATCGGAGTTGGGATGAGAGGGGGATCATCTATGGACGCGACATGAACTGTCGTCTCATCAACGTGTAACAGGGAATGATGTTTCTGATTGCAGACGGAACACATTCTTTCCGAATTACAACTTTTGACTCGGTGACTGCTCAGACAATTGTAACAGAGACCCTTTTCTCGTACCCCCTCCCTCCTTTCGTGGACCGTTGCTTTCCTGAACTTCTCACATTGATATATGATATGCTGACCCGAGCACCAGGCGCACATTGGGGCTGGTTTCGGGGCGTTCGAGGCGGAAGTTCCAGAATGGGAATTTCCGTTCCGATTTGCATAGGACGGATACGATTTGCGTCTATTTTGGTTTTGAGCAAGGAAAACTTTGGACTGGCTTTTCGACACGGAAAAAGGACTAGATGAGGGCGTGTCTATAGCCAAAGAACATTCGGCTTTCAAAAAATCGATAACTTCATCTAACGTGGGATATTCCGTAGGCTCTGCTCGAAAATCGTCTAAGCGGCGGCGATAATATACCGACAGTTTGGTAATTATCACAGCTACCAGAAAAGTTGAGTATGACGTTTTTTCGTGCTTTAACGCGGTGAGTGCGTGCGTGTGCTCTCGCAATTTAGACAACATACTAGATAGATGGGCGGAATTTGACACTGGCGGTAACTCTAAAAATCCTTGGTAATGGCGTAAAATGCATTTTTTCTCGCTCTGGTATCGATCTTTCAACATCTCATATGCAGCGTCATAATTGGCCTCGGTAATGTCCATAGTGCCAATCATGGAGAGGGGCTCTCCGGTCAAATAGGATAATAATCTTTGGAATTTTACCGTTTTTGAACAAGTTGGGTGCGTATGGACCGCGGCATTGAATAGGTTGAAAAAAGTAGGCCAGGCGGTAGCATCTCCATTAAACTTTGGGACTGTTAGGGGGCCCAGGTTACCCATATTACTAGGGGACTCGGCGTTTGTCGCTGCGCGGGGAAGTTTATATTTTAGAAAATTCATTTGTGCCATTTGCACAAGTTCATCAAATCTCTCTTGCTGCTGTTCGGTGGCAAGGCGCTTCGCGGTGGGCAAACGTGTGTTACAATCAATGATTTCCTCCTGGCAATTATCGTAATCTTCTTGCACTTTTGCTAGGCGGTCATAGGCACCTTGGTACATGTGGTGATTGTTGGCGGTGACTTGCATCGATCCGTCTAACAGCTTTTGCCCACACGCGAATAGCCTTTTGCGCCTCTCCTCAAGGACGCTGAGCTGTCTTTCGAGCTCTACCATGTCCTCGTCGGCCATCTCTCATGCGTTGGAAAATTCAGTATATATAATGGCAAATATAATAAGGGGCGTTATCGCTGCGCGGTATCACCAGTAAGCATCAAAAACAATATGGAGAAAAATACGGGCAAGGTTCAATAAATCAAAATAATCAAGGCAGTGCGGAATCATCAATCAAAGCATTAGAAGAGCGTTTTTTTCTATAAGAAGTAAGGTAAAAATCACAAGATACCTCGAGTGCGTGAGACAGGACATCTCGAGCGGATGTAGCCCAGTAATAAAATTAGAAATAAAACGTGCAATTCAAGCAGGTATCAACTAAAATATAATCATCAAAGCAAACAGTCGGAAATCATCCAGAAAAATGCAAAATCAAGACCACTGTGAGTCGGAAAAAGCAGCAAAAAGCGGTGTGTGTTTGTCTCCGGCGGTTTTCAATCAAATTATAAGACTTCAAAAGTTATCTAACATAAAACACGCTACTCTGCGCATGAAAAAAAATCGATTCTTTCCTAACTGAATTAACCTAGTATAGATCAGTACCCCCGGCCGTGGGACACTGATAACTACTCACGGTTGTCAACGATATAAAGCAATAATAAGTATAAAAAGGCGTATAAATTCCAAGCATTTGATCCAAAATTTTAAGTGCTTAATCAATAAAAAAAGGCGTTTTTTCTCTTAGCATTTTCTCTAGGCGTTTAAGTCACCGCTCCCGAGCACGGCGCGTCACTTTGACCTTGACACGTGTTCCACACGGCAAATAGCATAGCACGTGTACCGGGAGGGCGATTCCGTAAAAAAAGGGCGAAAAATCAACCGAAGGACCGTTTCAATCGAATCCGGCCCGGACTGGACCATGTTTAATCCGGGGTCTTTAAGTGGACTGTATAAGGAATTGCCGGGACTCCGATAATCGATCCCACACTCTATCGCCCACGCGATCTAACAGAATCGACTATCGGGGGCCCGGCTTCAATCACGTTGTGCAAAGAAACATGGGGACAAACACACATATATATACAATGAAGAGAGAAGGGAATTGCTGCTTATTTCCGACTCACCTAAGAATCCTGGGCTACATCGCGATCCGCTAAATTACGTCCTGACGTCACATCACTCGAGGTATTATTAAAAGCTTAGGGCATGCCGAGCCACATGGCGGCCCGGCGGAGAAAAAGGGCGAAAAGCTGAAAAGAAAGGCGGACTAACGAAACTAAAGGGGAGAAGGAAGGGGGCGGTTAGACCGAAACTCTTACCCAAAACCCTTTGATGCCGAAAACCATCCTGAAGAGAAGAGAGAGAGAGAGGTAGGGACGCAACGGTAGAGACCACCAGAATCACACACACAAGTGCCGGGTCGCGGGCACCGGTCAGCTCACCGCGGATCAGCTGGACGGGGCCCGCGGCGCGGGGTGCGGGGCGATTCGGTCGGGGTCGGCTAACTTCGGCCTCTGACCTCTGATCGCGGCGGAGCTTTCGAAAACGGCGGCAAATTTAAACGCTAGCGCAGACTTTAGGCGGCGCGAACAGTGAATAAAGAGGTTATGTGACATTTTTATTTTTTTTATTTTGAGGAAATCGACTTTAAAGTTCAAAGTATGGACATTTTCGACATTCTGAACATCAACCGCAACAGCTTCGAAAATAGGGTCATATCCTACATGTTTTGAACCAAGTTGGAAAATTCATAGATAGATACCATCATAACTCCTTCATCCAAACTCGATTTTTTCCAAAATGTCACATAACCCCTTTATCCACTCTATCCTTCATATGTTATGTTTAAGACGTAAAAAATCTCTTAATAAAATTTTGCTCCCTCTCTCAACATAATGGGTCTGTTGCATACTTTTGCTACAACAATATAGAACCTTGATTCTTATGTAAAATTCGGCGAAAATAACGATGCGCACATTAAAAACGTTAAAAATCCACTCATTAGCTCAGGAAATCACTTCAATTTCAAACAGCCCGCGCTACACTAGACACTTTTTGCACCGGTATACTACTACATAGACGTAACCACCGTGCATAAGTAAACAACATCGTAACTACAAAATGATGGAATTTCTTTTTTAACACGTGAAATATAAGCTGCATTTGCTGTCTGGTCTTTTCGGTTTATCAAAGATTACAAAATAATCTAAGAAATGTACGCATCTAAACGAAACATTCCAATGTTTGTAAGTTCTGTTCATGTTTACATAAACAAGATGGTTCCATCTGTGTAGTTATAAGTCGGTGATATAGTGTCTAGTGTAGCGCGGGTTGTTTGAAATGGAAGGTATTTTCTGAGTTAATGAGTGGATTTTGAAAGTTTTTAATATGCACATCGTTATTTTCGCAGAATTTTACGTTAGAAATAATGAGTTATATTGATGTAGCACAAGTACGCAACTGACCCATTGTTGGGGAACTTACCGAATATTATACTAACTGCTCTCTTTATCACTGCGCTGAATACGTGGGTAACTAGCAATATTATTGGGTAAGTGTTGTGTTTAGAGAAACATGTTCCAGTTCGTAGATCATTTAGATATTCTCTTATGAAGCACTCGCATCATGGTTTGTGGAGTCCTCGGGACAGAATAAAATAAATGACAAACTGATGGGTGTTCAAAAAATTCATCGTCTTTTTAACAACCCCCCCCCCCAAATATTCCAGTGGGTTCTTGCAAACGCCTTCTGATTCGTGTGCATGTGCCTCTATTCCAGGCCTTGCGTTCATTCAATCAACTTCATACAATTAACATTTTTTGAGCGTCAAAATTCACAATTCACCTAAAAATCGATATTTTTCCATGCTTCTTTATGGAGAAGAAAATCCCTACACTTCAACTTGTAATAGCTTACCACTGAATGAAGCCTTTGCACTCGTAGTTTCGTGAGTGCCTCAAAGGACGCAGAAAAACTGCGCGTCTCGAGAAGGAAGGAAAAATCAGGGAAGAAAAAAACGTGCGGTAGCAGTGTTGCCAGATTGGGATGAAAAAGCCGTACGCTTTACATTGATTTAAATGGGGGACGATACGGCTTTTTACCCTTGATCTGGCAACACTGTGCGGAAGTAGATGGAACCTCAGTGGTTGGAAAATATGAAAGAGGGATGGAAATAATGTAACATCCGAAAAGAAGATTTCAAAATTCACAAAGAGGAAAGAGGAGCCGTCAGTTCCAAACACACACAATCACACACTCCTATACTCACATAGTGCGCAGCTCAGCTCTAGCAGAAACGAGAATATTTAAAATTCTCTACTCCGCATCCCCTGCGGGTATGACAGCGTTGCCACATTGCGCGAACTTTCCCATAAGAATATTTTGCAAGATAATTTTGTATATATGTTTATATTTGTACACATGGGCGTCATTTAGGGGGGGCTGGGGGGGCAATTGCCCCCCCCCCCAAGGATTTGACGTCAGGCTCAAAAACTGGCACGAATTATATTGATGAGCAAAAAAAAAAAGGTCATCCTATTCTTGCCCCCAAAAGACGGCTCTTTGGCACTAAAATTATATTGATGAGCAAAAAAAAAAAAAAAAAAAAAAAAGGTTATCCGATTTTTTGCCCCCTCCAAGCCGAAAATTATAATGATGAATTGATGAGCAAAAAAAAAAGGTCGTAAGATTTTTTGCCCCCCCCCCCAAAGCTGAACTTGAAATGACGCCCCTGTTTGTACATAGAGCAGAACCATTTTGAGTATCGGGTTCTGATAAGTATAGTGATGCCTCGTTCGGTACCTGCTTCCGAACTACATCAAAACACATCGGTGAGCGGTTGGTTAACGCAGAGTTTCGACGCGTTTCTAATGGGTCTGTTGCAAACTTTTGCTACAGCGGTATAGAGTGTTCAATCTCATGTAAAATCGCGTGGAAAGTCCATTGGTGACATCAGAAAGTCATAAAATGCAGTATGAAACTCACGAGAGACGTTTAATGAAATCTAAGATGGTGGTAAAATATCGAGCAACCTGTATGCATGCACCACAAACATCCAAGGATAGCCAACCTCACAAATAGATCACGTCCGCAATCACTACGTAAATAAACACATAACCTCTGAAGCTGTGAGGTTGTCAACGTTGGCAATCCTTGGATGTTAAAGGTGCATGCATACAGATTGCTCGATATTTTACCGCCTTCTTGGATTTCATTAAACGTCTCTTGTGAGTTTATTATCGCATTTCATGACTTTCTGATGCCATCAATGGACTTTTCGGGCAATTTTACGTGCGATGAAACACTCTTTATCGATGTAGCGAAAGTTTGCAACAGACCCATTAACAGCTCACCGAAACCTATGCGCCTTGATGCAGTTCGGAAGCATGGCACCGCAACTTGTTAGAACCCGATACTCAATATTTTTTTTTTCTTCTACAAAATCTGGCAACGATACTCTAAATTTCATAATTACCATTTCCAAAACACGATTCATTATTCACCATCGATAAAAGGAAAACATTCGCTATCCATTATAGGAATCATTTGAAGCGTATGCTTAATTCAACAGCACTCACAATTCATGCTCCTCACTCCACTAGCGGACCCAGGAAATTATCCTCCTCTCTCTCCTCCTATAAGAACGAATGAGTTAGAAAAGGGGAGAGGAGGTTGCGAAAATCACGTGACTACCTCTCATCTGTCCTTTTCTAACACACGGGTTCTGAATGGAGAAGAGAGAGAACAGAGAAGGACGGATTCCTGGATTCGCCAATGCCTCACCACTTGCAGATTTGCGGGTTATACACAAAAGCAGAAAAAGCTCGTGTGAGAGCAACAACACAAACGCTTATTACAGCTATACATTCTTAGTAATTTATTTAAAACTTTCAGTCGTTAATATTTAAAAAAATAAAACAAAAAACAAAAAACAAAAAAAAAAATTAAAACTCACCGATCTACACGACCATGCATTCTTTTTTGTTTTTTGTTTTTTATTTCATTTGACCCCTTATGGGCCAAGCCCGAGTAAACCCGTTTTCCTCCTTTAATCTATTTCACATTGATTCAGTTTTTATTTCGGATAAACGCAAATGTAGTTGACAACACTACAGTAGAAAAGGTCTCGTCGGGTGCCTTCAGTTCTTCGTATAGGCAATTCCAACTCCCCCGAGTACGAACAGTTAACTACCTTACCTGTAGAAATGTAGGAGTGGTGTTCTCTTGAACTAACCTGGTCTTTAAAGGGTTAAATTCCAAACGTTTTGCCTTCACATAGGGAGCATCCTCAGTGGAACACACGACGCAAAAACGGCACTACACACACGAAACGCAATTTTAACTGAAACCTTGAAACGAACGACACTAAAATACGACAGATTAAAACGATGAAATATTAAAAAAAAATTGTCCGCAAAACGAGAAAAAATTATTAAAAATAAACACAAAGAAACTGAAATTAATAATTATATATATAAAGCTGACGTCCCTCCAAAATGTTTTTTCTATTTCCCAAAAATTGGCTGAAGCGATTTCCCTCAAATTTGGCATGATGATTCCTTAGGGTATTTCGAGGAGATCTGTGGAACAGTTTTCGAAAAAGTCGTACGTGAGCATCGCAAATTGAATTTTAAAATTAGAGGGGAAAACTGATTCTGTCGCCGAGCCGTGTCGCCTGCTCTAAGCTCGGGTGAATTTCATTGATCAATGCAGTGTTAGTGATAGAGGGAGGGGTTGGTTTCCGCGAGAATTTCTTGAGCGCTTGGTCTTTCAAATTTTCAATTTTCGTTGCCCGTCTTAACCCTTTCAATCCTGAAAACACTTTTTGCTTAGGGACGGATTTTTGGCCATCATAGCTGATCTGGGCACAATTGTATCATAAAAAAAATGTGCATATTATGTTTTCATTTTCTCCGTAAGATTCTATGTTATTCAGATGTACATTGAAATGTACACCAGGGATGAAAGGGTTAAGACTGTCGCAACTCCCTCGGTCCTAACGCTCATCGCTTAAACCCGAGCGCTCCGATACTTTTGATCCGTCATTTTTTGTCAGTAATTTTTACCGCACTTCTTCCATCGTTCGTTTAACAACCACGATTCTTTAAATAAAAAACAAACTTGCATAAATCAACTGTCAAAGTGCCAACTAGCCCGTACCCCTAGAATGCTGGCCGTGGAGGGCACCCGTAGGGTGTCTCGTGTCTGGAACGGCTAGTATAATATAGATTAAGGGCGGTTAGAAATTCGAGCAGTTTACAGGTGGCGGTTATTTTCTTCTACTCACTCTAATGTCAAACAAAATATGTACTTACATATAAGCAGTGGTACCATGTCAACAATTTCTTGAGGGGAGGGGAGGTAAGGTACATTTTTTTTAAATTTTGGTACTTTGATTTACTCCCGTATCATGCATCATGCTTCATGCATCATGCCTTGTTCGCAAAATCAGTTAGCAGCATAGCAAAAAAATACCACAAATCTAAGAGCTCTTTGCCTCATTTTGACTAATATTCCGGAAATTTCCCTAATTTTCCTTCCCATTATAAGACCTGTCTGTTTTCACAATATCGCGATGGACCTGGAACCCTTCAAAAGCTAATCAATCCCCTTGCCTTCCTCAAAATGGCGCTACTGCAAATAAGGAAAGCGTCATTGAAGATGAGATAGGGGAAAGTCTTGTCATAAAAAACGAAGAAAAATAAATAGTCCCAGCGTTAGACTGAGGAAAAGTTGGGATGAGGAAAATAGGTTATTGAAGTTTAGGTTTACGAAGGTTTTGTCAGTTGCGGGGTGAGACAGTCTCGGGGTCAGTTGCAGTCAATATTTTACGCGCTTTTCCTTCTGGAGAGGATGAGGGAGCGGCCAGGGTCACTTTTACTTTCTCACTCCTCACAGGGCCGGGCAGAGAAAGTATAGTAATCGTGAACAATTTTAAAATTGATTTAGCTCCATTTCTTGGCGTTTGATGTCCCCAGGAACCCAAAACCGCCCGTCTATCCGTCCGTCCGTTAGTCCGTCTGTTTGTCCGTCTGTCCGTCTGTCCGTCTGTCCGTCTGTCCATCTATCCGTCTGTCTGTCCGTCTGTCCGTCTGTCAGTCTGTCCGTCTGTCCGTCTGTCCGTCTGTCCATCTATCCATCTATCCATCTATCCGTCTGTCTGTCCGTCTGTCCGTCTGTCCGTCTGTCCGTCTGTCCGTCTGTCCGTCTGTCCGTCTGTCCGTCAGTCCGTCTGTCCGTCTGTCTGACCGTCCGTCACAGATGATATTTCCTCAACACTCGATTTGTTATTTGCATTCAAATTTGGCAAGAGGAGTTGTTTCCTACTTTTTAAATGAAGATTTTCAGGTTATTTTTAAGCGAAACAAAATACATTGGCTACATGATATAAACAAATGCTTTAGAGTTGGGCAAACTCATCAGCTGAGGTAAAAAAGCCAAATAAAAAAGAAACTAAAAAATCATATTGAAAAATATGAAAGTAATATTAAAAAATGTATTTGGATTTTTTACCTCAGCTGATGAGTTTGCCCAACTCTAAAGCATTTGGTTATTTTTAAGGCGTAATTTTTTCAATTAATTCCCATGTTTTTAGAGCAACAAACAGTGGTTTGAACATGCTTCGATCCATTGTGAGGTCGCTCTAAAATACATGAGAATAAATGGGAAAAATTACACCTTACCCTGGTAAAAATGGTTCTTGAAAATCCTTGCTCAAATCTCCATGCAATAAGGATTTCCATGAAAATTAATGAAAATGCTCAAGAATTTATAAGCATTTCCGTGCAATTACGTGAAGATCCTTATGATTTCATGGAAATCCTTATTGCAAGGATTTTCAAGGACCATTTTTACCTGGGTAAACCTATGTGTAACCTGCGTATAACCATGACGGTTAGGCAAGTTTTCCATTAGTCTGACACTCTAAAAAAAGTCTGTAGGTAGCTCGTCGACGATCACATGATAATTGCGATGGATTCCGAACTGCCAAAGCAATGCTATTCCATTTGCAATATTTTTCGTAAGTCTTTTTTGCGCTTCAATGAATACTGAATGATATCCGATCGTTCACGCTTTCTATTATCATTATTATAAATGCGTTTGCGTATATAAGTTTTATTTTTCGCAAATACAGTCTTTTTTCCCTTACTTCATGCATTTGAAATTATTAAATGGAAAACAATTTTTGTGTGTGTGTTTCAGGCAATGTCGCCAACAGCGCGCGCTTATGGAGGACTACCAACTTATACAGGCTACGCGCAGAGAGGTTCTGGACCTCTCCGAGTTACAATTTGCGACGAAATGCCTTCTATTATGAAAGTCAGACTAAAACCTCAAGAAATTAGCAGATACGATACTAGAGACGATTCGGCAATTTTTAGCAGGTTTGTGTGTGTGTGGATCATGTTTATTTTACTATCTAGCAAAAACAAAAACTGGTACTCAACAATCAGTACGTAGCGTAACGAAACATTCTATATATAAGTTCTTCTATATTCTATCTGAATGGGTCTGTTGCAAACTTTTACTACAGCAATAAAGAGTGTATCATCGTATGTAAAATCGCCCAAAAAGTCCATTGGTGGCATCAGAAAGTCAGAAATGCGATTATAAATTCACAAGAGACGTTTAATGAAACCCAAGATGGCGGTAAAATATCGAGTAATCTGTATGCATGCACCTTTAACATCCAAGGATTGCCAACGTTGACAACCTCACAGCTTCAGAGGTTATGTGTTTATTTACGTTGTGATTGGGTGTGAGATCGATATTGTGAGGTTGACTATCCTTGGATGTTCGTGGTGCATGCATACAGGTTGCTCGATATTTTACCGCCATCTTGGATTTCATTAAACGTCTCTCGTGAGTTTCATACTGCATTTTATGACTTTCTGATACCATCAATGGACTTTTCACGCGATTTTACATGAGATTGCACATTCTATAGCGCTGTAGCAAAAGTTTGCAACCAGAGATTACTAAGCCTAAGAGATATGGCACAACGATTCTAAAGTGTTGTTCGACTCCTACGAAGTATGCAATGTGGCGTATGCTGGTGACCGTAAACATTGTTACTACTGTTGTTGTTTGAAATGAGATTTGACAGCAACGCCACTAACTAAATTAATAAGATTAAAAAAGTATTTGGGAAGTTCAATGAGCTCTGAGTTTATTTTGAACGTGAATCTGAAATTCTAAGTCACTTTAATCATCCCATCGGCCATTAAATGACAAACATTTATATGCGACAGAGAATCTAACCTCATTTCCAACAACATGAATAACAACAATGTTTACGGTCACCAGCGTACTGCACGTTGTATCACGGCCATTCTGCAGGCGTTTTTTACGGAGCCCGGCCAACGGTTTTTTAACACGGCGGAGATACACGGAAAAAAAAGTTTAGTGAAAATAACCATACGGATACCTGATTTTGGCACCTGCTGGATGTTATGGTAAACTTGACCAGAAGTATGGTACATTTACCGATACTTTGAGTAAATTCGACATGCAATCAGGTAACATCACCTAGTACCTAGTCAAAACATAGTATACTTCTGGTTAACATTACCATAACATCTAGCAGGTGCCAAAATCAGGTATCCGTATGGTTATTTTCACCGTAGTTTTTTTTCCCGTGTAGGAAGTGCCATATCTCTTAGGCTTATTAATCTCTGTTTGCAACAGACCCATTGAAAATGCCATTAAATATGCACAAAGCGGCATCTGTGGTATGAAGAGGTATAATGCCTTTTAAATATATTTGATAGTTTAATACCCCCGGCTTTTGAACGCAGGTACACGGAAGATGCCCCAATTTTACGAAAGTACGGACGGAGTCACTCGACGCACGAGCTCATGGATTTGGAGGACCGGAGGGCAGCAGCAGTGACCTCATCCCCTTGTCGGCGAGTGAGATTCGATATCCCTTCGAACTCGACCCCGATCGTTGCCAATCATCCGGCGGCTCTCCAATGGAACGACTGCGGGGGAATGGGGGTGGGGGTGGGGGCGGGAGTGGTGAATTTTAGAGCCTTGCCCGCAGACGACTCGTCCCTTGTTAGAAACGACAATCTCCCGACGACGAGGGATCTCTCAAGGGACTCTATCACCTTCGATCGG
Organism: Trialeurodes vaporariorum; assembly: GCA_011764245.1. Classification (NCBI taxonomy): domain Eukaryota; kingdom Metazoa; phylum Arthropoda; class Insecta; order Hemiptera; family Aleyrodidae; genus Trialeurodes; species Trialeurodes vaporariorum. The sequence goes on from VMOF01000002.1 coordinate 74,224,167, forward strand.
AGCGCCTTGCTAGCATCGTTGATTGGCGATCAAACGATTTTAAAGTGCGCCAAGGAAGGCCGATGCGATATCCTGCAGGAGCTTGTATCTTTGGGTCAGTACGAGAATGAAGACATCAATTCGATAGACTCAAGTGGAAGGGTGAGTACGGATTTGCAATTTAATGTGGTTAAATAAACAAACAAAAAACAAATCCCCGGAAAAAAAAAATTGGCGTTCAACGTCCTCAAGAAGTCCGGAAGTCATTCGAAAGAAATTTTAAAAAAGTCTTAGATGACATGTTATTTACCTTGAAATGAACTTAGAGTGAAATGTTTTAAAGCTAGAACCTTAAAGAAGGAGAGACTAAAACTCTTATCAATGATTTAAATACTAAAATATTTTGCGTAACAAAAAATGATTTCATTTTACGTTCAAACATTTTTTCACACACATGTATTTGCTTGATTTTACTATAAATTTGAAATGTATTCTGAAATTACTTCTTTTGACCATTTAAAGGTGATCTGTAAAACAAAAAAACAAAAAAACAAAAAAAATTATTACATCCAAATCATGTTTTTGTTTTTTGTTTTTTGTTTTTTTTTTTGCCGGGTCACATTTTAAAATTAACAAGAGTAGGTACATACATTTTATAAAAAAAAAAAACAACAACTTTGTAGCCGCAATTATTTCGGAAAAGTAATTAGTACAACCGCATAGGGAAAAAACAAATTAGCAATTTACTGATTTGACAATCTATTTTGTCAGTTTAACAATGACATTTTGTTTATTTAGCATCCCGTTTTGTTAAATAAATTTTAATCATTTTGCGGTCACCACTTTTAACATTATCTAGAATTGCCAAATCAAGTACCTATTTATTCATTATTATTATTATTTTTTTTCTTGCGTGTAGTTACAGAGCTACTATAATATAGATTGCGTCTTCTCTCTAAACTTTAGTTTATTTGGTAATGGCCAATCGAAGTTCAATTTTCACTTTGCCACTGATAGAGCGGTATTAATTCTCTTCTCTCGGTGCACGGTACTTAAAGCTTTTGACACGGTACTCGAAAATGAAATGAAAGGGGACCGCAAGTTCAAAGTTCACGCGGAGGGTAGCGAGGACGAAACATTAATTATTTATTGTCTCGAAGTGGCTTTGCTTGGGACTAATGCTGAAAGCTCAAAAACTGGAGTTCGCTGAATGTATGATAATGGCTTTAGTGTCTGATCAGTGATCCCGATAATGTCTCGCGGGCACATTCAGCCTTTCACAACGAGGAAGTTGGGCATGAGACCCAAGAGCATTCATTTCCCAGTTTTGACTTTTGAACTCGGGAGTTACCGCCGCGCGTGTAAATTCGAGTACGCACGACCGACTTTTAGTTAACAACACCGAGGCAGCGCGGCATCTGGAACAACGTGAAACGTGATGACGTATTTTTCGCAAGGGTTGGCATCATTTCAGTAGCGGCCCGTGAGATTTGGCAATCATGCATTTTTTCCACTTAAACTTAGGTAAAAAATCGATTCAAGCGGAGGCTGGCAGCCTCCTCGAGTTTCGATTGTTTTCCATGCATTTAAATGGGATAAAAACACTGTTGCCAAATCTCACGAGCCGCCACTGCATCATTTAGAGTCCGTATATGCTACGAGAGTTGCGCTATGCCATGTTCTTCTTCAAGGAAAAGCGGATCACGGATCGCTCAAGTACAGTGGCGGCTCGTGCAAAATGGCAACCATGCTTATTTGCCATTTAAAACTATGCAAAAGTATCGATATCTTGGGGTGCAATTGCACCTCCTGAAGATCGATAGTTTTACATAGGTTTAAATGAAGACAATCCATTGTTGCCATATTGCACGAGCCGCCACTGCTCAAGTAGCAAAATGTAAATGGCAGATGGTGCTTTTTCAACGCTGAAAAAAAATTCCTGGTGCCGTAACAAGACGTGTTTGTTTAATACTTACCTACCCGAAATTCCGGTAGCTGTAACCGGAATTCCAGCAACTGTAACTGGAAGTCTGGTTACAGCTACCGGATGTCCGGTTATTTTGACAAGAATTCTTTTTAATACTTTCCTAAACGGAATTCCGATTCAAAGTCATTTTGTGAGCCTTCGGGTGAATTTCGTAACGGGGCTGTTGCACACTTTTGCTATAAGCAATTTAATAATCGATTCTGGTGTAAAAACCTCCGAAAATAACGATGGCAGCACTAAAAACGTCCAAAATCCACTCCTTAACACGGTAAACGCTTTTATTTGCGCAGGCGTAATGGTGGCCGAGGGCAATAACAATGAGAGATTCCCATCTAACAATAATGTGACTCCATCAAGAAGTGACCAATAAGAGACTACTTTCATTTGACACCGGTGTCACTAGGTGTTGCGGTACCACTCATCGGATGTGGACCATCACTCTGATGACTAATTACTCTGTGAATCATGCTTGTGAGCATAGAAAGAGTGACGAAATTAAGATAGGAATCTCCCATTGTTATTGCCCTCGGCCACCATTACGCTCTCGCAAATAAAAGCGTTTATTGAGTTTAAGAGTGGAAGTTTTTAGTGCTGCCATTGTTATTTTTCGAGGTTTTTACACGAGAATCGGCTGTTAAATTGCTTATAGCAAAAGTGTGCAACAGCCCCATTATTTACTGTGCTCATCGTAATTTCGCTGGTTTTTACTCATGAATCATCTATTCAATCACTCACAGCAAAATTTGGAAAGAGCCCAAGGTACTTATATGTATTTAACAGGTATGCTCGACTCGCTTCCCGCGTCATCTTCAGTAGCGCGCAGTTCAAAAAGCATTCCAAGATGGCCGACAAAAGAAGAAAATATTGTAAACTCTTTCCAAAAAAACATTGGGCTTCCCTCTCCAGAAAAGCAGAAAATAGCCCGATGTTTTCTGGAAAGAGTATATACAATGTTTTCTTCTTTCGTCGGCCATCTTGGAATGCTTTTTGAACTGCGCGCCACTGAATATGACGCGGGAAGCGAGTCGAGCATACCTGTTAAATATAAGTACCTTGGAAAGAGCCACATTGAGCATGAAACAAAATAGAAGTTCGGACATTGGTACCGAACTTTCGGTGCATACTGTATTATAAGTCCCTATAACTCCCGATACCAAGTTTACCAGGTGCCGTCTTAATTCACTCATTATCACAGCCTAATTATATTATTTGTATTTTCACCCCATTTATATTATTGCAGACTGCTTTGAGCTACGTGGCGGCGAACGGATCTCTGCGTGCCTTGGAAGAGCTGCTCAATGTTCCTGGAATAGACGTGAATAAACCGGATAATGAAGGGAACACTCCTTTACATTTTGCAGCGCAAGCTGGTTAGTAATCATCAATCCTTACGCGCTCTTTTCATTCAAGTCTCGGATCGTAAAGGTTTTAACCTTCTTTGACGCATTTTCATCCGTTTGGTATGGGGGATATCTACACAATACACATTCCATGGAAGAGGAAGAAAAAATATTAATCTATATAGAGGAGCTTGTAAAAGAGTGCGCTCACGGCAAAGGGTCTGGGTCTATACTGATTACAAAAAAATATAAAGAGGATGAGAGCAGAGCTGCCGATTTGCGTAGATTTAATGACATTTTGAAATCCACCGAAGATTCCACCGGTTGAGGAAAGATTACAGAGTTTAGTTTAGAGTATGTCTGTAATGCAGGAAAATACTAGCGTCTTTTATCTTTTCTCAACCGGTATATTTGAATTAATTAACGGCGTTTCCACCTATTGAGAAAAGATTGCAGATCAGAGTATTTTCGTGCGTTACAGTCATACTCTGAACTAAACTCTGTAATCTTTTCTCAATCGGTGGATTCTTCGGTGAATTTCAAAATGTCAATAAATCTACGCAAATCGGCAGCTCTGGATGAGAGTGAAAAGAAGAGACGAAACCAACGAGCTTACATAAAAAAAAGTATTACTAGAATCATGACAATACGTGAACCTATGTAAGAGTAAAGGGATCAGCAGCGGTTATAGTGCAATATGGCAACAGTGTTTTACCTCCATTTGAATTTACGTAAAACAATCGATTTGACAGTGAAGCAGCGCTTCACCAACAATCGATTGTTTGACATAGATTCAAATGGAAGGAAAACATTGTTGCCAAATTGCACGAGCCGCCTCTGAAAGGGATAGTAGTACAATTACCAGAATTCTAATTTGTTTGTACCATAGTTCTTGAAAATGTTTAGGAAAATTAGTGGTAGGTACTAGCGGGGACAAAGATACCTGGCCAGAGTATGCAACACGCGACACACCTAATACACGTGTTGAATGGGATGCTGTGTATTGCTTATTGCATACCCTGGCCAGGTATATTTGTCTCCGCTAGTACGTTATACAACCGCAACTTGTTCCGGTAGAGCTAGAACTTATTTAAAAGACTACTTCGGCTCTACTTGAACTTTGCTGTTTCAGTGTTTTTATAGGTAATTTTGACTACTAAATAAAAGAGCTAATTCGGCTTTACGGCGATTATTATGAATTTTAAGTAATCGAAATTACCATTTCAACAGCGGGGGTTCGTGCGACGCGGCAACCTTGGAATTCTTCCATTCACGCGTAGATGAAATAATCGATTAGTGAAGAGACTGACTGTCTCTCGGAGAATCGATTGTTTCGCATTCGTTTGAACGGAAGAATTCAATGGTTGCTACATCGCACTAGCCACAACTGTTGAGCTTCGCTCACATTGGCTACTGACCTCAACATCTTTGCTTATCAGCCAATGTATGGTCCAGTTAGACCTTGTTTTGTTGAGACTGAAAAAAAATGTGACACCCGATTTTAACGAGGGCTAAATAGGGAATGCAAGGTCTCTAGCATACAAATCTTCTCTTTAACCCTTCACTGCATGAAGTTCCACCGGTTGAACAAATTCTTCAAACGCTCATATAAAATACAGGTTTTGAGGTATACCTTTGGCGCATGGTGGGTCAACGCGGGAGAAGGTATGTTTTGAGCTCAAAAAAAAAAAAAAAAATTGGCTGAAAGAAAACATCATGCAGTGAAGGGTTCGTGATCGAAATCATGTCAGGGAGGAAATTTGCCCCCGTATCCAAACTGACCACTTTTTGATTGTTTTTATAAAGTTTCCGGCATTGGCTTTTTGAAAAATCCAATTAAAGTAAAAAAAAAAAAAAAAAAAAAAAAAAAAAAATTGAAAATTTAAAAAAAAAATGAAAAAAATTCCCGCCATTTTTTATGGTGTTATATCACTTGTAAAAAACGAGTAAAAAATAGAAAAAAGAGAATTTTGACCGAAAAACCGTCAAATTATTTTTTTCACTATTATTCCCATGTATTTGACGACCTAATACATTGAAAAATCCACATTTGCTTGAAAAAAAAAAAAAAAAAAATCATGCAGTGAAGGGTTAAGTAATAGAGAATTAAAACTCTAAGGATTGTGTAAGTAGATCTTTATTACTTCCATTTGCAATAATTTATTTACGTAGCTGGAAACTATAAACCCACAATTTATGTTTATGAACGTGTTCAGATGTAACTGTAACTAATATTTGGTGAATTGCATTTGTTACAGGACAAGCTGAAGTAGTTAATTATTTACTTTGCCGGTGTTCCGATATTGAAATAGATCCGCGAAATAATTTAGGTTTCACACCACTGATGAAAGCTGCATTACAGGGACGAACCAAATGTGCCAAATTATTATTATGTGCTGGTAAGTCGTCGAAACATTTCATTTTCTTTTTTTTTCCAAAGAAGTTTCTCATTTGAACTGACCCTTAAAGCTGGATAGATTCGATTTTTTTTTCTCGAATATTTTTCCGCTCTTCTTTACACTCCAACAGTTTTTATCAACCTCAATTGGTTATAACTCCCATTCGCCTCGCTTTACAAATTCGATTCATACGTCCAAATGATTTGTTAGAGCTAGCTCATAGAATGCTCAATTTCTTTTTTTTATCTCATTTTTTACATCACCCTGATTCAGTGACAGTGCCTCACAAGAAAAGCTCTCCCTTTTCACAGGTTTTCAAAAGATTTAATTCATTGAGAATTCTCCAGTTAGTTCAACCGTTTAGAAAAGTACTAAACAGAATTATTGTTATAGTAACTGGAATTCTTGTTGAACTAACCGGACACCCAGTTATTGTAATCAGAATTCATGTTACACTTACCGGAATTTCGGCTTCAACAACCAGAAGTTTCGGTTAAATATGTGTTAAATTAAACAGACGTTTTTTTACGGTGACAGGAATTTTTTTCTCAGGGCTCAGTTCACGAGGATATTTTGAGAGTTTCAAAATGTCGCTTTTAAAGTAACTTTCATCATTTTTGCTGGTTTGTACTATCAACGAATTAAAGATTGTCGCAATTTTTTCAAACTTTTCCAGTTATGAGTGTGAGTGGGGGACTAATCTACAATGGTTTTCCGCCCCACCCGCACTGGCCTCTAACCTGCAAGGTGTAAGGAGTAGGAAGAGTGGCCGAACCAGATCCTTGAAGGCGAAACTTAGCTCGTGAAAATCTCCCGACAAAATTTAATTCGTCGATAGTACATAAGAAACCAACATTTTATATTCATGGTCGTAGTGAAAGTGCTCTATCCCTCTCGCCTCGTTTCGTGTTGCGCGAATTGAACACACCAGTTTCTTAACTGAACCTGTCTGATAGTAGATAGATTAAGATCCAAGACAGAAGATGGACATTTTCAGTCGTCTTCAATTAGTCTAGAAGCTGATGACGCACGATCCAGCGAAGATATAGCAGCAAGGCGTCTCAAGGAGGCGAGTCAGGTCAATTCGATTGAGAGGCTTTCCTAATCTTGACTCGATTCACAAGCGTAAGTCGAGTGAATTATTTGGGATCAAGCAGGGCTGCCGTTTTGCGTATGATCAATGCTATTTTTCAATTCACCGATGATTCCACCGGTTGAGAAAAGATTACACAGTTCAGTTCAGAGCATGACTGTAATAAACTAAAATACTCGCATCTGTAATCTTTTCTCAACCGGTGGAGTCGTCGATGACTTTAAAAAACTTGCGGATATTTTAATTAATCAACGGAGTTTCCACCGATTAAGGAAAGATTACAGATCAGAGTATTTTCGTGCATTACATTCATACACTGAACTGAACTGTGTAATCTTTTCTCATCCGGTGGAATCATCGGTGAATAGAAAAATAGCATAGAACGCAAAACGGCAGCCCTGGGATCAAGTGCCGCTTACTACGTGATGGTTTAGAATCGACTTGCGGTTGAATCGAGTCTAGATCGAGGAGGCTTTCCAAATCGTGAAAATTTTCAAATAATTAGAATTCTGAACAGAGCTGCCGTTTTGCGTATAATCAATGCTATTTTTCAATTCACCGATGATTCCACCGGTTGAGAAAAGATTACTTAGTTCAATTCAGTGTATGACTTTAGTGCACGAAAATATTCTGATCTGCAATCTTTCCTTAATCGGTGGAAACTCCGTTAATTAATTAAAATATCCGCAAGTTTTTTAAAGTCATCCACGACTCCACCGGTTGAGAAAAGATTACAGATGCGAGTATTTTAGTTCATTACAGTAATACACTGAACTGAACTGTGTAATCTTTTCTCAACCGGTGGAATCATCGGTGAATTGAAAAATAGCAATAATTATATACGCAAAACGGCAGCCCTGATTCTGAATGACGTTCTTTGATACTTTCCTATAGGGTCTTTTCATAATAACCACGTCCTTAACGGTATAACTATACCCATTCTTCAAAAAAATTACTTAACTTCATCAATTCCAGCCAAAAACTGTTGACTTTTGGAAAATGCAGCGCAGCGCTAGTGGTGCTATCTATCGGATTGAAATCTGGAAAATTTTTGCCTGGCATCACCTTTACTATAAAATAAAAAAAAAAAAAACCTTCCATACGACGATTACGCTGCGCGGTTATCGCCACGTATCCAATAAAGTGTCATTCTAGAAAGAAGCGATTACTCGTCGAATGTCACCTTTATATATTAAAATTGATTGCTTATTTTTTTATCTTCTTACTATCCTCCCCTCAGACCCACTTCCCCTTCTCTTTTCATCCTACAAAATTACGATCTTTTTGTACTCGTAATAAAACAGTCAAGTGCGTCATCCGACCCGAGTGGATGTGAACTTTGAACCGTCTCCATCCTCATCACACTTTGCAACATCACATGCCCTCCATTTAAACAAATGCAAATAATCGATTCTGGATGAGGCGACTAGCCATAGACACGATTTTTTACGAAGGCTTCAATGGAAAATAACGCGGTTACCGGATTGCACGAGCTGCCGCGCTGCTGTACGAAGGCGGATCCAGCAATCTGGCATCTGTCGATTCTTCCCATTTGAATGTATGAAAAATAATCGATTAGAAAGAGGGCCATGGCCCATTTAAGAATCGATTGTTTTACATACGTTCAAAAGGAAAGAATGCATGGTTGCCAAATTGCTGAATCCGCCCACGTTGCAGCTGTGCACCACACCAAAGCGTCTGGGCTAGGCTCAGCGTCTTTTAATCATCACTATGATGTGAGAAAAAAAATTAGGTAATACAATAACAGTATATTTCTAAAAACAGTGAGTACACACGCATTTGTTGATTTAACCCCTTATTACGGGCCAAGCCCAAGTCTACTCGTTTTTCTATTCTTTAGTCTATTCCACATTGATTCAGTATTCATTTCGGATAAACGCGAATATAGACGAAAATACTATAGTAGATAAGGTCTCGTCGGGCGCCTTCAATTCTTCGTATAGGCAATTCCAACTCCCCCGAGTACGAACAGTTAACTACCTTCCCTGTAGAAACGGAGGAGTGGTGTTCTCTTGAACAAACCTGGTCCTTAAAGGGTTAACGAACCATTTTCTTGATTTTACAATCCGATTTGTTAAATCAACCACCCAAAAAGGTAAATGAACAATGCGATTTGTTAAATCATTAAGGGGAGTGGGACAGCCTATCTCAGCCCATGTTAAACCATCAATGTTTAAGGAACATTTTCTGAGGAACTACTCAACCGATTTTCAAAAACTTTAGCTTGTTTGATTCGTGTTGTTACCCTCTTCACTTAAACACGGGTTTTTTTGAAAATCTTGAATTTTGAGAATTTTACGATCTTTTGAAATTTGGTTCCAAAAATTCATTATTTTTTGGTACTTGAAAATTCACAAAAATTCAGGGAAACAAAATTTTGAAAAAAGCCCGTTTTAAAATATGCAGGGCACTATGACGAATCAAATGAGTCAAAGTTTTTGAAAATCGGCCCAGTGGTTGCTGAGAAAATGTACCTCTGGTGTGAAAAAACACAAACTCGGGGAAAACACAATTTAAAAATTCCGGAGAAAACACTTTAAATGCAAAATGCACTTAACACTGTTTTTCTTTTTTTAATGAAATTATTCTTACAGAGTAGGCTACTCATCAAAAATAAGTGAACTTGGTCTTAAATTAAAGCTGATGATATATGGAACAACTTCAGCTGAAAAAACGAATTTTTAAAATTTTGACCGAAATCCATGTCCCGCTCCCCTTAATCCAGATTGTTGATTTTATTATTTGTTTTGATATGAATGTGCATTTATTTTTTTTCCCCGCCTAGGTGCTTCTCCTGTGATGAGGGATTCGGGCCGTGGACTGAGAGCGGAGCAATGGGCAAGGTTTTGCGGGCGCTACGTTACAGCGGAGGTGATAGAAAAATTCGCACGGAGTCGGCTTCTCGAGAGAACAACGGCCTACGGTCGATGGGGGAGCGACTCAGATCTTGGTCCGCGATTGGTCAACGGGAAATTGCAGCCACCCGCTGTGGTGCTCCAGAGAGAAGCAAATCAATCGAGTATCAAGTCAAAACTACGAAAGGCATTTAGAACCACTTCCCATCCGGGGAGTGTGAACAATAACGAGAAGAATAATAACTTTTCGCTGGTGACTCAACTGACGAGTGCCGCTCTCTGCGCCAGTACTCCTGTTCTTCCGTCGTCGACCAAAGTTCCTCCACTCGTTAAATCATTAATTAGACCCTTGACAGTTCCTAAAGTTCAAATTACATCGGTTGGCGAGCCATCAAGCTTGCAACTCTCGCCCGTCGGAACAGTCAACAGAAACCCTTCTTCCAGAACTTCCATCACTGCGAAATTAAAGAAGAAAAAATAAACATATCATGTTACATGCTCACAAACAAATGTTTATTCAAAATTGCAATAGGATTGATAAAAACTAGGAATACACGTTGAAGAAGAATTCGCTTCGGAAAACCGCGTATAAAAGAGAAGGTATTTATGTGGCTGCGTTTCATTTCCGCCCACTTTTTGTTTTTTCACAGTTTTGCGACATTATCATTTCCGCCTACTTTAATTTTGCTTATAGGTAATAATTGGTTTGGCAACAGCGCATAGGATACTGGAGTGCAGGGCTGCCATTTTGCGTATAATCAATGCTATTTTTCAATTCACCGATGATTCCACCGGTTGAGAAAAGATTACACAGTTCAGTTCAGAGCACGACTGTAATAAACTAAAATACTCGCATCTGTAATCTTTTCTCAACCGGTGGAGTCGTCGATGACTTTAAAAAACTTGCGGATATTTTAATTAATCAACGGAGTTTCCACCGATTAAGGAAAGATTGCAGATCAGAGTATTTTCGTGCATTACAGTCACACACTTAACTGAACTGTGTAATCTTTTCTCAACCGGTGGAATCATCGGTGAATAGAAAAATAGCATAGATTATACGCAAAACGGCAGCCCTGCTGGAGTGTAAACTACTGATAGTTGGTCAGGTGTATCGGCCAAAGTTGGTACAGGCGAATTCACTCTTACGAAGATCTGCGCCACGCTTACCTTTATGAATCCGACGATAATAAATCGCTTTTAGAAATAAAGCAGTGGCTAAAGCTATTTTTTGGTCTCTCATATTTAAAACCAGTGGATGTTCGCGAGACTTTTGCCAAGCTCTACGCTGCCTGTCCTGAAAATGCCAACTGCCGTAAATTTGCTTCTTACGTGGCTAAAAACTATATTCACCCCAAAACTTTTCCACCTTCATTGAGGGTATCTGTTTTCACTCGGGATTGCATAACAACAACGAATGGAGTAGAAAACTACAACGGCAAATTAGACTTTGAATTTTACTATAGTCACAGAATACTCTAATCAGAACGGAAACTCCCATAAGAGCCAATGGAAACAAGATTTGGAATTTACTGGCTCAAACTGGCAACTGTGTCTACTCACTTCTCAAGATGGCAGACATGCTTTTTCAGGCTATACAACCAATCAGTGGCGCACCGAAGGGGGTGGTTTAAGGGTCAAAACCCCCCCTAAGCATCAAGATTTTGTCCTAAAAAAGGTCATCTTCGGCCAAAATTGCTTTCAAAACCCTCTCTAAGGCCTCAGAAAATGGAAAATTTGCGGTGAAACCCCCACCAAACTAAAGTTCTCGGTGCGCCACTGCAACCAATCACAACTCGGCCAGTTGCCGAAGATTGCCGAAGATGCTCACTTTCGAACATGGCGGCCGGAAGTAAAGAATGTTTCAAAATGAATTAGAGTTTCCGTTCTGATTAGAGTATTCTGTGCTATAGTCATCCAAATATCCACGAAGCCATAACGCAGTTAAGGGAAGCGCAAACTACCATTTTACTAAATATAAACTCAGTAAAACAAAAAGAAGTTTTTAAGGAAAGAAATGATCAGGTGAAAGAGGAAGAACAGATCCTATCCACAACCGGTGAGTTATTCAAATGTTTCTTTCCTTCTTTTAGCGGTGTTGCCAAATTAATGATAAAAATACGGGAATTTAAATAAAAGTGGGCGGAATTGAAAACTGGGCGGAAATGATACGCAGCCATTTATGTAAGTATGCTCATTCTCAAAAATTCATAGTTCAAAAAGTTATTGTGTGTGTTTTTGATGAGTCCGACTGTCTATGATCTATGATCCGACTGTCAGGTAAGAAAGAATAAACCGCTATCAAAAACACACACAATAACACTTTGAAATGTTAACTTTACTGAGCGAGCATATACCCTCTGTTTTAAACGTGGTTTTTCTAAAGAACTCTTCTCTTGCAAAGGTTGCAATTTAGTCCGCAATACTGCTAATTTAGCTAAACACATTTCGAGTTTAACAAAATAATTGCCAATGAACATTGCCAATAGCAATAAATATTGCTAAATCAACAATATTTTTGGCTAAATTAGCATCTCATTTAAACAGCAATTTTTGCAATGTAAAGTGTGTATTTCCAGTTTATATTATTTTTTTGCAATGGGGCAGTTGCAAGGGTGTGAAATGTTGTGTTTTTTATAGAGAAAATGGAAGTACTAGATGAGCTGAGAATATCAAAGATGTCTTTGGTTTCTGGCCGATTTTAAATACAGGAATTCTGCTTTATTTACAACTTTACACGTGTGTACCTCCAAAACCGGGACAATTAGAAAAAATCAAAGGCACCATTGTCCTCAGCAATCTCAGCTCATCAAGTATTTACTATCATTTTTTTTATAAAAAATACACCATTTCAGACCCTTGCTAACTGCCTCATTTTAACCGTAATATTTATTTCTGTGTGTTACTAAAAATTATTTCGACAACTTTTCTACTTAAAAATCTTTACATAATCACTCAAGACCAAATCGCCATTATTTTTATCAACAAATATGTTGTAAATATTAAAGGACTCCTTATTTTTATTTATTTGTTCTCATTTATTCTTGTCACCATTTTTTTTTTTAAAGCACGGAAGGAGAAAAAATTATTTAAGTATAGTGCTACACAATATAGATTAGATGACATCTGCCATCCCATTTTATGTTAAACTGGGACTAAAATTATAAAATTGGACTTGCGTAGTACGATACATGACTGTTGAGTTGTCGCCTGCTGACTGTTGATCAGCTGGAATTATGATCCAAATAATATTGTACTTCATGTCCAATTATTGTAGTGTCTACAAATAAAATACATACAGGCTGTTCAATTACCGGGACAGATGCTATAACTTCCAAAGTAAACTAGTTAGTGATCTGATCTTGGTTTTTAGTTGAGCAACTCGTTTCTCTTGATTGAGCTCAAGATGAAAACATTTGGTTAATAATAACTGACAAAGTTGTGACAGTTAGAAAACAGTGGCGTAGCACAGGGCTGCCGTTTTGCGTAGAATCAATGCTATTTTTCAATTCACCGATGATTCCACCGGTTGAGAAAAGATTACACAGTTCAGTTCAGAGCATGACTATGATAAACTGAAATACTCGCATCTGTAATCTTTTCTCAACCGGTGGAGTCGTCGATGACTTTAAAAAACTTGCGGATATTTTAATTAATCAACGGAGTTTCCGCCGATTAAGGAAAGATTACAGAACAGAGTATTTTCGTGCATTACAGTCATACACTGAACTGAACTGTGTAATCTTTTCTCAACCGGTGGAATCATCGGTGACTAGAAAAATAGCATTGATTCTACGCAAAACGGCAGCCCTGGCGTAGCGTGCAATTTGACAACGTTGCAACTCGTCCATTTAAATCCATGGAAAATATCGAATTACTGGGTGTTCGGTGAACACCTTCGAATTCGACCTTGATGAAGGGTTTAAATGGACACATTACAACGTTGCCAAATGCACGCTACGCCACTGTTAGAAAAAGAAAAAAAGTTTATATCCTACGAGTATAATGAGCATTACCTATCAGCCGAGTTTTGAGTTGGACGACCATAGCAATGTTTATAAGTAGTATTTTCGATGTTGCCAAGTCTTGCTTTGAGAAGTAAAGCATCGGACAATTTAGGGCTTCATTTATCGCCGCAAGAAAATGTATGCTAAAAAACCCGTAAGTAGAGGGTCTACGTTTTTTCTTTCTTTTTCAAACTGTCATAAATTCACCAATTTTTGACCAAAAATACTCATATTGAAATCAATCGTTAGGAAATGAGTTAATCATCCAAATGTGACCAAGATTAGTTAGCTAGAGCTCGTTGCAGAAGTGTAAGCGGACCTAGACCGATAATCTTTCGAATTTGTCAACATTATTTCTGATATTACTCGATGAAAATGAACGAAAATGAAGTTGAGTGTTCTATATTTTCAATGAGGAAAACTTTAAACACAAAAGAATAAAGTCAGGGGCAAATTCGGAATTGATTTGAAGGAATAAAAGTTGACAATTTGCAAAAGATTATGGTTTTGGTCCGCCTACACTTCTGAAACGAGCTCTAGCTAGTTAACTGCGGACTTTTTGAACAGTCTGTGTAATTGTAGTCCCATTTTAATGACACATAGATGATGGAAATTATCTGATTTGTTGTTAGGTACTCCTTCTCCGATTATTTTTGAGATATTCCTTATTATGTTGTTCTCATCGCACACCGAAGATTACTACAGACTAGTATGATGTAAAAGAGTATAAGTATAACCTTTGGCTCCCACGCGCGCGATGAATTGTTTACATCCATGTTATGGCGAGCTGGTGTTCCCGGTCGTCTTATTTAACGATTCTGGAATCTGGAATGTCAACCCGCATGAAGTAGTAAAGTCGACGAACTGATGTAATGCTCAGCGTCTATCTATATTACGCTTCGCGCATTTATACTGGCGCCCATTCTTGGTACGAGCACAATGACATTTAGATGACACCTGAATGGCACGCCGTTAATCGGGGATAAGTTCTTGTTGAACTTTAACAAAATAGAGCCGCACTCAAGATTGAACTTTACAAAGTTGTACATAAATGAACGGTGAGGAAAGTAAGTTGAAGAGGAAAAATATGAACTGTGGTTTTGCAGCAAACTGAAAATAATGGCAAATTGAAGGGCGTAGATAAATTCGGAGAAATGGGATCGGAGGTAAAGTTTGTGATGCTATTGAGAGATACGGAGAGCCTTTGAAGCAAACCCGATAGCAGAGTTAGGCAAATAGGAGTGTAATCGATTACACGATTACTGGGTGATCGTCAAACCTTTGGATGGTAATTAAATGTATTTTTCAGTGATAAATAGTAAACTTTAGGGTCTTTTCGATTAGATTTGATTCTTCTGCAACTATAATATGACTGGTGGCTTGTAAAAAATCAGCCCTGATTACCATAAAATCACCCTCCGAAAAAACGATGATTACGATTACTTGGTAATCGTGTAATCGATTGCTACCCCCATTTGCCAAACTCTGCCCGATAGTGGGGGACTGAGGTAGCAAGTACCGCACTGCCTGGCGCCAAGCTATGGTATAGAATACGCAATGCATCGAATTCTGAAAGTGTGAATGTTATCTGTCTTGAGCGCTGTTTCATATTGCATACTACTGCTATATGTTTGCCCCGAAGGTTCATTGCATTGGTTAACAGGCGTATGCACTATCAACGAATTAAAAATTGTGGCGAGATTTTCATGAGTTAAGTTTTGCCTTCAAGGTTCCGATTCGGCCACTCTTCATACTCCGACGGCAAGAGGCCGCGGCCAGTGCGGGTGGAGTGGGAGAGCCGTTGCAGATGATCAGTCCACACTCACAAGCACAACAACGGCAGAGGTCTCTTGGAGTCCCTTGATGGAAATATTGTACAGGGTGCGTATCAGGGCTGCCGTTTTGCGTATATAATCTATGCTATTTTTCTATATACCGATGATTCCACCGGTTGAGAAAAGATTACACAGTTCAGTTAAGTGTATGACTGTAATGCACGAAAATATTGATTAATTAAAATATCCGCAAGTTTTTTAATGTCATCGACGACTCCGCCGGTTGAGAAAAGATTACAGATGCGAGTATTTTAGTTTATTACAGTCATGCTCTGAACTGAACTGTGTAATCTTTTCTCAACCGGTGGAATCATCGGTGAATTGAAAAATAGCATTGATTATACGCAAAACGGCAGCCGTGGTGCGTATACCGGACCATGCACCCGATAGAGCATTTATCTCGAAAACTACTGTGAGCTAAATGATTTGAAATAAACAAGTCAGGTAATAAATTGACCTCACATTTTTCATTTTTGATATTTTCAAAAGCCTCCGACAGTCCCTTGGGGAGGGGGGTGGGGGTATTTAGGGGGGCTCGAACAAATTTTTCAAGTTTCAAGGCAACACACTCAGTAGCTCGTGAAAATCTCGCGACAATCTTGAATTCGTTGACAGTACGTTCCAAGTACATGCCTAGCAAGCAATGAGGCAAACGAAAATTCCTAATCTATAATATTTCTTGTGATCTACCTGCAGGAGTCAAATCTACATATATCTCAAAATTACGCAACTATAAATTGAAATAGCAAAAGGTTTCAAGTTTGATTGGACAGTTTTTAGCATGGGCGGATACAAGGAATTGTCTTTCTCTCTTTCCCTCCATTTGAACTTATGTGTTAGAAAAGGACAGCAGAGGGGGCCTGGGGGCCATCACGTGACTTTGGCCCCCTCTTCTGTCCTTTTCTAACGCACGTTTTCAAATGGGAGGAGAGAGAGATAGACAATTCCCTGTATCCGCCCATGGTTTTTAGCGCTCATATATGCCTTATCTATCGGGCTGTCCTTTTAATTGTGACTCAAATAATACATAATAATCAATAGAAAGCAATGGCGGCTCGTGCAATGACGCAACAACGGATTCTCTCCATTTAAACCTAGGTAAAATAATCGATCTTCTCGATGGTTTTGCATAAGTGCAAATGGCAAAAAAACATGGTTGAAAAATAGCACAAGCCACCACTAACAGTAGTACGAGCCTTTCTAGGTACTTTTTTCCCCATCTCTTTGAGGGGGGGGGGGGATCTTGCGGCGAGTTGACTTGTCCCGCCGGGATCAAATAATGTTAGGTCCCGAGCATTGAATTGCGTGCAGCTTGCGTGCGGTTTCGACCAATCAGAGAGCTTGCGCGCGGTCATGTGACCGTGCGTGAGTTACACTCGAGACCTAACCAGGGCTGCCGTTTTGCGTACGATCAATGCTATTTTTCTATTTACCGATGATTCCACCGGTTGAGAACAGATTACACAATTCAGTTCAGTGTATGACTGTAATGCACGAAAATACTCTGATCTGTAATCTTTCCTCAATTGGTGGAAACTCCGTTGATTAATTAAAATATCCGCAAGTTTTTTAAAGTCATCGACAACTCCGCCGGTTAAGCTAATCACTATAGAAAGTCTCGTCTAATTGCAGCTTTTTCTATGATTAATAAATGTTTTCAGCGTATAAAGTTGCAATTAGATGGGACTTCCCTATTCAGACTCGATCATTTGACCGCCATCTTAAAATGATTCAAACGCGTTCATTTAGTTTGTGAGTCGATTTCGGAAATTATTGACCCCCCCCCCCCTCAACGATATTTTCAGTTCATTTTACATCAGAATAAACACTCTCCATACAGCTGAATGCAAAAGACCCATTTTGCGTGCAACCAGGAGAATCTCGTTCAAAAAAATTTCATGAAGATAGACCGGTCGGTTTACCACTGGATGCATGGGAGGAAACGGTGATAAGATATTTTAAAACGTTTACTTGAGTTACGTACAGGGTTGTCATTTTGCGTATAATCAATGCTATTTTTCTATTCACCGATGATTCCACCGGTTGAGACAAGATTACACAGTTCAGTTCAGCAGTTCAGAGTATGACTGTAATGCACGAAAATACTCTGGTCTGTAATCTTTCCGTAATCGGTGGAAACTCCGTTGATTAATTAAAATATCCGCAAGTTTTTTAAAGTCATCGACAACTCCGCCGGTTGAGAAAAGATTACAGATGCGAGTATTTTAGTTTATTACAGTCATGCTCTGAACTGAGCTGTGCAATCTTTTCTCGACCGGTGGAATCATCGGCGAATTAAAAAATAGCATTGATTATACGCAAAACGGCAGCCCTGGACCTAACATTATTTGGTCCCTGGCCGCTATCTGTTTGTAGGTATTTAAAAACTGACAATGAAGCGGAGGGTTCTTACAGCGTCCCTAGCGTATAACGCTGTGCAAGGGTGTAAAGAAATGGTATTCCATGGGATAGTGACTCAAAAGCAGAATTATTTTGCTGCAGACAGCAAAGCGACGGCATGATGGAACGCTCTCAAGACGTCACTAGGGCTCTTTGTGGACAGCGCCGATAAAATTTGAAACGGAAAAATTGTCTTACGAGCAGACCTGCTCGGCTTTAGACTTTAGTTCTGTTTAAGCTTTCAAAAGTTTTGCATCACGAAACTCCCATACAGCCAGGGCTGCCGTTTTGCGTAGAATCAATGCTATTTTTTAATTCACCGATGATTTCACCGGTTGAGAAAAGATTACACAGTTCAGTTCAGAGCATGACTATGATATACTGAAATGCCCACATCCGTAATCTTTCCTCAACCGGTGGAGTCGTCGATGACTTTAAAAAACTAGCGGATATTTTAATTAATCAACGGAGTTTCCACCGATTAAGGAAAGATTACAGAACAGAGTATTTTCGTGCATTACAGTCATACACTGAACTGAACTTTGTAATCTTTTTTCAACCGGTGGAATCATCGGTGACTAGAAAAATAGCATTGATTCTACGCAAAACGGCAGCCCTGCATACAGCAGGCTCGTTTAGCGTCTCTGCTTCGCTCTTCCGGGACATGAAGTATGTATAAAAAAGGGAAAATTGAATTATAATAACTCAATTGTTTCAGAGCATGCACAGGAACAGAATGAAAACAATTAAATCACGTCATTAACTCAATTAACCCCTTATGAACCAAGCCCGAATATACTCGGTTTTCTCCTCTAGTCTATTTCACATTGTTCCTGTATCGGGATTCCGAATAAACACGATTCTCGATGTGGTATAAAAAGATGAGATTTCGTCTGACGCCTTCAATCCGTTGTATATGCAATTCCAGCTCCCCCGAGTACGAACAGTTAACTGCTTTCCCTATACAAACGGAAAAGTGACGTTCATGTGAACTAACCTGGTCTTTAAAGGGTTAATTTCGAATGAAATGAACTCACCCTTTTTACTTTGAACGGCTATAGCTCATATGATGCAAGTGGCAAGCAACAAAGGACGAAGATAATGATCTGCACTAAATACAGAGACATAGGCGAGAATAAGAAGCAGCAGCCCCCCCCCCCCCAGAAAATTTTGGAAACAAAAAACGCGTAACCATTTGGCCATGTGATTTGGCACATCCCAAAATGTCGGCCCTCGTAGAGAATTTGATGAGAAAAAAAGGGTGACAAATACAGAAATTGTTTCCCCCCAAAATTTGCCCGAATAGTAAGTGAAAAAGAGCCATCAAGGAGCTTGATGGTCAGAATTATCATGCATGATTGGTGAGAGGTCCAGGGCTGCCGTTTTGCGTATAATTAATCGCATTTTTCAATCCATCGATGATTCCACTTGCTGAGAAAAGATTACACAGTTTAGTTCAGTGTATGACTGTAATGCACGAAAATGCCCACATCCGTAATATTTTCTCAACCGGTGGAGTCGTCGATGACTTTAAAAAACTTGGAAACTTGCGGATATTTTAATTAATCAACGGAGTTTCCACTGATTAAGAAAAGATTACAGATCAGAGTAGTTTCTTGCTTTTGAGTCATACATTGAATTGAACTGTGTAATCTTTTCTCAACCGGTAGAATCATCGGTGAATTGAAAAATGCGATTAATTATGTGCAAAGCGGCAGCCCTGGAGAGGTCAGTCATCCATGCCAAGATGGGTATCATAGATGTGAACGCGAATATAAGGGAAGACGCTGAATTATGACGTCATATGGGGTTAGGATTTTCAGGCTGGACGGGGTCGCGGGGGTAAACTGGGTACTTCCCCGCAGTCCCGTCTCGCCTATGAGATGACGTCAGCTACTCGTTTTTCCGAGACCCCGCTTCACCTGTACTTTTATGTTTTGCACACACCTTTTATAATTTTTTCACTCTGCTTCTATATGCCTCACTGGCGCGGTTGCTAGGCAACGACGGATTTTAAAACAACACAACGGTTTTTCGAATCAATTGATACCGCACTTTATAGCTGTGTTTCGCGATACCGGTTTAACAACTAATTGTTTTTAATTTTATTTTATGAGCGTGTTCATGAATAATTGTGAATCAAGATGAGTATGAATTTATGAATGAATGAAAATTCTCAAAGTCGTGACCATCAATATTTTTTAACGTTTCATTCTACCTTTTTTTCTTCATTTAACTACTTGTCATCTAGTATTGATGACCTATAAGTGCGCGATGATTTTACCATTCTTTTATTAAATAATAATAATAATAATAATAATAATAAAAAGTGCTTCGTTTTACAACTTTCAAGTATTTTCGTGTGCTGTTTTGAATCTATTAAAGAGATGTTGAAATGTTGACAGATGTAGTATCGATAAAGGGAAAAATCATGAGTTCGATCTATGTGTTGTTACCGCGTTTGAGGTTGTAATAAGCCGGCTTGGATTCAGCTGATCAATTTTACTCTTTTACAAATAATGTGAGAATAAAGCAGCGTACCATATGTATACAGAAAAACTAAATGAACAAACGAGTTTTATTTCAAGACTTCCAATGACACTTTGCACCTTGTTTCTATAGCCCCTCCTGCAAATTCTTGAGATTTTTTTATCACCAAATAAAACGATGGCAGTATCCGTCTTTACTCTTCAACTAAATTATGAAATTTTACCGGGCTTGGTAACGATTGGAAAATATGATGGGTCTCACTATTGCATCACTGCGGCGACAGTGGGAGATAAAGTAAGTGCCCTTGTGTCATACCGGCTTTTACCAAACCCTGGAACTGTGAGTAAGGTTTCTCTAAAAGAACGATTTCGAAAAATTAATCAAAACTCAATGTAAATATAAACCTCGGTTACCCGGCCTAAAAAAAAAAAAAAAAAAAAAAAAAAAAAAAAAAAACCCAAAATTCATTCAAATGGGTCTATTGCAAACTTTTGCTACAACGCTATAGAGTGTACAATCTCATGTAAAATCGCGTGAAAAGACCATTGCATGGTTGCATCAGAAAGTCATAAAATGCAATATGAAACTCACGAGAGACGTTTAATGAAATCCAAGATGGCGGTAAAATATCGAGCAACCTGTATGCATGCACCACAAACATCCAAGGATAGCCCTCACAATATCGATCACACCCAATCACAACGTAAACAAACACATAACCTCTGAAGCTGTGAGGTTGTCAACGTTGGCAATCCTTGGATGTTAAAGGTGCATGCACACTGCACACAGATTGCTCGATATGTTACCACCATCTTGGATTTCATTAAACGTCTCTTGTGAGTTTATTATCGCACTTCATGACTTTCTGATGCCACCAATGGACTTTTCGGGCGAGTTTACTTACGATGAAACACTCTTCATCGTTGTAGCAGAAGTTTGCAACAGACCCATTCAATTCATTTTATTATTATGTTTTTTTAAATGCAATCTAGAGCTAGGTTTTAAGTCACTCGCAGTCAAAATCTACCAGATGTAAAATGTGAGGTCTGAGAATATACAGGGTGATTATATGTAAAAAAAAATCCCCACTGGGAAGTTAGGCTGATTGCCACTCAAGAAATTGAAGAAGCTTCTTCTGTCTACAGAACGATTTCAACGCAAGCCTCAAGATTTGAGTTCTTTATTACCACCTCGTTTGCATGTTCACTTTCACGTCAATTGTATTGCAGGTTTGTCTAGAAATTGTTCCTGAGATGGTGAAATTTCAATTTTTCGGGCGGCAATCATCTCAACTTCAGAGTGGGGACTTTTTTATGGTCATCCTAGCTGTATATTTCTGTCACGTGCAGAAGCTATCGAATGAGAAACCTTCCTCCACCTCCCCCCCCCCCCCCAAATCTTCAAAAACCTTTTTTTTTTTTTTTTTTTTTTTTTTTTTGCAGAAAAATACGCAATGATTGCACTTTCGTTTCTTCATTTTTATGTTCGTACGAACTGATGCAGATGATGGTGGTGATGATAATTGGTGAGAAGGGGGGAGACTTAAATAATTGAATAATTGAATGATTTAAAAAAAAAAAAAAAAAACAAAAATGTAACTATTATTCAAATGTTTCATTCGTAACTTAGAATTTGTGACGTTGGAAGGTACAAGATTGCCTGAAAAGTACTGTCTAACTTAATTTCTGAATTTGTCGAGGTCATCAATGAATTTTACACGTAAAAATGTCTGGAAGCACCAATTATCATGACATTTGATTCATAATTTGCGAACGCTATATAAAACAAAAAAAAAAACAAAAAAACATTTTTCATAACTTTATAGAGAGCCTTAGCTCAAAGGGGGCATTTTATGACCCATGTTCATATGAAAGAAAACGTCTTATTTTAGCCCCAATTATAAGCTTCCGAAGTTTATAGCACATGAGTTTCATCACACCATGTATTGAACCCAACAAGATGTGAACAACTGAACATTAAAGTTTAGAATTTGAGTTTTCGCTTATCGAAAAATCGTCAGTTTTTCAAACGCCACTCCAAAATATATGATCAATTAATTGACTAAATCACCTAATTTTTACAATTCGCAATAAGCGTAATCTTTTCCCAACTAAGGGTGTCTACTGTCTATAAGAATTATACCTCGGGACGTCTTTGCGCGACAAACATTTCTCTACTGCGCTAGAGGACAGAGGTTGGTTTTTTGGCGGGCTAAACAAAATAGATAAATCGTATACAGAGACGCTCATTCATTACAGGTAATAATTCATCGTCCGTACAGACGAGATAACGAGATCTCGCTGTTAAACGTGAACCAGCAAATCACCTCATTATGCGCGGGGAAATTAAACCAAGACGAAGACAAGGAAATTCTAGTAATTGGAAACTCCGACAGCATACTCGTTTACCATGTGGACAACAACAGCGATTTATTCTACCAAAAAGTAAGTGAACACGCCAGTGTCATATAGCGTGCAAATTGACAACGTTGCAGTTCGTCCATTTAAACCCATGAAAAAGATCGAAGTATTGGGCGTTCGGTGAACACCTCCGCATTCGACCTTCTATATGGGTTAAATGGTCACGTTACAACGTTGCCAAATTGCATGCTGCGCCATTGGAACGCGCGCATTAAAACTTTGCATAATGGGTCTATTGCAAACTTTTGCCACAACGCTATAGAGTGTTCAATCTTATATAAAATCCCGTGAAAAGTCCATTGGTGGGTGGCATCAGAAAGTCATAAAATGCAGTATAAAACTCTCGAGAGACGTTTAATAAAATCCAAGATGGCGGTAAAATATCGAGCAACCTGTATGCATGCACCACGAACATCCAAGGATAGTCAACCTCACAATATCGATCACACCCAATCACAACGTAAATAAGCACATAACCTCTAAAGCTGTGGGGTTATCAACGTTGGCAATCCTTGGATATTAAAGGTGCATGCATACAGATTGCTAGTTATATTTTACCGCCATCTTGGATTTCATTAAACGTCTCTTGTGAGTTTATTATCTCATTTCATGACTTTCTGATGCCACCAATGCCCTTTTCGGGCGATTTTACATACGACGAAACACTCTTTATCGTTGTAGCAAAAGTTTGCAACATACCCATTTCTTTCCGATCATAAAACGCTTGTAAAAATGCATACGCATGAATCTTGTTTTAGAGAAAAAATTCGTCAGAGGCGTGTGTACTCGCGTTTATCTCGAAATGTGCTGAAAATTGAGGCAATTTATGCCACCACCAAAAAAAAAAAAAAAAAAAAAAAAAAAATACAAACAAGAAAACAAACCACCAATAAACAAAAAATTTTACGAAACATCATCGAGATGGAAGTGTTAAGGTGGAGGCATTCCTGGCATTCGTACCCGCATCATTTGCCGTGATCGAGAATTCTTTCCGACCGCGCCGCGCCTCGCCGCGATGTTCGGTTTGAAGTAATCTTTGAAATAGCTGACTATTCTTGCTTAGCCGAGGTATTGTTGCACGAGTCGAACGAATAATGAAGACTTAACCACGCCTGTTTCGACGCGATCCGCAGGCTGATTATGGAAGATATTATCCTAATCGTATCGAGTCGCTATCGAATGTATGTTACTCTGATGTCATTACGATAGGTTCTACTCCGATATAGAAACCCTTCAATCTCTACGATATGTGGACAATAGCTCAAGAGTCATCGGTGAATTTCCGCTGAGATGAAAGGGTTTCTATCAAAATAGAAACTTTCGGAAATCAGCCTAACCGCTAATCATCACGATTTTTGACGCCTGGCGTCAGAGCAAAAATTAATTTCTTTGTTGCCTTTCGTCCAAGAGCGCTTGACTTGAGATGGTTTGTTTAAGTTTATACGGTTGAGTCCCTTATCTATCGATTTAAATATTTGAATATTAAAACTAAATTGGCCAAATAACTATAATAATGAGACAAAAAATGGGAACCAAGCCAGAACGGAAATATTTGTAGTGATATTTAAATTTTTAAATTTTTAAATATTTAAATTTAAATAAAAGAAAAAAATAAAAAATAAAAAATTTAAATAAAAGGTAAAATTCAAGAAATCATTCCTTTGGGACACAATAATGATGAATCTATACAAAATTCGCAAGAAAGCCTCTTCTCTAAATTTACATTCGTTTTGAAGAAAAAATTCTATTTATGACACTTCCGTATAGTATTTTGTAGGTATAAAAGTGACAAAGATTCCAGGCTAACTCCAAATTCTCATCTAGGGCGAGCGCCGAGCGCTAAATTCCTATCGAATGATATCACAGCATGGCTTGGGGAGGCAAGAGGGCCAAGCCCCCCCCCCCCCCCAATAGAAAGATAAAAAGGAGGAAAGGAAAGGAAAAAAGGAGGAAAGGAAAGGAAAAAAGAAGAAAGGGAAAGGAGAAAAGGAGGAAAGGAAAGGAAAAAATGAGGAAAAGAGGAGGAGAGAAAAAGAAAAGATGGGAAAGGAAATGAGTTCAAAAAAAGTATCAATGTCATGAAACATATTTTTCCTTGGAGGAACACATCTTTCCCGACAGCAATGTCCTTAATTGTTAATTTCGCTCGATCTTCTTCTGAAATCTAGATTTCCTGAAGACTCCGTCTTTCTATCAGCATGCGATGATGTTATTTCCGTCACATCAGCATAGTCTCGGAAAATCTCATTTTTCTCGAGAGTTAATTCAATACAGTTTCTGAATAGAAGTAGCCTAATTTTGCGTCTAAGAAGAGCTAAATTTTCAAAATTTTCCGGGGGAGGACCCCCAGACCCCCCCATATAAAATGACAACTTGCCCCCCCCCCCCCATACAGAAATCCTGGGTGCGCCCATGTACCACAGTAATAAATGCGTTTTTGTTTTCGTTTTTAAATAGGTCTCTGATGGTGCGAATGTTATTCTCATCGGTCAAGTTGGAAACATGGAACAGATGGTAGTTGTTGGGGAGAACTGTGTTTTGCAAGGATTCAATGCTGCAGGAGATGATGCATTTTGGACTGTAACGGGAGACCAAGTCCGCTCTTTGTGTTTAGTCGATTTGAACGACGATGGCTACAATGAGGTGAGTAGATATTTATCGATCCACGGATCCAAGACATTTCCTTCTCTCTCTTTTCCCCTTTAAGCGCATGTGTTAGAAAAGGATAGAATCGCGTGAATGCGCCCCTGATCTGTCTTTTTCTAACGCATACATTCTAATATATGAAAGAGGAGAGAGAAGGACAAATTCCTGAATCCGCCACTGCATTC
This sequence comes from Trialeurodes vaporariorum, assembly GCA_011764245.1. NCBI lineage: Eukaryota > Metazoa > Arthropoda > Insecta > Hemiptera > Aleyrodidae > Trialeurodes > Trialeurodes vaporariorum. Next base: position 74,249,824 of record VMOF01000002.1, read on the forward strand.
TATCAGAAATATTAGACGAGCAGTAGGCAACTTATTTTCACAACCTCACAGTCGATGCTCGAGATTCGATCTCGTATAATATAGTTAGGATGCTTGAGGCTTACAGTACATGCAAATGTTCTACAGGGTGTGTATAAGAAGAAGGAGCCAGAATGAGTTTCTCGCGAATAGCTTCGAATTTGGATAAACACGTTGAAATACATGTCCAATATTTTCGAGGAGCTGATCTTTTCACGGGAAAAAACCGCCCCCCAAACCTTAGGAGGATTCTGGGCGGTAATTGGATTTTTTCAAATTTCAAGAAGGGTCGAGTGATAAATCATTCAAAGTGCGTTTATTAAAGACAATTTTTCGTGCAAACTGAAAGTTAGTCGGACCCCCCATTAAAAAGTTAGTGTATATGTAACATTGGCAAAAAGGTGATGTCACCAAAACCCAGCTTGTGACCCCTCTATCGCTTCAGCTTGGAAAATGGAGTCGATCGCCCTCAAGGGTTTTCATATCTTTAGCATCTGAGGCTCTTTCAATATCAACTCTTGACTCATATAAACATGGGCAAAAAGGTGATGTCACCAAAACCCAGCTTGTGACCCCTCTATCGCATCAGCTTAGAAAATAGAGTCGATCGCCCTCAAGGGTTTTCATATCTTTTGCATCTGAGGCTCTTTCACTCATGCATATCAACTCATGACTCCATAAACATGGGCAAAAAGGTGATGTCATCAAAACCCAGCTTGTGACCCCTCTATCGCATCAGCTTAGAAAATAGAGTCGATCGCCCTCAAGGGTTTTCATATCTTTTGCATCTGAGGCTCTTTCACTCATGCATATCAACTCATGACTCCATAAACATGGGCAAAAAGGTGATGTCATCAAAACCCAGCTTGTGACCCCTCTATCGCATCAGCTTATAAAATAGAGTCGATCGCCCTCAAGGGTTTTCATATCTTTTGCATCTGAGGCTCTTTCACTCATGCATATCAACTCATGACTCCATAAACATGGGCAAAAAGGTGATGTCATCAAAACCCAGCTTGTGACCCCTCTATCGCATCAGCTTAAAAAATAGAGTCGATCGCCCTCAAGGGTTTTCATATCTTTTGCATCTGAGGCTCTTTCACTCATGCATATCAACTCATGACTCCATAAACATGGGCAAAAAGGTGATGTCATCAAAACCCAGCTTGTGACCCCTCTATCGCATCAGCTTAGAAAATAGAGTCGATCGCCCTCAAGGGTTTTCATATCTTTTGCATCTGAGGCTCTTTCACTCATGCATATCAACTCATGACTCCATAAACATGGGCAAAAAGGTGATGCCATCAAAACCCAGCTTGTGACCCCTCTATCGCATCAGCTTAGAAAATAGAGTCGATCGCCCTCAAGGGTTTTCATATCTTTTGCATCTGAGGCTCTTTCACTCATGCATATCAACTCATGACTCCATAAACATGGGCGAAAAGGTGATGTCATCAAAGCCCCACTTATGTGACCCCTCTATCGACTCAGCTTTGCAAATTGAGTCGATCGCCCTCAAGGGTTTTCATACCTTTTGAAACTGGGACTATTTCAATATCAACTCTTGACTCATATAAACATGGGCAAAAAGGTGATGTCACCAAAACCCAGCTTGTGACCCCTCTATCGCATCAGCTTAGAAAATAGAGTCGATCGCGCTCAAGGGTTTTCATATCTTTTGCATCTGAGGCTCTTTCACTCATGCATATCAACTCATGACTCCATAAACATGGGCAAAAAGGTGATGTCGTCAAAACCCAGCTTGTGACCCCTCTATCGCATCAGCTTAGAAAATAGAGTCGATCGCGCTCAAGGGTTTTCATATCTTTTGCATCTGAGGCTCTTTCACTCATGCATATCAACTCATGACTCCATAAACATGGGCAAAAAGGTGATGTCATCAAAACCCAGCTTGTGACCCCTCTATCGCATCGGCTTAGAAAATAGAGTCGATCGCCCTCAAGGGTTTTCATATCTTTTGCATCTGAGGCTCTTTCACTCATGCATATCAACTCATGACTCCATAAACATGGGCAAAAAGGTGATGTCACCAAAACCCAGCTTGTGACCCCTCTATCGCATCAGCTTAGAAAATAGAGTCGATCGCCATCAAGGGTTTTCATATCTTTTGCATCTGAGGCTCTTTCACTCATGCATATCAACTCATGACTCCATAAACATGGGCAAAAAGGTGATGTCATCAAAACCCAGCTTGTGACCCCTCTATCGCATCAGCTTAGAAAATAGAGTCGATCGCCCTCAAGGGTTTTCATATCTTTTGCATCTGAGGCTCTTTCACTCATGCATATCAACTCATGACTCCATAAACATGGGCAAAAAGGTGATGTCATCAAAACCCAGCTTGTGACCCCTCTATCGCATCAGCTTAGAAAATAGAGTCGATCGCCCTCAAGGGTTTTCATATCTTTTGCATCTGAGGCTCTTTCACTCATGCATATCAACTCATGACTCCATAAACATGGGCAAAAAGGTAATGTCATCAAAACCCAGCTTGTGACCCCTCTATCGCATCAGCTTAGAAAATAGAGTCGATCGCCCTCAAGGGTTTTCATATCTTTTGCATCTGAGGCTCTTTCACTCATGCATATCAACTCACGACTCCATAAACATGGGCAAAAAGGTGATGTCATCAAAACCCAGCTTGTGACCCCTCTATCGCATCAGCTTAGAAAATAGAGTCGATCGCCCTCAAGGGTTTTCATATCTTTTGCATCTGAGGCTCTTTCACTCATGCATATCAACTCATGACTCCATAAGCATGGGCAAAAAGGTGATGTCATCAAAACCCAGCTTGTGACCCCTCTATCGCATCAGCTTAGAAAATAGAGTCGATCGCGCTCAAGGGTTTTCATATCTTTTGCATCTGAGGCTCTTTCACTCATGCATATCAACTCATGACTCCATAAACATGGGCAAAAAGGTGATGTCATCAAAACCCAGCTTGTGACCCCTCTATCGCATCAGCTTAGAAAATAGAGTCGATCGCCCTCAAGGGTTTTCATATTTTTTGCATCTGAGGCTCTTTCACTCATGCATATCAACTCATGACTCCATAAACATGGGCAAAAAGGTGATGTCATCAAAACCCAGCTTGTGACCCCTCTATCGCATCAGCTTAGAAAATAGAGTCGATCGCCCTCAAGGGTTTTCATATCTTTTGCATCTGAGGCTCTTTCACTCATGCATATCAACTCATGACTCCATAAACATGGGCAAAAAGGTGATGTCACCAAAACCCAGCTTGTGACCCCTCTATCGCTTCAGCTTGGAAAATGGAGTCGATCGCCCTCAAGGGTTTCCATATCTTTTACATCCGAGGCTCTTTCACTCATGCATATCAACTCATGACTCCATAAACATGGGCAAAAAGGTGATGTCATCAAAACCCAGCTTGTGACCCCTCTATCGCATCAGCTTAGAAAATAGAGTCCATCGCCCTCAAGGGTTTTCATATCTTTTGCATCTGAGGCTCTTTCACTCATGCATATCAACTCATGACTCCATAAACATGGGCAAAAAGGTAATGTCACCAAAACCCAGCTTGTGACCCCTCTATCGCATCAGCTTAGAAAATAGAGTCGATCGCCCTCAAGGGTTTTCATATCTTTTGCATCTGAGGCTCTTTCACTCATGCATATCAACTCATGACTCCATAAACATGGGCAAAAAGGTGATGTCACCAAAACCCAGCTTGTGACCCCTCTATCGCTTCAGCTTGGAAAATGGAGTCGATCGCCCTCAAGGGTTTCCATATCTTTTATATCCGAGGCTCTTTCACTCATGCATATCAATTCTTGACTCAATAAACATGGGCAAAAAGGTGATGTCATCAAAGCCCCACTTATGTGACCCCTCTATCGACTCAGCTTTGCAAATTGAGTCGATCGCCCTCATGGGTTTCCATATCTTTTACATCCGAGGCTCTTTCACTCATGCATATCAATTCTTGACTCAATAAACATGGGCAAAAAGGTGATGTCATCAAAGCCCCACTTATGTGACCCCTCTATCGACTCAGCTTTGCAAATTGAGTCGATCGCCCTCAAGGGTTTTCATACCTTTTGAAACTGGGACTATTTCACTGACAAGTCAATCCTTTGTACTGTATTTTAAAGTTGGGATCTTATACATTTAACCCTAGAAGAGGCGCGCTCTATGTTTGGTAACACGAAGAGGCGCGCGGGCTACAGCTGTAGCCCAGTCACTAAAATTGTTGTAACTTTTGCTTGAATGGCTCAAATTGCTTGTTTTCTTCACAAATGCAATCGCAGTAGTCTCATAATCAATATTTCTAAGCTTATACTCCAGGTTTTCCATCCGATCATAATGTATTTTGTGAAAAACTCCAACATGTCAATTCACTATTTTCTAATTTTTCTCTCTTTTAAACACACACGCAAATATCCTTGAACTCAGCCGATAGAGCAAAAAAGTCCGTTTAACGAGTCTGCCAATAAAAGTGCAAAAGTAGCCGAAGAAGTTTCTTTCAGAAAATGTCTCCTGAAGCTGAGGAAACTCTTGCCGGCGAATTTGTTGAATAATAACAGGCCAAAGTGACAAAATACAAGATGGTAACGCCAAGAGGCGAGTGGGCTACAGGCGTAGCCCGCGTGACTTTGAGGCCGCACACGTATCGTCAAAGTCAAGGAATCAGCCTAAAAATAGACAAAATATGTTTCTTATAGCATAACTTGAAGATACCATGAGCCTAAAAAGAATTTCTGAGCCGTGCAAAAAGTTACTAACTAAAAAATAGGACTGGGCTACACCTGTAGCCCACGCGCCTCTTCTAGCCCTTCACTGCATGGTGTTCCACCGGTGGAACAAATTCTTCAAACGCTCATATAAAATACAGGTTTTGAGATATGCCTTCGGCGCATGGTGTGTCAACGCGGGAGAAGGTATGTTTTGAGCTCACACAAAAAAAAAAAAAAATTGGCTGAAAGAAAACATCATGCAGTGAAGGGTTCGTGATCGAAATCATGTCAGGGGGGAAATTTGCCCCCGTATCCAAACTGACCACATTTTGATTATTTTTATAAAGTTTCCGGCATTGGCTTTTTGAAAAATCCAATTAAAGTAAAAAAAAATTTCTTTTAAAATTTAAAAAAAAAAAAAAAAAAAAAAAAAAAAAAAAACAATTCCCGTCATTTCTTATGGTGTTATATCACTTGTAAAAAACGAGTAAAAAATAGAAAAAAGATAAATTTGACCGAAAAACCGCCAAATTATTTTTTTCACTATTTTCCCCATGTATTTGACCACCTAATACATTGAAAAATCCACATTTGCTTGAGAAAAAAAAAAATCATGCAGTGAAGGGCTAGGGTTAATATTTGTATATGCGTTTCATGATTTCAGCTGATTGTCGGTTCTGATGACTACGAGTTGCGAGTTTTTAAAGATGACGTCTTGATACACGAAATCACGGAAACGGACGCAGTTACTGCGCTCGTTACACTTCACGGATCTCTGTTTGCTTACGCACTGTCAAATGGAACGATAGGAGTTTACAATAAATTGCAGAGAGTCTGGAGAGTAAAGGTATTTGATAAAAATCAACATAAGCCTGTTTTTGGTATTCAAGAGTGAAACACCTTCTTGTGGAATCTTCGTGAATCACTAAGCAAATTTTAGCGATCGAATATCATTCACTTCAAGAATTGATGATTGCTAACTGATGCTGCTGATCGGTGAAAAAGCTAGCCAATGAGAGTCGAGAATGAACTCCTGAATGATATTCTCGTGAAAATGAAAACTGCGATAATAATATTCAATAACATAACCTCTAAATCAGCTCTGAATGACATGGCCATTTCTAACAAAAAAAACTAGCGTTTTCGAAGCTAAAATTATGTTTGTCTCATAGGAAAATGACTTCTACGCATGGTTTGTACAGTAAACTTTATTCGAAAAGTTCGTCATTTCCGAAATTATCGTGGCGAAAGGAGTCAAAAAGGATAGAAGATGAGATTTCTGACAACGGTTGCAACAATTCGAATATCGAATCTACCTCCGGAGGTGAATTCGAAATTTCCAATTGTTGGAATTCAGCGGTCTCCGGTGAGACTGATGCTGCTGATCGGTGAAAAAGCTAGCCAATGAGAGTCGAGAATGAACTCCTGAATGATATTCTCGTGAAAATGAAAACTGCGATAATAATATTCAATAACATAACCTCTAAATCAGCTCTGAATGACATGGCCATTTCTAACAAAAAAAACTAGCGTTTTCGAAGCTAAAATTATGTTTGTCTCATAGGAAAATGACTTCTACGCATGGTTTGTACAGTAAACTTTATTCGAAAAGTTCGTCATTTCCGAAATTATCGTGGCGAAAGGAGTCAAAAAGGATAGAAGATGAGATTTCTGACAACGGTTGCAACAATTCGAATATCGAATCTACCTCCGGAGGTGAATTCGAAATTTCCAATTGTTGGAATTCAGCGGTCTCCGGTGAGACCAACGAAACAATCGAATATCATCAAAATAAAATGCAAATCCATCGAATATCATACGACGGTGAATGATATTCGATCGCTAAAATTTGCTTATTGCGATGTGAGATTCTGGCCTACCTTCTACCAAATAAATGACCAAAACACCAAAACACAATGGGGCTGTTGCACACTTTTGCTATAAGCGATTTAACGATTTAACAGTCAATTCTGGTGTAAAAACCTCGACAAATAACAATGGCAGCACTAAAAACTTCCGAAATCCACCCTTAAACTCAATAAACCGCGCTTTTATTTACAAGGGCATAATGGTGGCCGAGGGCAGTAACAATGGGAGATTCCTATCTTAATTTCGTCACTTTTTCTACGCTGACAAGGATGATTCACATAGAGTAATTAGTCATCAGAGTGATGCATGATCCACATTCGCGATGAATGGTACTGCAACACCTAGTGACACCGGTGTCAAATGAAAGTCATCTCTTATTAGTCACTTCTTGGTGGAGTTACAGTATTGTTAGATGGGAATCTCCCATTGTTACCTACTACCCTCAGCCACCATTACGCCCGCGCAAATAAAAGCGTTTATCGAGTTTAGGTGTGGATATCGGAAGTTTTTAGTGCTGCCATCGTTATTTTTGGAGGTTTTTACACCATAAACGACTATTAAATAGCTTAAAGCAAAAGTGTGCAACAGCCCCATTGACAGTAGCGAAAGTCTATAAGAGCGCTTTGGCGATTGTCGTTTTTCAATGTAATCAAATGGGAAAATTAAATTGTAACCTTCCGAATGCTTGGGATTTCACCGTCGCGCGTCGTGTCCAATGCAAATCAAATGGAAGATGCCGGTAGAACCAGTAGAATCATCGGTGAATTGAAAAAATGCCATTAAATATACTGTATTATTATATATATAAGGCTGACGTCCTTCCAAAATGTCTTATCTATTTCCCGAAAATTGGCCGAAGCGATTTCCCTCAAATTTGGCATGATGATTCCTTAAGGTATGTCGAGGAGATCTGTGGACCAGTTTCTGAAAAAATCGTCTGTGAGCGTCGCAAATTGAATTTTAAAATTAGAGGGGGAAACTGATTCTGTCGCCGAGCCGTGTCGCGCTGGACTCTCTTAGCTGTCCCTTCCCCCGCCTGCTCTACGCTCGGCTGAATTTCATCGATCAATGCAGTATAATTGATAGAGGGAGGAGTTGGTTTCCGCAAGAATTCCTTGAGCGCTTGGTCTTTCAAATTTTCAATTTTCGTTGCCCGTCTTAACCCTTTCAATCCTGAAAACACTCATTGTTCAGGGATGGAGTTTTGGCCATCATAGCTGATCTGGGCACAATTTTCTCATAAAAAAATGTGCATATTATGTTTTCATTTTCTCCGTAAGATTCTATGTTATTCAGATATACATTGAAATGTACACCAGGGATGAAAGGGTTGAGACTGTCGAAACTCCCTCGGTCCTAACCAATACCGCCTCTACTCATACCCGGCTGCTCTGTTTTGAGATCGGGGAGGTTATGTTCGTCTTGGTATACGTAAGCTTATGGCCCGCTTATGGAGTTATCGAGTATTTTGTTGGTTTTTTGAAGCTCAACCAAAATTGGAAAAGCACGTCAGTAATGAAAGTTTTGGGTTTAGGTACTTACATAAAGTATTAAAAGACTTGAAAATCATATTTAGAGAGGATAAATCACGATTTTGAATTTCATCAACATTGCACTCTCCATAAGCTCTGTATACCAAGATGGCCCTAACCTCAAAGAAGCAGCTTGGTATGTGTAGAGGCGGTATTGTCCTAACGCTCATCGCTTAAACCTGAGCTCTCCGATACTTTTGATCCGCCATTTTTTGTCAGTAATTTTTACCGTACTTCTTCAATCGTTCGTTTAACAACCATGATTCTTTAAATAAAAAAAAAACAAACTTGCATAAACCAACTGTCAAAGTGCCAACCAGCCCGTACCCCTAGAATGCTGGCCGAGGAGGGCATCCGTAGCGTAGGGTGTCTGGAACGGCTAGTATTATATACACTGGATACGGGTCAACATTTTTAACTTACCTCTCATTTTATTCAAACTTCCAAGGAATGAAAAGAGAAAACATTACCAAACTTCGCACTATTCTAGTTGTTTTTTTTTTTTTTAATGTTCCAGTCAAAAAATGTAGCTCGTTGTTTGGCTTGTTACGACATTGACGGAAACGGAGTAGAGGAGCTGATAATTGGTTGGTCAAACGGGAAAGTCGACGGCCGAAACAGTCAAACTGGAGAGGTGATATTTCGAGATACTTTGCCACATGGGATCGCGGGGATTGTGTGCGGCGACTACCGCTCAGCAGGCACAAATCAACTAATTGTCATCTCTGAAAGCGGAGAAGGTAAATGCTGTTGTTTAACCCTTAACCCCTTTTGGACCAAGCCCGAGTATACTCGTTTTTCTCTTCTAGTCTGTTTCACATTGATTTAGTCTTCATTCCGGATAAACGCAAATATAAATGAAAATACTAGAAGATAGGATCTCGTCGGGCGCCTTCAATTCGTCGTATAGGCAATTCCAACTCCACAGAGTACAAACAGTTAACTATATTCTCTGTGTAAATGGAGGAGTGGTGTTCTCTTGAACTGTAACCTGGTCCGTAAAGGGTTAAGGTGATTCCTGGCAAAACTTTTCCAGATTTCAATCCGATGTATGGCGCCACTAGTCGCTTTTGGGGAGAAGTCGTGTTTTTGGCATTTTAAATTGAAAACAAAGAAAAAACGCGAACTCCGCTAGAACGTCAGCACCTGCGAAATTTCTTTATGGATTTTTGAGGCCAAAACGAGTAAAATTGGTTTAGAATTAAAACCGTAAATTATAAAATTCATTTCGCCATAAGCTTAGTGAGTGAGGGAGAGTGCGAGAGATAATACGTCTATCTGTCTCACTCGCACTCGTTGAGGCTTATGAAAATGTTTGTATTTAATAATTTCCGACTTTATTTTCGAGTGTTTCAGCTTGAAACTTTCAGGGTATCTTCCTGAAGTATGCTCACAGGTGCTAGCGTTCCTTATTGTGATTTTAGCGTGAAATCGTCAATTCGATCCAAAAACTGTTGACTTTTTGAGTAACACGACGTGGTGTCCACGGCTTGAACTAATCGACTCATTGTCAATAACTAATCATCTTAATATATCTCCTGCATTATTCCTCTCTTCTTTTGTATTATTTCACCAACAGCCTTAATCCTTTCGATACTAGAGCTCATTTCAGAAGTGTAGGCGGACCAAAACCATAATCTTTGGCGAATTTTCAACTTTTATTCCTTCAAATCAATACCAAATTTGCCCCTGACTTTATTCTTTTGTGTTTAAAGTATCCCTCATTGAAAAGTGAACACTCAATTTCATGTTTATTCATTTTCATCGAGTAATATCAGAAATAATGTTGACAAATTCCAAAGATTATCGGTCTAGGTCCGCCTACACTTCTGAAACGAGCTCTAAGACCGAGTATACTCGCTTCCGCTATACTGAGTCTTGTTCCCACACTTTAATTTCCTTATGAGCATTGAGGATAACTCCAAACTGTAGATATTTGTAGAAGAATGGATGGTCCGTTATAAGCGCCTTCGATTATTGGTGTATGCAAAATCAATACCACGGACTAGGAACATTTAACAAGCTACTCAATCCAGTGAGTGAGTGAATGTTGAATCGACAAAATAACCTGGTTCTGAAAAGGTTGAATAAATTAACCCCTTCGACCAGGGCAGGATTTGCACATTACCCGCCATTTGCAGCCTCTTCTAAGCCCACGATCCGAAAGATATAGGGTCTGGGGCTGTGACAATAGTCAAAAATCATTTTTTGAATAACCATGAATAATTAACTAAAATTATTTGCATATATTATTATCATGTTATTGCTATTAGCAAATCAAAGTTTCAACACTACCAGTCATTCATTTTATGATAGATGAATATGCTGGTAGTGTCAAAACTTCGATTTACTAATAGGAATAACATGAGAATAACGCAAATAATTTTAGTTAATTATTCACATAGTTATTCAAAAAATGATTTTTGCCTATCATTGGCTGGGGGATACCACCAACTAAAAAAGGGGTCTGGAGGTGAACCCCCGGACATTTTCGTAATTGAACACGGAGAAAAATCGATTAATTTATCCGACGATTTAGGATAGTAAATTTCAGTTTAGTGGAGATCAATAGAGTTCTACTCCTAACAGCTATGCTAAAATTAAAGATGGCAATGGTGAAATGTGATGAACACGATATCAATATAGTTGTTGCCGAAAAAGTCACTAGTTCCGTAGAAATATTTGGAAGCGCCACCCAGTCTATCGTACGCCACTAGACCCAAGGCGGTTCCATTTACTATATTTGGATTTTTGACCTCGCCACACAGTGAGGCAAATCTAACTTTTCTTCTCATCGACACAACAATCAAGTATCAGAATTTAAAAAATACGAGAATACTACCCAGTGATATGTGTCTATTGTTAGATATTTCTATTGTTCACATCTCAGGTCTCTTCAACATTCCATTCCACACTCTCTTACCCCGTCCCGCCCTCTCCCGCAACCCTGCATAGCAACAGTTTACTCCCTGCTAGCGCCAGTTTCAGATCAGTTTTGTCCCTTCTCTTTGCATGGGATGAATATAGTGTGAGACGTTTTAACTGAACCGAAGTGCTGTTTGTATTTTTTTCTGATATAAAGTAACAAGTTTTATTCAATAATATGCATTTCAGTTTCGATTTATGTCAGTGAAATTCTGTGTATCTGTTCAGTATTTTTTAGGTTCAATGAGTGAATTTCCGTCGGCATTAGTTGAATTTATGTTCAGTGAAATTCTGTTTATCTGTTGTGTATTTTTTCGGTTAAATGAGTGAATTTCCATCGACACTAGTAATTTTCCCTTTTCTTTCGCTGCAATTTTGTGTTTTCTCCACCTATCATGGTTGTTTTTCATTGCTGTGCTAGAATAAAGTGACGCATGAAAGTGAAGTGGCAAATTGATAATATCTACACATAAGAATTCAAAGTTTCTCATTTTTTTAAAACCTATTGAATAGCCCAAACGCAATGAAACGAGTCAATTTTGAGATTGATTCCATCAAAAGATAGTCCTCTGAAGGAATGTCTTTTGTGAAACCAACTCAAAATAATAGCAACGCCCTTTTCACCAATGTTTCATGAATACAACATATTGCGACCTCGTAATAGTGAAAATATAAGGTATTTATTGATTACTTTGAATGATTTCATCCGGTTTTGTAAACACGATACAGCTCAACTTAGGTCGCAAATACTGCACGTTCGTAAAAAATGTACTATCAGTAATTTAAATTCTGACAGTAAATAAGCTATATCGGTGCGTTTATAAGATTTGAAAACTTTTATATATTTCACATTGAAAATAGAAGTTAAGATAGATAGTTAAGACAGAAGTTAAGATAGAGAGTTAGTAACAGTTGTCTCTTTTTATCAAGCAATGATAACTTCAACAATTTCTTCAAGTATTATTTTATTAACTTATGAAATCATTATAATTCATTAATCAATTTAACTATAAAGAGTATGATGCTCCATTGCTCTATTTAAACGTAACGGAAATATATACTAGGTTATTTGTATTTTCTAGACTATCGAGCAAAGAGCATGGAACTAGATCGAACTAGTGGCAGTTACTATACTCGATTGCTGCGTTTGATAGACTGTCGAGTATGACTCAAGGTCAAGCGGGGAATAACTATAGGGGTTCACTTCACTGGCTTGCGAGCGCAACCTCGTGGCGGAGAAGCTGCAACTCGACTAGATATTGGCATTTACTATATTGAGAACGTTGCAACCAGTTGAGTTATTGTTGTGCCTGTTTTTAGGTTGACAGTATAGTAGATGCCGCCATGTGCCGAGTCTTGTCCACTGATTATTTTTCTCCGTGAAGAGTTCTTCGGTAAAAGGGATGATAAAAGAAGGGGTGTGCTCGAGCTGCAAAAAGTCCTGCTTTCAGGTTGTAATTGCGTGAAATTTCGACGATGAAAATTGGGTTTTCTTAATTATCTATAACAATCAGAGCGTGTTAGTCGAATGGTTAGATGCGATTAAAAGAATCCAAGCCAACATTTCATACTTACGTAACAACCTTTTGAAATTAGGTTTTTTGGTTAGCTCGAGCACATTTACTGTTTTATCCGGCCTTTCACAGAAGAGTTCTTCAATTATTACCGCTTGAAAATACAAAATCTGACGATTTAGAAAGAGTTTCCTGATACTTTACGCCCAAAATTACTCTGATATTTTCTGTGAAAACTAGGTAGTCAATCAATCCAGTGGCGTAGCGTGCCATTTGGCAACGCTCTACTGTGTCCATTTAAACCCATGTAAAAGGTCGAATGCGAAGGTGTTCACTGTTCACCGAACACCCAAAAGATCGATCTTTTTCATGGGTTTGAATGGATGAACTGCAACGTTGCCGAATGGCACGCTACGCGACTGAATCAATCTCGAGAACTTCGGTATTACCATTTCCCTCTGTTAAGCCCAATATATCGACTGGTTTGATTCTAGTGCGGGGCTACGACTCCTCAAGTCTGAAGCAAGACACAAGTTTACAACCTGACGTCGTTAGAGAACTACTGGCGAGGAAACAAGTTTTAACCTCTGAACTGAAAAACTACCAACCTGTGCCAGGACAACATGGTATTCCGGTAAAGTAAAAATATATCGTACATGAGACCCTACCCGTATCGCATGTGTACTATGACATATACCAATACGTGCTTATATGTGTGTTAATTTATGGGTCCTGCAATCCTGCATTCTTATGAGGTGGAGAGAGAGAGAGAGAGAGAGAGAGAGAGAGAGAGAGAGAGAGAGAGAGAGAGAGAGAGAGAGAGAGAGAGAGAGAGAGAGAGAGAGAGAGAGAGAGAGAGAGAGAGAGAGAGAGAGAGAGAGAGAGAGAGAGAGAGAGAGAGAGAGAGAGAGAGAGAGAGAGAGAGAGAGCGAGAGAGGATATGCAAAAAACCTCGCCGCTCACTTATTCATATTTTAATTGATCATTTTGTGAGCAGAATCTGTTGTTAAAAAGAAGATAATGAATAGAACCTTGATGCCAAGCATATTTAACCCTCTAAGGACCCGGTTAGTTAAAAAGACGCCAATCTTTCGTTTAAATAGGGAAGGTAGTTAACTGTTCGTACTCGTGGGAGTTGCAATTGCATATACGACGCATTGAAGGCGCCGTATCTCCTAAGTGTTTTCATCGCTAATCGCATTTATCCGGAATGAAGACTGAATCAATATGAAATAGACTAAAGGAGAAAAACGAGTAGACTCGGGCTTGTTCCATAAAGGGTTAATTTATTGGTATAAAGTTTAAAGACTTACATTATAGCCGAAGCTTTTCGGACCACCAATATTTTCTTATTCACTTTAATTTTTTAATTTATTTCGGTGTATTTGTTTGTTTGATTTGGCATGATGTAGCCTGTACCTTATTATTTTGTTTCTTTTCAATGCCCTGAGGATGGACCCTTGGTGGTCCCAAAAGCTTCGGCTATAATGTAAGTCACTAAACTTTATACTAATACATTAAATATGTATAGCATTAAGGTTCTATTCATTATCTTCATTTTATTGATATTTTGTTAAATCGACCCAAAACATCACGGGTGTCCCATGTAAATTTTTTCATTGGCCTTTGGCGACCAATGTCTTAAAAGCCTGTGCAAACAATGGTGACCGATAAATTTTCATTTTTGGCGGCCAAAGAAAAGTGTAATGGCGATAGTAAAATTTCCATTGGCTTCCTGTGGAAATTTATTGGTAAATATAACACGATTATTGCATTAACTTTTGGAAAAATATTGGCCGCCAACGGCCAGCGATATTGTTTTACTTGGGTGTAAAATGCACCGCAAGACTCTCGACAGGGCATAAGCTGGGATAGTAAAAACGCGGACAGGAGGAAAGAAGAGTGAGAGATAAGCTAAATTAAATTGAAAGTAAATAGAGATAATAAAAGCTCCGAGACTCGAAAGAAAGAAATTAAGATTTCAGGATGTAAGAGAAAAGTAGCATTAGCAATGTTTTACATTAACGTCTCTAAGAAGCGGAAAATATTTTACTGCATTTTTAAGCCCTCCAATAGATTCCGTTTCTTTTGCGCACTTCAAACTTGAAGAAGTCACTTTTAATGCCCCCCCCCCTCAATGGAGGCAGAGAGTGGAGTATTGGGCTCTGGAGGATGAGGACTTTTTTGCGTCGAAATATAGAAGAGACGTGTGATATATAACAAGATCGCAGAAAAATAACCTGAATCCTAATTTTCAGGGATTCGCTTTCAAATTTATTCCTGGGAATAGCTACGGGGCACCCGGAAATCTCTCCCTCTCCCCCCTAATTGCGATCCCTCGTTTTTAAGATAGCAAGAGTACGGGTACCACAACCTGGCTGCACTGTCCCTTAAAAATAGCGGTCAAGAATACAGAGTTCAGTAAGCACCCTGGTAAGTAAGCTATGGTAGCTATACTTCATTTTTCTCTTCTTTTTTTCACGTGTACTTGTTCTATTATACATATAAAATATTATAATTATTCCGTATAAAAAATCTGAATAAAATTATTTTCTACTTTTGGCCAACAGGCAAATACGCGACTTGTCACGGAGATGTGTACAGTGGGGAGCTCAGATTTTTTCACGGTAAGCTTCGAGGCTATGGTATAATTTAGAGCTCTCGAGAGTGATTTTTAAATTCAAAGTAAATGAGGAGTGAACTGCGTGTTTGCTTGATTCTCATTTCTCATGGACTCCGATCTAGAGCTGTGGATCTAAGTTTTTTAGAACACCGATAGAGCCGGATGGCAAAAAAAAAATGAAAAAATTGCTTCTCTTAAGGTGATTCTATGGCAAACTCCCGAAAAGTTTAATCCGATAGATGGCTTCACTTGTCGCTGGCTCCGAAAAAAGCCGTTTTTTTGACGGTTTTCGGCTGTTTTCTCTGAACAGACGAATAATAGACAAAAAATCGGAATGTCAGCACCTGCTTAATTTTTTGCTTGAATTTTTGAGCCATAAACGGGCCAAATTGGTTCTAAAATGAAGGCGTAACTATGCAAGGAAAAAATTGTGTGTAATTTGGAGTTGTATCAGTAAAAATTACAGGTTTCTGTTTCACCTGTAATCTTTTTTGATATACAACTCCAAATTACACACAATTTTTTCTTTGCATAGTTACGCTTTTATTTTAGAACCAATTTGGCCTGTTTATGGCTCAAAAAATCAAGCAAAAAATTAAGCAGGTGCTGACATTCAGATTTTTTGTCTATTATTCGTCTGTTCAGGGAAAACAGCCGAAACCCGTCAAAAAACGGCTATTTTCGGAGCCAGTGACAAGTAACGCCATCTATCGGATTAAAATTTTGGGGAGTTTGCCATGGAATCACCTTAATGTACTGCAGGCTTACATCAATCCAAAAATCTTTCGAAAATTGAGGAAACTATGTTTTGATTTAAGTACATAAGCTTCCCAGCCATACTTTTTACATATTACAAAGGACTCTTGGTACTCGAACT
This sequence comes from Trialeurodes vaporariorum, assembly GCA_011764245.1. Taxonomy (NCBI): domain Eukaryota; kingdom Metazoa; phylum Arthropoda; class Insecta; order Hemiptera; family Aleyrodidae; genus Trialeurodes; species Trialeurodes vaporariorum. Next base: position 74,265,900 of record VMOF01000002.1, read on the forward strand.
CGACGAGTGTAGCTAAGACAGGAAAAATTCGGGGGATCATGCCAAATTCTAAAACGATTGATTAATGTCTATAATTAATTGAGAAGTTATTTTAAAAATGAAATCTGTGTGATGATAAGTAATATAAAAGTTTCTGTTCAAACAAAAACCGATGATCCGTTCCCGATTTTCTCCATTCAATCACCGCAATATTAAAATTATTAAATCTTGGATCAAATCAGCTCTATTAAATTTCGTGTGTGTGTGTATGGGGGGGGGGGGGGGCTTGTGCCCCCTCTCTAGCTACGCCTATGAAATTATTGATGCACCCAGAAATGACATGAGATTAGATTGGACCTGTGCATTTATGAGTATACAGGGTGTCTGGAAAGTCCCGGAACGGCTTCATAACTTTTGAACGGCTGCAGATAAAAAAACCAAACTTGGAGGATGTTTTATAACTTTATAGCAGTGGCGGATCCAGCCCTCGCGAACGGGGGGGGCGAATTGTGGATTTTCGCCCCTAAATGACCCCCTTTTCTTGTTTTCGCTCTTGCTTTTCCCCTTCCTCTCCCCTCTTTTCCCCACTTTTTGGGCCGAACGGGGGGGGGCGATCGCCCCCTTCGCCCCCCCCCTGTATCCGCCAATGCTTTATAGGAACTACTTTTTGGCGCATCCAAAATTTCCGGGGCGCCCCGAAGGGCTGGTTTCGACCTCCGGAAATTTTGGATACGCCAAAAAGTAGTTCTCATTAAGTTATAAACATCCCCCAAGTTTGGTTTTTTTATCTGCAACCGTTCAAAAGTTATGAAGCCGTTCCGGGACTTTCCAGACACCCTGTAAACATATAACATTCTAGTGTCGGATCCACTGGGAAGGATGAGGGTGGAGAGGGTTTACCTATACGTGCCATTGGCGGATCCAGGACGAATCTATCCTTCTCTCTCTTCTCCCAATAGAGCGCATGCGTTAGAAAAGGACAGATTAGGGGCAGTAAGGTGATTTTCGCCCCCTCTTCTATCCTTTTCTAATTCATGCATTCAAATGACCAGAGAGAGAGAGAGAGAGAGAGAGAGAGAGAGAGAGAGAGAGAGAAAGAGAGAGAGAGAGAGAGAGAGAGAGAGAGAGAGAGAGAGAGAGAGAGGGACAATTTCCCGGATCCGCTAGTGATACGTGCGCCTCCCACCTCCCCCGAGCCCACAAAAACAGCATCTCTTTCAGCAGAAAATATCCCAAAAATGCTTTCAGATTCTAACTTCAACGTTCATAGGCGTGCTCCCCTTCCAAACAAACTTTTATAGTAACTACCGTACACCGTTAACATATATCTAATCAGAAATTTCATAATTTTCAGTTTGGACATGTTAATTTAGCGCTATCAACAAATAATCAAACTATCTTGAGGGCTGTCACGGTCTTTTCAGAAGGAATCTTTGAAGGAGAGACCCTCGTAGTCCATCCGAAGTCAGGCCAAGTATCTAATTCACTTAAAGTAGCTTTGATGCCTCCAAAAAACACCTCCTACGATATTCACATTCGGGTAAAGTTGTTTTCGCACTAAACTTTTCTTATCATTTCCCTCACTCTTCTCCTGCTTATATTTTTCTCCTTCCGGTTGTTTTCATGAACAACGCGTTGTCTCCCGGAAGATCGTTAAAAATCGAAAATAAAGCTCAACAAAGAGAAAGAGATAGAGGAGAGAGAGGGGATTAGATACCTTATAGAACTATGGCTACTTCATTGTCACACATAATGCTGACGAATTATCCAACTCCATTTTTAAAGGCTCTACAGACCTATACTTTGAGGCGTGGATCGTGAAACTTTCAAATATTTTCAATCAATTTTTAAGCATAGGTAATATGGGCCCCTCTTCCTAACTTTTGCTTTAAACGATTGAATAGTTAGGGATCATGAGTGAAATTCAGCAAAAAGTAAGATGATCACGTAAAAAAAATTACGGAAGTCACTCACAGACTCATAAACTTCATAAACTACTAACTTTAAAGTCTAAAGCGTAATGGCGGAGATACGCAGGTAGGTAGCACGGGAGATTCTTATCCAAGTTGAGGCTTCCCTCTGTGTGTTTCTATAAAGAGGGAGAGAGACAATTTAGAAAAGAATCTCCTATGATACCTGAAATACCTGCCTAGCTCCGCCATATTTGCTCTTAAATGTAATTGGAGACTACTGTCCAATTCGTCACTCTTTCTATTGGACTCAAAGGAAAGCCGCAAATTAGATTGTGCCATATTGTATCTGCGTTGCTACGCCATTATTACGCCTTGAACTTTAATGTAAATGTGTGAGTCTGTGAGTGAATTTTGAAATGTTTTAATGATGCGCTCATTGTAATTCTCACTGGGTATTTCATTCCTTGAGATTGGAGTATTTAGTCACTTATATCTACAGATATAGCAAAAGTTAGCAAAGATCCATTTTACGTAATGGTGCTCAGTTTTACCAGGGAAACCTAATCTGATAAAATTACTATTTTCGTCAGCTTATCAGGTTTCAAATAAGCTAACGTAAATTCCGATACAATTATTTTGCAAGAACAACTGAACTTTTTTCTGATCATAAATAAAGGGTGTGCTCTTTGCCTAGGCAAATTGCAAGCCGATTGCTATAATTGCCTAGGATTGCTAATTGCCTAGGATTGCTATTTGCCTATGCGACATATATTTATAATGCTTCTCTTGAGAGGTATCAAAGCAAGGGCGCTGCTCCGGTGCTCCTACGATACCCGTTTGAATCGTTTCGATTTTCACAAATATACAGACCTAAAAATTGTCATTTATTCATAATTAATTTCAGGCATTCGTTGGAAATGCGGTCGACAGTGAACAGTTGCATGTATTTGAACTGACGCGTCAATTGCCTCGCTTCTCAACGTTCCTTCTTTTAAAAGAGGAGAAATCTGGCAAACCTCTGGATTTTGTTGCTTTTACTCTTAATACAAGGCCTCAAAGGGTAAGCATCGCCGTCAAACTACAAAATATTCTACTACTAATGAAGTTTCAGATCAAAGAATCACTCAAAATTTGGACATGGTTGGATTCTCCCAAGACAATAGCCCACAACTCCCCCCCCCCCAAATATTTTATATTCAAATATCAAAAATCTAATCCCTTCATATGATGTCGTTGCATGGGCGGCGCGTGGGGTCAAAAAGTGGGGGGGCTAAAAATCAACAGTTTTTTTTTTTCTTTCTTTCTTTCTTTCTTTCTTTTTTTTCTTTCTTCACCTTTTTCAAAATAAAGTTTGACGCAGGCGGGTGGGGGGATACATAACCATTTTTATTTCTTTTGGAACACTTGTGATTCTGACTTGAAAGGGACTAAAATTTAAAAATACTGAAAATTTGGACTAAATAGACACTTGAAACAATTTGGTTAGGAAAATTTTTGAAGAATATAAACAAAAGGTGACAGTCTCGTTTCCTTAGTAACTTCTGAATGAAGCAGACAGATGGCGATGAGGAATTGATAACGTTTGTCCATTCTTCTTTTTCTCTTTCTCTTTCTTTTTCCTTTTTCCCTTTTTTCTTTTTTTTTCGTTCAAAAATTTTTTTAGCCCCTCGTCCCCAAAAAAGTGGGGGGGCTATAGCCCCAATAGCCCCTTATACGCGCCGCCTATGTGTCGTTGAACTATCGACCATAATAATTTATATGATAAAGTGCCTGAAAAAAAGGCCCGAAAAAGTGTCTAATGGTTAGTGAATCGCTTAGTCAAAAGCATATCTTAACCATCTAAGGACCAGAGGTTAGTTAAAAAGAGCGTCACTCTTCCGTTTATAAATTGAAGGTAGTTAACTGTTCGTACTCAAGGGAGTTGGAATTGCATATACGAAAAATTGAAGGCGCCTCGAGGAAACCTTATCATGTAGGTGTTTTCATCGATGATCCGGTTTATCCGAAATGAACACTGAGACAATGTGAAATAGACTAAGTATAGGAGAAAAACGAGTATACTCGGGCTTAATCCATAAGGGGTTAAAGTGAGGCTACATATTTCTGGATTTTAAAAAAATGAAAAATTACGGGCGGTTTGAAACACCATGTCAAATAATCGATCAAAATGCTAAGCAATACAAGAAGTGAGTGGTGCATAAGTACTTACGCGTACGTAAAATGATGCGAGTTTCAAAGGTGAAAATTTAAACGTTTCAAACACTGATTACAGATAGAGCTGTGGTTGAATCAAAATTTTTTACTCTCCGAAGAAGAAGAATCAATAGAGCGAACTAATTCGAGTGGCGAGTGGTCAGTTGCATTCAGGTGCTTGAGGGACGGAAGTGTTCTAAGATTGCAGCATGAATTAAACACAATGACCATTGAAACTGAGAATATTAGTTTAGCAGCAGACGTCCTCCAATCGATCACCTCTCATTTCACTTTAGAAAAAGTCGAGGTAAGAATCATGGGAGCCCGCAGAAAAATATTACCAGGGGAGGGCAAAATTATTGAACCTCAATGGGAGGTCTAGAGGACACTATCTAATGACAGGCCAGTTTGGGGGACCTCTCCCCCCCCTTCCCAAAGAAGAAGAAAATTTGAAGTTTTCTTCCAAATAGTGCACTTTTAAGCCATTGTAGGTGTATCAATCAACAATACTAATTTTGACGGATTTGATGTTAAGATTAAAGTGGAGATAGATGATAAATGAAAGCAAGAAAAAGGCTTACTACAATACTATTTCTTGCAAAAAGTGAATAAAAATTATTAATTAAAACTAATAATAAAGTTCATTAACTCTTACTCCTTCAATTAATATTTTATCTCCTTTTGATCCTTTCATTTTTTATAATAAAGTTTTGATTGTTCTAAATTTCAGGGGGGTGCCCCCTTGCCCCCCCTTCCGATGCGGCCGCCAGTGGTAAGAATAGAAATACAGTTACCTCTTTTGGGCGTTCATTTGTCAAAATCCAGGGGAGAGGTTCCCCTGGATCCTCTGTTTAATTAGTATAAAAGAGTAAGTATGTTATCAAGAGAGATAAGTCTTTCTTTTTTTTCTCTCAGAAATTCAAATTTCCATTTGGAACCCATGTTACCCATGGTCTTTAAAACATGAGGTAATATTTGCCGATTTTGAGTCTGCGGAACTAATAATCATTTCTGCATCCATAGCTACCAATTCCATTTTGCCTAAAAGGGAGATAAGCGTGCCTCGAAATGCCTGCTCGACAGTGGCGTCGCGTGCCATCTGGCAACAATGCAACTGCTCCATTTAAACTCATTAAATAAATCGAATTTTCCTTGTGCACTGTGAACCCCCTGAATTCGATATTTTACATGAGTTTAAATGGATAGAATACATTGTTGCCGAATGCACGCGACGCCACTGCGTGCTCGAGGTTGCCGTTTGGCGTGATTTTCATGGAATTCCTAGATTCAACGGTGAAGAACCCACCGATGCTATGGCTCAAAATATTAAAGTATTGCTATATCGCATGGAAATGCTAAAATCTGTAATATTTTTAGCCACCCGTGGATTTAACGCTGAAATTAGAAATTCCAGGAAAATCACGCCAAATGGCAACTCTGTGCCTGTTGGTCGATCCCAAGGTTATGGTCGATCCAAGGAGCTTCCGCACTATGAAAACCCTTAAAATAGATTTTGCGGGGAAAACGCACGCTGTTGCTGACGACGGATTTTGAGAGATTTTTATGGTAAAACATACATTTATCTGAATTAAAATCTAACTATTTATACTGATGCTTATTATAATTTCCCGATTGACAGCCCATGGCAGAGTTTCCATCTATTTACCAAGGGTTAAAACAATCCCTTGAGAGTATAGACGAGCTAAGAAAAAACATGGCGAAATTGGCTACTTCCACTGCTGATAATGTCAGCATGATCAAGAATTTAATTGTACAAGCCGAAGATGCAAGAATATTGAAACTTATGTAAGTACTCTGATTTTGTTTGTTTTGGTCCGTGTCATGACAGCAGAGCTGCCGTTTTGCGTATAATCAATGCTATTTTTCTATTCACCGTCGATTCCACCGGTTGAGAAAAGATTACTCAGTTCAGTTAATTGTATGACTGTAATGCACGAAAATACTCTGATCTGTAATCTTTCCTTAATCGGTGGAAACTCCGTTACTTAATTAAAATAGCCGCAAGTTTTTTAAAGTCATCGACGACTCAACCGATTGAGAAAAGATTACAGCTGCGAATATTTTAGTTCATTACAGTAATACACTGAACTGAACTGTGTAATCTTTTCTCAACCGTTGAAATCATCGGCGAATAGAAAAATATCATTGATTATACGCAAAACGGCAGCCCTGCATGACAGTAAAAGACGTGGTTTTCATCTATCGAACTGCGCGAGGATTGATACGGAAAGCGTTAGATGTGTGTTGAAAAGTAGGTAGTTAACTATTCGAACGTGACTGTACCGTTTTAGTCGACCTTAGAAAATGAAGGGGCATCCATAAAAGTAGGACATGGTTTCCCTTTCCTTCTTTCCATCAGCGCAGTGACAGCTCGTTCGTTAGCATAATTACTGAGACCAAATAATGTTAGGTCCCGAGCATAACTTACGCACGGTCACATGACCGTGCGTAAGCTCTCTGATTGGTCGAAACCGCACGCAAGATGCACGGAATTCAATGCTCGGGACCTAACATTATCTGGTCCCTGATGGTTAGATCCCCTTGATGGAAATGTTGTATAGGGCGAGTGCCGACATGAGACACGTACACGACGCTTGGTACGTTTAAAAGGAGTCGACCGCCTGAACAAATTCGAAAGGAAGTCATTCGACAGTGGACCAGTAGTGAACAGGCGGATTTGTCGACATTTCGGTCTGTTCCCATACTCCTCTGCTCATCGACTCTTTTGTGTTGAGCCTTCGATATCGTCGACTCCAGCGGCCCGATCCTTGAAATTCAGGCAGACTCCTCTGCAGAGAGCCGTGAGATTTTTAGGGATGACAAAAACACCGTAAACCGCTGCTGCAAGTTCGCAGTCCTGCTGATGCCAAAAGAGCCGTGAGATTTTTGGGATGACAGTGATGACAGAACTCGACGAAAACCGCATTTTGCTAAGTGGGGGTTTTCTACGGTGCCTTCGTTTTATTATTATTTACGTTCCTTCTGACTCCAGATTAAGTACTGAAATAGTATGCTTGTCTTAAATTAAGTATACTCTAACTAAAATACCATGATTATTTTGTGTTATTTTACATCTAGCTGCTGCTGTCAATCATGGATGAAAATGTACTTACTGTTACGAAGTACCTACATATATTTGAATTTGAATTTATTTATTTGAAACCAATTTAACAAAAAAAGTAAAGAAAGGAAAGTTTCCCCTGCCACGAGCTAGCTCGAGTGGCAGGTTCACTGAAACATAAATTAACAGCAAAGAAATAATAATGAAGTAAAGCTTTCAAAAATATGAAATGAGATTAAAATCACAACGAAAATTATAAATTATAAAAAAAAAAAAAAAAAAAAAAAAAAAAAAAAAAAAAAAAAAAAAAAATATCCAAATTTTCATGTGTGTGAATTCCATTGTTAATTCAGTGGTGATAGCGATCGTTTGTAAATTTTCCTAACACATATTAGAAAGGAAAATAATTCCATGACTATTTGAGAATTTGCGGTTTTTTTTTGGTCTTCCCTAAAAAAATCTCACTAAATCATTCCTAATTGTAAGTAAAATTCTGAAGATTGTCAAAATTAGACGTAGTGTGCGAGATTCGAACCCCCGACTTCAAAAGTAAAACTAGTCGATATGCTTAGAACTTTATCACTTGCGCCATGTGGCTGAGGTGACGAGCACGCTGAAAATATAATTTATAGGGCAACTCAATGGCACTTGGTAGTTCAGACTTCCGCTGCTAGGTGTCACGCCTGTTTATGACCACCGTTGAGCAAGACAGCACACATCGCCGAAGTTTTTGTCATCTGTGTCATCCCAACTTTTTTCACGGCTCTCTGCGTATCGTAAAAACCTTGAAAGGCACGACTTTTGGGTAGACTGGATACGAATGGAAAACGGTGATTGGTGGAGACGAGTCACGTGGTTGCCCAGTCTAATCAAAATACTGAATGGATTAGATAAGTTATAAATACTGACAGACAAAGTGGAAAAAGAAATTCAACTTTGCATTATTGCGGATTTGGTTTATTGCGTCTACCATATTTTATTTCTTTCTCTCTCCGTCTACCATTCTTTATTTCTTTCTCTCTTCGTCCACCATATTTTATTTATTTATCTTTCCATCAGTCGAATCGGTGGATTTGGGAGGAGAGGCTTTCGAAAGAATAGTATTTGACCCTCTGAGGACCAGGTTAGTTCAAAAGAAGACCGCACTCTTCCGTTCATAAAGGGAAGGTAGTTAACTGTTCGTACTCGGAGGAGTTGGAATTACCTATACAACGAATTGAAGGCGCCCGGCGAGACTTTATCTTGTAAGTGTTTTCATCGATTGTCGCGTTTATCCGGAATAAATACTGAAACAATGTGAAAGTCTAGAGTAGAAAAAACGAGTTTATTCGAGTTTGGCCCATAAGGGGTTAAATCGGGTACCGTTCGCGTCCGTCGCGTCGGCTGTATTTTGACGAGTAGTTATGTTGTGTCCCTGCTTGGCAACCCTGTAACTGCATAGCGCCACTACCTCCTATTGTCGCTCATGCAGCTACACGGCGCCTAGCCAGCGCACAATACTCCCTTCCAAAAACGCTCTTCCTATTCATATTCTATATTTCGTCTCATTCCATCTCTCTTTCAATATCCATGTCTCTTTCAATATCCATGTCTCCTTAGTTCTAAGTATTTTTAAGGCCTTCCAAGCCAAGAGCTCTAACCAGCCCTTGACTTGGAAGGGGCATTCGCGCGAAGACTCCACTGCGAGCACCACTTAACGTAAATCATTCGTCTAAAATAAATCTTTAATATTATCTGTGAAAATCACGTGTCAATATAGTTTCATCCTAACCTCAAATCACTGGTCTCACAACAGTTAACTATTCGTACGCGACTGTACCGGTTTTGTCTACCACAAAAAATGAAGGCGCATTTATTAGCGTGAGGCGATTTCCATCGCATCGCATCGCTTCCTCCGCTCCGGGAGGAGTATGTATGTACTCGAATCAGATACCTTATGAGCTGTGCGTTTACATTACGTGGTCAATGCATATGTATGATCCCTTTCCACCTTTTCCTCCTTCCAGGTCACACCACTCGACCTCGGATCTAAGAAAAATGATCTGTTCAATGAGGTCATTTATATCTTTTTCTTTATTTCTCCATTTCTTACCTCGTCTCTGATTTCTTTCCTTTTTTCGCGCTCTCCCTTTCTTTCCCTTTTATTTCTCTCACGACCCGGCCGACCTAAACTGGGCTGCAGCCCAAGGTCCATACATATACAAGGTCTGGCATGTAGCTTTTGGCTCCCCTCGTTGGTCCCTAGTAATCTCTGGTTGGTCCACAGTTTGGGAGCCACTTCTCCATTTGAAACCATTGATCCAAGATGGCGGCGAACTCGGGAAGAATGTTAAAGTAAATAGGGGTACCTATGGGTTCCCAAACATTGGATTTCCCGAGTAGGCGCTACCGGCCAGACCTTATATTTATGGACCTTGCTGCAGCCCACCAGGAAATTCCGGTTTCTCAGTGGGCCAGTCCACCTTTGGGCACAGAAACCGTCCTCAGTTGATACACAATGTAGGTAGGTACTTAATAGCTCACAAAGGAAATAACATCATAAAATTATACTAATGCACTTCAACTGCATATTACCGTAACTTTATATGTATACTTAGGAAAAAGAAGAACGACTCCCTAGAATTTGTCTTAGGTAGTTGCAATGCCTAAATTTATTGATATTAGTATTGCGAGTAGTCTACCTCCAGGCGCCATCCAGTCTTCTTTTTCCCAACTGAAAGTACATAAAGTAAAGATGATATTCATCTCCATGATGAGTAAATCGGAATAATTTTTTGGATGTTAATCATCCCCCCCTTTTTTTTCCTTTCGCTCTTCCAGGGAAGGAAGAGCAGATTTAGTTTTTAACCCTTTGAGGGGCAACGTCTTTTTCCACCGGAAAAAGACGTTGAAAAAAAAGAAAAAAAAAGACCTTTCTTTTTTATTTTTTTTCCCCTGAGCTTCCGGGGCAGTGGCTATAGTACTTCTAACCATTTAAATAGGTTCATAGATTGGTAAAGTATGATCCCAGAATGGTATGAACCAATGTGGGTGGCTTGGGGCACTAGCCATTGCCCTTGCAGCTCAGAAAATGATGGAATAAGGTGGCTAGCAGTACTAGCCACTGCCCTTCAAAGGGTTTTAAGACTGAAGGAAACTTTGATCTGCTGCAGGAAAAACATGAGAGAATACCATATGCAACTCTACCAAAAAAACAAGGAAATGATGGCAAATTCCAAAATTGTTGGCGAAAACCACAGTAATTTGATGGGTATCTTGAAGAGCGTGAATTCCATCATACAACATGCAACCAGACTGCACAGTAAGTTTATGACCATATGGTACAATGATAATATCTCGATTCTTAGTGTAATGGATTCTTTTTATACGGGCCTGTTTCAAACTTTCGCTCCAGAGTTAGGGAGGGTCGATTTCTAAGTATAGAATGGGTGTATTGAATTTTTCCATGGATCCTTAGAAATCCGACAGTTAAATTGAGGTTTTACTGTGTACATGCATTGCCTGAGGTGATTGAGTAAAAAAAAGCAAAAATATTTTAAAAAAATAAGGGATTTATATGTTCTCAGTCTGTCTCAATCTGTCTCAAAAAGTTTAAAGGCAAACCAAACAATTGATGTCCACATGAACTTTGTGGATGAGTCATTTTACGAAAAAGGGCCAAATTGACTTAAGTTATGAAAAACTAGAAAAAGAAAAAATTCAAGCAAATCAATTTTGGTAATTTTTTTTGTAAAATATTTGTCTCCATACTCCCACATTTAGAAACATCCTAAGTTTCTGAAATTTTTATGATTATTTTTGGAGATAAGCAAAGCAAGTCAAGCTAAATAAGTTCAGCAAACATATCCCCTACCACAAACATGTTGGTAAAATATTATTTTAAAGCTCCTCCCAAAAATTGTTTTTCTTCTCTCAAAGGTACCGTTTCTGAGCAACCACCAGTGATATTTTCAAAAACATGACTACATTTTTGACAATTTTTGTGAGAGTTAAATTTTGGTTTTTTTTTTTGGACGTCCAATTTGTTGAATTTTTTTAAAAGCCTCTTGTTCATAAGGGTAGAAGATCAGATAGATCCAACATAAAAAAAGTTTTCGCAAAGATCTTAATAGTTTCTGAGAAAACGATACCAAAAGCTGCTCATGTTTTACATTGCAAAGATAGGGACTGGACTAGCAACTTTCCTTGAGGGCAACCTAGGGTTGTGCGGTACTGATTTTGGAATTTTTTCGGTATTTAGCCCTGTCTTTGACTGCAGCCTCTAAATGAGTGAGATTGATAAAACTGCTGTGGGTGACGTAAGCCAGAAGCCAACTAAACACTATAAAACTGTCAAAGTATTGATACAAAGCATTCCCGCATCATAGTACCTTCGAATTCCCTAAAAGTTATATAAAATACCGAAAAAATCAGCCAGTTCGGTACTTTACATAACTTTAAGGGAATTCAAAGGTATTAGGATATAGAAATGTTACTTTCACAGTTTCATAGTATTTCGTTGGCTTCTGACATACGTCACCCATGGCAGTTTTATCAGTCTCACTCGTTTAGAGGCTGCAGTCAGAGATGTAGCTAAATACCGAAAAATACCGAAATCAGTACCGCACAACCCTAGGGCGACCCCAAAATTGATTTCTAAGTCTAAATCATCTCAAGTTTTTAAAGATTCGTCAGCCGAACGCACTGTTACTGTTATTTTTGTATTTTTTTTATAAAATAACAAAATAAGTACTTTCGTTAATTACAGCTATTAAATACCTTAACAGCCATTAATGGATTGCTCTTAATAAGAGGATTAGGAGAGGGTAGGTTTAGAACCATTCAGATACTGATGTATAATGGCAAAAATTTAAATTCTACATTTTACCAGATTTCATAATTTCATTTAGAATAGGATGATAAAAAATAATTTCTGACAAAAACATTGGTAATAATTAATCAAGATTTATTTCTTTGGTTTTTCCTAATCCAGTGAACCTCGAAGGAAACTAATTGATACATTTTCTTTTACAGTTGGTAAAAACAAGAGTGAAATCACAAACATGAGTAGAAACGCCATAGCAAGTAATGATGTGAATGCACTGATAAAGATTATATGCACCGGGAAGTTGTGAAAAAATGAGATGGCTGCAAAAAAATCTGGAAGGGAATGAGCATCGAACAAGATCCTTTGGCGGACTCAAGGAGAAGATTAGGTACAGTCGGGGACAAAAAGAATGAGACGTCTCCTTGAAGTAGGCCAACCGTAATGCACATCTAAATGTATTTAAGCATTGCAGGTGGCCTACCTTAAGGAGTCGTCTGACATTCTTTTTGTCCCTGACTGTACCTTCAAACCAGAAGGCCTGTGTGTTTCAATATAAAGGAGCAATTCCTAATCATCTGAATTGTAACATGGAAACAATGAAAGATAGTATGAAAAACAATTTCGAAAACAAGGTTCTATATCACTACTCCCAACATGAAACACAGGCTGAACAAACTCAGAATTTGGGTTTCAAACGAAACCTACAGAAGAAAGTGAATTAGTTAAAAAAACGAAACAAGCCTTTAAAAAAGACAGCAAGAGTGAAACACAAAAAGTGAGATTCACATGAGGTCAACATTTCTTTAACTGACCATTCATATTTTGTAAGAGAATAACAAAATTTCAAGAAAAATAAGTTTACCAAATAATTTGATGGGTGATTTTTCCTAAAAAGGTGGGGTTTCTACAAAAACTGAATCTGTAAAAGAGACCTTACAAAAAATTTGAGCTTTTGAGTGAGAAGCGCACTCTTAGATTAAGTGCTTAGATTAAATAAGAATCACCCACCTACTACCAGATGTTGAGCATCCGCCCTTTTAACGAATCAGGCCTCATTTGGCTGAATCACATGATTCGGCAATGTTGCAACCATCAGCACCAAATCAAAAGATCTAACCATAATGAGTTTTCAACGAAGTACGCAGCACTGTGATTACCAAAAAAGTTACCAACTAGTCACCAAATGAAGTCGCTTTGAAAAAGAAAAGTAACAAGAAGCAGAGCAATTCATGAACAATCGAGTAAAGACCATTATGACCTGACTCAAAATAAAAATGAAAAATGGAAAACATGGAAAAACTAAGGATTTTGTTTTGCTCTTTTTATATTTTGGATCAATAATCAACAAATTTTTTTTAAAAAAAAAAATGCGTCTAATTTGTTCACAGATGACTGATACTTAACTGTATTTTTTTGTTTTTTTGGCCTTCCTGTCTTTCTGAAAATGAAACGACAGACTTAAAATTCAAAGCACACTATGGTGTACAGTCATCTCTTGCTTTCCGCGATTGATTTTTTTTGGCACTTAGGTACTTGCCTTTCACGGGCCAGGTTCCCTTATTCGAGAATGTGATTGAGTAAAAAATGGGAGATTAGGAAAAAAAGAAAGGCAAAGAAAAAAATAAAATCTATCTGAAAATCACACGTTTTGCTATATTTGCTCATCATATGGTTATCATGAACAAGCAAAAAGTCACGTTGTAATTTTTTAGACGACAGTTGGCACCATTTCCATTGTACAATTTAAAATTTTCTATTAGAAAAAATTCAAGTTTTGCAATTCTTATTCTACTTTCATAATTTATTTTTTAAATAATGGCGCAAAAAAGCAGCCGAGATTCTTCGTCTGCAAGCAGGAACGTAACCTCCAAATCTCCATAAGTTCTGTGTTTCTCTTTTTACGAGGTTTCTGTGGAACATAACCCTTGCGAAAGGCAAGGGATGACTGTAATGTAATTAAAATTGATACAACGATAAAAAAAATCTGCTATTGTGTTAATGGAGAAAGACAGCACTGCAGCAGCTTGGCTGCAATTTATAAGGACAAGACAGAGTGTGAAATAATGACGAAAAAAGTGGCATGATAAGCTGAAACAACTGGTGACACTATAGATAAAAATACTGAAGAGTGATGCAAAAATTGAGGGTCATGCATTGTACAAAAAGTAAATTAGAGGCTGTCAAGAGAAGACTGGACTTACATCAGTAATAATTAAAAAAATTAAAACAAAGCATATCTTGGAAAAAATGAATGAAGCACTTAGAAAACACTGTGGACTAAAGCTGACATATTTAGAGTATCGGGTCCTGAAAAGTAGCATTGATCTACCGAAAACGCAAAAAAATACATAGGTAAGCAGTTGGATAGCATTGATAGCAAACAATTTAGCCTCTTTACTAACCGATCGCTGACCGATGCCTTTTGATGCATTTCAGACACAGGCACCCCTACATGTCGGAACCCGATACTCAAAATGCGTCTGATCTTGTTGGATTTCAAACGGAGATTTAATCACTAATGATACAGCTAGCTGGAGGATACATAAAATAATACAAATGCACTAAATTATATATCATGAAATTTAGATTCTACAACTCTTAACCCATAGCGAGACGAATACACTGGATTAGTGCTAGAGCTTTGAGTCCTAGAGGTAAGGGATCTCACAGCATGAAAACAACCTTCAAAGCACATCTTTTATTTAAACTGTCCAATCTCCACTTGTACCAGTGACGTTGCAGGCAATCTGGCAGCACTGCATTTCGTTCATTTAAACCCTAGCAAAGTATCGATTTGAGGGAGTGCACTGTGCAACTCCAATAGTTCGACTTTTTACATGCATTTAAATGGACGAAATATTCCGTTGTCGGATTGTACACAACGCCACTGACTTGTACAAGCAAACTTCTTCAATTCCTACTATGTACTTAAAAAAAAATAAACCTTGAGTCCCAAGGTGACAGTGAAATTAACATTCATGAAGTCTGTATTCATTTTTCAAAAGACTGGGAAAAATTAAATTTTTGTAGCAGCCCTTACTGTACTGAAAGATGATCACAGGTTAAATGCAAGACAATCATTCTTACAAGAAAACAGACGATTAGAACTGCATTTTTTAAGAGCTTGTTTCAAAAACGGAAGCTTAAATCCAATAGACAGACTTATTCAGATTCCTAACCTGAAAAGCGCTCTAATAATAAAAACTTTTCATGAATTTGATTCATTATGAAGAAAAACTTGAAGGGAAAAAGATAATATCTAGCAAAATGCGAAAGACAAAACCCTCCAAATTTCCAAGTAACCTGTTACATTTAACTTACTTATAGTAAAGTTATTCTAATATGATACACATCTGATTAAGCAGAGTAAATTAAAACTGTCAAAGAAGTTGGTGGCATGGCAAATAAAATTTTTAGAAACCTAAAGAACGCAAATTTTCTGGGGTAACACCTATTATCGCTAATTGACCAGCTAACGGTAATTTATCGGCTTTCGTTGTTTTAAGTTCTTCATCAGGCATTAGCTGAAACAAGACAAAAATATGGAAACAATGAAAAAGCAAAGGATACAAGAAAAGATACAAAACAAGCCGGACAATTGAAAATAATAAGTAGACGCACCTTTTTTTTGCGGCTGCGATTCGCGCAAAATTTTGAAAACCCCTTGAATCGAGTCCGGATCCACACTAAGTACCTCAGGGTGCATCACTGATATCAAAAATGCCGCGCAACAAAACGCGAAATCTGGACTTTTACCGCATAAGCACGAAATTGGACATTTGACACGAAATTTCCCTCAAAATAGACTGAATTTGGCCTGATTTCACAAAATTTTAGCTATTTCGCGAATTAACGAGTTGACACATTTCGTGATTACGCAAGTTCAGAAAAACCGGTAAAACTTCTTTCAATCTCAAATGGACGTATCTCACAGTCAATTTAACAGTTGAATTTAAAAATAGGAAACAGGGTCAAAACCTTAGTCTTGAGGAAGGCTTTAACCTACAAAATCGCACTGGCAGAAATTTCAAGCCCACTTTTGCATCTCTGTCGGCTCGATACATCTTTTCTCTTTCACTATCTCTTAAGAGCGCATAAAGCCTGTCGCTTATTGTGTCACTGTAGAAAAAACAACAAAATTTTGTTGCCTCACTGAAGAAAAGCTAAAAACACTGAGGTTGAACTTGACGAAATCCGCACTTTTATGACAAAATCTCCATTTCAACTTGACGAAATTAGGAATTTGAACTTGACTATAAAAATGTGTCTCTTATGATAAGGACTTAAGGAGTTAACTACTAAAAAAAAAGTTCAGTAGAGTAAAAAAGTACATTATTTTAGCACCAATCATTTGACTGTACATACCATACCTAACATACCATACAGGTTTTAGTTCTACTCACTTTTTCGTGAATGAAACAGAAGTATTTTGAATATTCGGTTCTAACAAGTAGCGGTGCCTGCTTCCGAATAGCATCAAAAGGCATCGGTGAGTGGTTGGTTAGTGTAGAGTTTTGATTCGTTTCTTTGATATGATTTATAATATATAATGATTTTAATACAATTTTTAACTGACAGGCTTAAATACAATGCAGAATCAGGCACCACTACTTGTCAGAACCCGATACTCAAAATGCTTCTGCCTTAATTCATTGAATAAACTTTGCTGTATAACATCTTATCGTCAGTAACCAACAGAAATTTTAAGAATTTGAAAAAAATCAACAATATCTACCTTGTCGACTGTAATTTTCTGAATTTTGCCATTACTGTTGACGTAAAATATTGAAAATCCATCACGCCATCTGGAAATAAAAATAAAAAATAAAAATTAGGTACATATTTACTTCAGAAATAATCTAAAAATGGAGAATGAATTCAAATAAAAGTAAGATACTGCTTGGCCTTGGCAACAGATTCAAATGTTTAGATTAAATTTGAAAACTTTAGAATTTTTTTTCATCAATGGGTCTGTCGCAAGTTTTTGCTACAGCAAAAAAGAGTGTTTCATCACATGTGAAATCGCCCGAAAAGTCCATTGGTGGCATCAAAAAGTCATGAAATGCGATAATAAACTCACAAGAGACGTTTAATGAAATCCAAGATGGCGGTAAAATATCAAGCAATCTGTATGCATGCACCTTTAACGGCTTTAACATCTAAGGATTGCTAACGTTGACAACCTCACAGCTTCAGAGGTTATGTGTTTATTTACGTTGTGATTGGGTGTGATCGATATTGTGAGGTTGGCTATCCTTGGATATTCGTAGTGCATGCATACAGGTTGCTCAATAGTTTACCGCCTTCTTGGATTTCATAAAACGTCTTTCATGAGTTTTATACTGCATTTTATGACTTTCTGATGCCACCAATGGACTTTTCTCGCAATTTTACACGAGATTGAACACTCTATAGCGCTGTAGCAAAAGTTTGCAACAGACCAATTGCTTAGACACCCAAAATGAATAAAATGCAGATGAATAAGTAGATGAAAAGTAAAGCAATAAAAACAAAACAAAAAACAAAATACCTGCAGATAAATACAAATACCTAATGAAATAAACAAAAAACAAAAAAACCTGAGGATCCTCTCTACGAATATCACCAAAGGTCCCATCCGATTAATTGATTAGTAATTCTGTCGTTAGTAATTAATCCTTCACTATCCCATTACACACAATCCCACCATCATTAGTATTTTCAGAAACTGACAAGATTTCCTTCTCTCTTTTTAATTTTTCCATCTCAGGATATCATTATACTAAACTCAGGAGTTCAATTGAGTTTCTGGTGACGAAGAGAGAGAGAATCAAAATACTTTTGGGAACAAATCGGACAATGGGTCTGTTGTAAAATTTTGCTACAATAATTAAGAGTGTTTAAACTAATGTAAAATCGCCTGAAAAGTCCAATGGTGGCATCAGAAAGGCATAAAATGCAATAGTAAACTCACAAGAGGCGTTTAATGGAATCCAAGATGGCGGAGAAATATCGAGCAATTTGTATGCATGCACAACGAACATCCAAGGATAGCCGACCTCACAATATCAATCACAACCAATCACAATGTAAACAAACACATAACCTCTACCTCCAGTGAGGTTGTCAAAGTTGGCCATCCTTGGATGTTCATGGTGCAAGCATACAGATTGCTCGATATTTCTCCGCCATCTTGGATTTCATCAAACGCCTCTTGTGAGTTTATTATTGCATTTTATGACTTTCTGATGCCACCAATGGACTTTTCAGGTGATTTTACATTAGAATATACACTCTTAATCGTTGTAGCAAAAGTTTGCAACAGACCCATTGCAAGGGTTTGAAATGTGTTTTTTATAGAGAAAATGATGGTACTTGATGAGCTGAGAACATTGGTGCCTTTGGTTTTTTTCCGAAGTGTCCCAGTTTTGGAGATGCACAAGTGTAAATTTGTAAAAAATTATATGCATAGTGACATCACTATGCAGAATTACCCTTCACTAAGTCAGACTTTCCCAGAAAAGCAAAAATAACTTACGTTTCTTCATTTTTATTGATTGAATCTTTCAATTGCCAAAATTTAATCCTCCAAAATGACAGCATTGCCTGGAAAAAATAATGTATTTCAATAATTAGGATCATGTATTCAAATAATCCTACCCTAATACTTTATGATACAGAAACAGGTCAAACCCAGCAAAAGTGCAAGATCATTCTGGTTTAGAGATGAGTAGAGTTTTTCAAAATTTGTTAAATTTCCTCCATCTATAGATCTTTGTGAAAATTTGATCAAATTTCTCAAACTTCAGATAATTTTTTTAACTCCTCAAAGTTAGGACGTTTTGATACAAATTAAAAAAAAAAAAAAAAAGAATTCCGTTATTTTTGCTAAATATTATCAAAATTACAGCTTGAACGCAAACTTAATCTGCTATTATAATTTTGGTGGGGGGGAGGGGGAGGCGACAAAGCTGTAGAGCTGTGGCAACTAAATTTAGTAGAATTGAGGTCTTCTTTTAAACAAACCAATGGAAAAGAGGTTGGACATCTTTTCTGTTTCTATAATTCCTACTTCTGTTATGATTTATCCAAAATTGACTTGGAAATTGAGTCTCGCTGATTAGCCACACCCCAATTTTTGAGGGAGAAAATCCAACAAATAGGTGCAGCTTAAACGCATGAAAACACAAAACATGGCTCAACCACAGAAGGTATTTGACTAGAGAGTTGGTACTGCCTGCAGCAAAAGAGAAAGATAGTAAAAGTAGAGAAATTTTACCTTCCAAGTTGTAACTCCGGAGATCCTCCATCGAACTTTGACACAACCTTCTTCAGGGTGAGCAGTTATTTTAATTATAGAAAACTTGACGTAGGCATATTTAAAATGCCCTATAATTCTTAACCAGCCTAATTTTTTCACAAGATGATACAATCCTCTGCAAACAAAAACAGATCTTGATTAATAAAAACACTAAAGTCAGCAGAAACAATAAACATTCAGAGATGCTACATAGTGACAGGCTGCGTCTATGCAAAGTCCATTTTAACTGGGGAATTTTTTTTTTTTAATAATTTAAAACAGCACAGGAGCTATTTCAATTTACTAGTAAAACACTTTGTATAACTCGACATTTTCAATTTCTGATGACAAAAAATCTTGGCAATTTCAGATCCCCCTTTTTTTGACCCCAATTTTCGGAGGAAGCAGAAATACTTGAAGTAAACTTACATAGTTCGGCTGTGGCGAATGTTATCCTCAAAAATAACGTCTTTAGCAAAATATCTGTAATCAGCAGGCTCCACAAATATTCGAGGCAACTGAAATTAAAAATGAAAAATATTGAAGAAAGAGATAAAAAGATCAAAAAACAGCCAAGAGACTGTACATCACTGAATGTATATACTGCATATAAAGTAGAAGGACAGGCCACATTGCTGCTTCTTCTTATATTTTAAGTCAATAATTTTTGCATTTTATCCAATGAAACTTTACAGACTATTTGAAAGGGGCTCACAGACCACACTGTGAAAACAACTGCGATGGACCAAATATTGCTGATGGCTTAAAAAATCACGGCAACAAAAAAAGCGTTGCGTTGGAATGGAGTTGTTGCATGGGTCCGAATTTTTAATGTTTCAATGGTGGTAACGTCATGTCTTGAAAGAGCTTAGAACAATAATATCCAGTTTTTTTCCTGAGCTAAGTGGTTGCTGAGAAAAATTGATAAGAAATTTGACCCTCTCAAAAACGGCCTACTAGCACCACCTAGCGGGGAACCAGAGTTAGCAGCGCTTGGTGACGTCAAGTAAACCGTTTCAAAAGTTTTCAAAATTGCCCAATGTCACACCCAATTATCTCAGCTTTCCCACCACCAAATATAAAAAATAAAAAATATGCGGTTGTTAAATTTTTCTCATTTACAAAAATGAATTTAAAAAAAAAAAGTTTGCAACACCCCCATTGTTTCATTGCATATAACCATTATAACCATGCGTAAGAATTAGCTGCAGATGCAATGGAAGCACGCTCCTGCTCCATTCACATCTACACCATTGGTTTTCAGTTTCTTTTGTTGCTTTCCAGAAAAGATGTTCTTTTTTTTTTTTTTAAAGTTGGTAAGGTTTTCTGTGTGACAGGCAATATGAGCCCCACTGACCAGTTAATAAATAGCAAGCTGATCTGGCGAAAATGCTGTGTTTGAAAAGCTAGCTACTAGCTAGTTCACAAGATGACTGCTATGAGGTGCTTCCGCGCTAGGTAAGCGTACGGTGATGACCGCAGTCTTTTTGAATTATCAAATGAGTAATTTCCCTCTTTATTCCCTTTTTCTGTCTTCTCTTTTGGAATTTATTTCATTTAAGGGGAATTGTTACGCCCTTCGGGCGAATACGCGCTGCGTTCACCTCCCGCTCGCTTCGCTCGCTCCTGGTCTTTTTTATAATCTAACTTGGGGTTGTCTGCACTCGAAAAAGGGGTTTCTTGGGGGGGGGGGGGGATTATAGTTTTTTCCGTTTTTGTTGGTGAACATAAATCGGGGTTTGTCAATGGTTTGTCGAAATCACGTAAACATAGGTTCAAAATTGAACGTCCCCTTTTTTGTAATACACTGGAGATAATAATCGATGTGTAGGATAAATTGTTATAAATTGATACTAAAATAACATTTTTGTTACTTGGGGAATGACAAAAAAGAATGTGCACCAGCCGGATTCGAACCCGCAATGTCATCAGTGTAGGGCGAGTTCTGTACCATTAGGCCACCGCCTGCCGATGGTCAAGGAATGCAAACTTATAATATGAAAAGAAATCAAATGCGTCGAACCCGCCGTTTGTCTCGCACCAGCGCTCCGTAGCGGCCATAGCTTGAACTAGCTAGCAGTTTAATTACAGCATTTTCGGAAGTAAGTAAACATCGTTAATAACTTTTAATAAAAAACTCAAGAAAAACAAGATAGTGCATTAAAAAACTTACATTAGTGGAGAGCATTTTATGAATTAGCATGACTTGCTCTTCTGATGGACGACCAGGAGGCTTATTACTATGCGCAGGAGCATTTGACTGTTTTGATACTGTAGCTGCAGCCATTGAAGTTTCTTTAACATTTACACTGGAATCTGAGCCAGTTGATTTTTCGAAACTGGGTGACATCATCAGAAAACTATTTTGATTCAATAAATTATGACTAGAAAATCTGAAAAGAGAAGGGTAAAATTAAGAAATAGAAAAAGAGGTTGTGCCGTTATGAGCATGTTCTGCCACGTATCAAACCATTAAAAGTGGAGCCCTTGTTTTAGCAGTCGGCTTTCAGAATTATGCAGCCCTCTCTCCAGTAGTGCCCATTTCTGCATCTCAATAGAGGAAAATCTGTTTTATATTTTGAGAATATTTTCTCAGAATAATCTGAGGAATGACAAATTTTAAATCAAGAGATTTTACTACTGACCAATATCTACAGGGCAATTCAAATGTAACGCCCACCACCCCCCCCCCCTTAACTTTTTTTCTAATTGAGATAAAAAGATGCGGTTTGGACCATTCTTATTTATACCGGAGGCGCTATCTGAGGGGGCTATTTTCGATGACCCCCCACCCGGGGGGGTAGGGGGGACTGGGGTCAATTTCATTTTCTCTTATGGCACCCGCCATCTTGTGATACATCGTTTGAAAGGTCATGCTAAGACATTTGGCGCAAACCGCAGCTCGATATTGATTTTCGTTTTCGATAAATGGAAGGTAACAGTTCGATAAGGATCAATTTTCAAAATATCATTACTCCACTTTGAGATATCGGAATTTTAGAAACTAGGGGTCTAAAATACCCTAGAAAACAAGTCTTTTTTAGACAAAAAAATACGACTTTGACACAAATTTAGTCAAAGTTAGAATTTAGCGCCCCAGAAAATGTTTTGCGTTTTTGCCTCCCAAGGGGGGCTATCAGAAAAATTCCTTGAGACGACTCCTATCGAATGATACATCATAGAAAAGGCATACCAAACTGAGCATTTTGGCGCAAACCGGAGATCAATTTTGTTTTTCACATTCGAGGTATCGAATGCCGAAGGTCAATTTACAAAATTTGATATCTCGAATGTGAAAAACGATATCGACCTCCGGTTAGCGCCACTATGCTCAGTTTGGAAGGCCCTTTCTTTTGATATATCATTTGATAGGGGTCCTCTCAAGGAATTTTCTGATAGCCCCCCCTTGAGGGGGCAAAAACGTTAAACGTTTTCTGAGGTGCTAAATCTCAATTTTGACTAAATTTATGTCAAAGCCGTATTTTTTTCTGAAAAGCACTTGCTTTTTAGAGTATTTTAGACCCCCAGTTTCTTAAATTCCGATTTCTCAAAGTGGAGTAATGATTTTTTGAAAATGGGTCCTATCGAACTGTGACCTTCGATATATCGAAAACAAAAATTGATATCGAGCTGCGGTTTGCGGCAAATATCTTAGACCTTAGACCATGACCTTTAAAACGATGTATCACAAGATAGCGGGTGCCATAAGAGAAAATGAAATTGACCTCGCCCCCCCCCCCCGGTGGGGGGTTATCGAAAATAGCACCCTCATATAGCACCTCCGGTATAAATAAGAATGGTCCAAAACCGCAGCTTTTTATCTCAATTAGAAAAAAAGTTAAGGGGGGGGGGGGGGGGGGTGTGGACGTTACTTTTGAATTACCCTGAATATAAAGTGTACAAGATCCTTTAAATTCTTCCTTTCCGTTCCATCTTAAAAATTTCCATGATTCAAGAGCCTTGCATCAGATAAAACAGTTGGACACGGTTGATTTCTAGGAAAATATTACATTTCGAAAGGTTAGAAATGTGTAAATGAGGCACTCTCTAATCTATAGGTTTGTTCTGAATGAAATTCTTGATAGAAAGTGTACAAAATAGCTCACGTTTTCAATATCATCAGCGAAGAGTTGGACTGTTTCGGAGCCCTGCAAGATAAACCAGGAGAAAAACTCATGAGAGGTTGCGAATTTCCTTCCAACTTCTCACCAGGAGGCACAACCAGGACATTACTGTTATCTTTCTTTACCTGTTAAGTACAAAAAAAATCAATGAGATACATCATATTTTACTTGACCTCAGGACAAAAATAACTAATTATTTATTTATTAACAAGATTCAAAAAGAAAATACCTTTATCATCCAAAAGTATGAAGATACAAGATATACAGATACGATATCAAAGTCTTACTTACTTACTCGCAGACCTGCAAACAGGAAGAAATATACTATTTTTTTTTTTTTTTTTTTTTTTTTTTTTTTTTTTTTTTTTTTTTGGGAATGGCAATATTTTCCCTGAATTCTTTGGGATTCATGTACATTACAAAAGTTTCATCAGAATTTCCGTATTTTGCGCTGTTTTTGCTGAAAAGATAGTGGAAGGGTGGTCTGAAACACCCTGTATGACCGATTTTTTGAGCCATCAACCAGCTAAATATATTGAGGAATAAAATCGTAGTTTTTACCAGCAAATTCGGCCATCGTTGAAAGAATGTGAATGAAAAGGGACAAATGACACTTGGACACAAGAAAAAAGGAAACATTTGGGGGGGGACTAATGACTTCCCAGATAATAATATTCGGCTTGCTGATTCGGCTTAAAATAGGCATTTGTAAGACGTCTTTTCGTTCCGTCTGAAAAACATCTTTCATTCGTCTTGTGATCGCGGTTCCAAAGACGTCTTTTCATCTTGTCTTGAATGCATCTTTAAGTCGACTTTTGAAGACACCTTGCTTTCTGTCTTAGATTCGTCTTCCAAAGTGGTTTTTAAGATGTCTTTCAATCCAGACCTACAGAGCGGCTTTAATCCGTCTTCAAACACGTGTTCCAAGACGCTTTCAAAGATGGCTTGAAGATCAACTCCCTAATTGGTTTTTAAGGCATCTTTTCATCCAGACTAAAAAAGCGTCTTTAACAGTCTTACAGCCGTCTATAGCCAAGATAGCTAGAAAATCGAGTCGAACAGTGTAAAGTTCGCAAATCTTGATAATTTGCAAAAATCTCTACAATTTTCACAAATTTTGAAAGTTACGAAAAGTTGTAATTTTCAAACTGTAAATTACCAAAATTTTCATAAATTATGAAAACTGCAAAAATTTTCACGAAGTTTGAAAATTACGAAAATGTTCACAAATTTTGAAAATGTTGACTATTTTCAAGCAAGCTTGGAAAGGGTTTTTACGATACGCAGAGAGCCGTGAAAAAAGTTGGGATGACACAGATGACAGAAACTTCGGCGATGTGTGCTGTCTTGCTCAACGGTGGACATAAACAGGCGTGACACCTAGCAGCGGAAGTCTGAACTACGAAGTGCCATTGATATGCCTTATAAATTATATTTTTGGCTCCTTCGGTACGTCGCCCGCTTGGCGCATGTGGTAGGATGCCACGGTTGGCATATTCTTTTATTTTGAGGTCAGGGGTTCGAATCTCGCACACTACGTTAAATTTTGACAATTACAATTAGGAATGATTTAGTGAGATTTTTTTAGGGAAGACAAAAAAAAACCGTAAATTCTCAAATCGTCATGGAATTATTTTCCTTTCTAATATGTGTTAGGAAAATTTACAAACTATCGCTTTCACCACTGAATTCACAATGGAATTCACACATGAAAATTTGGATTTTTTTTTTTTTTTTATAATTTATAATTTTCGTTGTGATTTTAATTTTATTTCATATTTTTGAAACCTTTACTTCATTATTATTTCTTTGCTGTTAATTTATGTTTTAGGGAACCAGCCACTCGAGCTAGCTCGTGGCAGGGGAAACTTTCCTTTCTTTACTTTTTTTTTTAAATTGGTTTCAAATAAATAAATTCAAATTCAAATATATGTAGGTAAGTACTTCGTAACAGTATAAGTACATTTTCATCCATGATTGACAGCAGCAGCTAGATGCGTAAAATAACACAAAATAATCATGGTATTTTAGTTAGCGTATACTTAATTTAATTGTAAGACAAGCATACTATTTCAGTGATCCGGAGTCAGAAGGAACGTAAATAAAACGAAGGCACCGTACTCCGTGGAAAACCCACACTTTGCAAAATGCGGTTTTCGTCGAGTTCTGTCATCATCTGGTCATCATACTGTCATCCCAAAAATCAGAGAAAAATCTCACGGCTCTTTTGGCATCAGGACTCCGAACTTGCAGCAGCGGTTTACGGTGTTTTTGTCATCCCTAAAAAATCTCACGGCTCTCTGCAGAGGAGTCTACCTCTTGGAAAGCTGGGCTCCCTCGAGATGTAACCTATAAATTGAGCACATTGTGACCGACGCCTTTCATATTTCTTTAAGATGGATTCGTAGGAAGTCTAAGGAATCCGTCTTCAAAATGATTCCAAAGACAGTTTTTGAGTCGTCTTCAATGCATCTTCAAAACAGATTCGTAAGACGTCTTCAAACACCTGTTTGTGCGGAACTGGAGACGTCTTTAAGACGGGTTAAAGAAAACTCCACTTGTCTTTCAAGATGTCTTTAAGACAAACTGAAGACGCTTCATGCTAACTGGGTTAGTTCTTAAACCAACTTTGATGATTGATCGCTCAAAAAATCCATCGATAAAGCATCAAAGTGCTGATGATCCACAATTTAAAGTTAGAACGTGTTATAGATCATTCACATCACACAGCAGAGACAATGTTTAGGGTGGAGACAAGCATCACTATCTATCAGAGTTTTAACTGAAATCACATTAAAATTCAGTGCTTAAGATCAATGATGCAAGAGTTTGCAACGGATCCTCTGCACAAAAAATCTGGCTACCCATGAAAAGTTCAGCAGTAATAAGTAAATAGTTAATAATTAGTTTTGGTGGGCGACAACCAAGTTAGAACTGCAGCATGCTAAGAATCGAATTCTGATAAGTGGCAGAGCCTGCACCCAAACCGTACCAATAGGCAGTTGGTTAGCGACGAGTCTAATCTTTTTTCTAACCAGCCCCTCTCTGATGTGTTTAGATGCATTTTCAGAAGCTCACTGCTACTTATCAAGATCTACTACTCAAAATGTTTCTGTTCAAGTAGTTTAGGCAAAGCTGCCTGCTTCCTATATTACAGATATAATATCTGGCGGTGAGTGGAGCGACAGTGATTTTGGAACAAAAATACTGAACTCGAAATAGTTACGCTTGAAAAGAAACTAAGTAGGTGACATTGATCAAACCAAGAGAATACTGACGAATTAAGAGAAGGGGCAATTCATAGCATACTTACACAGCATGAATAACTGTTGCTGGATTGATGATAAAATTTGGAGGAATCTACGAAGTAGCAGTTCCTTGAGGACGTCAGTAGGAAATTGACACAGAAAGATTTACCACAAATAATTCTGCACGGCGCGGCCATTGTTCTAATCTGAATGAATCGAAGGAAACGCAACTTTAAATTAAAATAAGTATATTATAAGGAGTTTGTCGAAAGACGTGTCCAATAACGTAACTTGAGGGACATTGCATGTAGAAGTCAGCTCAGCAGAAATCATCATTGCACGAAAATTCCTCAAAACATTGTATTTGCGAGAAGCAGGTTAGACCAAAGTGCAATAAAAAATTACTCGTGACTTGAGATTCCCAACTCCAGATTGATAAGATGAATTTTATTCTCAATCTAATCAAGTATAATTGGTGAGTCTCCCTTAAAGAAATTTGAAACTATTCAGAAAAATAGATGTCATGGAACTCACCGATACCTCGAATTCCGATTTTTTTTACTTCTTAAAAAATTTTACTTTATATTCCTTTGATTGGGAAATAAGGCATTGCATTACCTGCAAATCCGATAAACAATTGAAAATTGAAAGCGGCGCGCACATGTTCGGTAAACAAAAGCAAAAGTTTTTATTGAATTAAATCGAATCTTTTGAGACCTCAGCTGAAAGTTTCGAAAGGCTCTCGTTAGTATTTTATGTTAAT
The DNA here is from genome assembly GCA_011764245.1 of Trialeurodes vaporariorum. Taxonomy (NCBI): domain Eukaryota; kingdom Metazoa; phylum Arthropoda; class Insecta; order Hemiptera; family Aleyrodidae; genus Trialeurodes; species Trialeurodes vaporariorum. Next base: position 74,293,288 of record VMOF01000002.1, read on the forward strand.
TTTGTGAGTTCGCCGCTCGTTTTAGCTGTGTTAGTTACCGTTCTCTTCAACTCGCTGAAGTTAGAACGACCCGTAAATCGTGAAATACTTACCATAGCGGAATGCTTTAACTCAACCCTAAGTGACAAGGTATAAACAAGGAAATCTTGTGAGATTGTTTTTAATTTTCTTGAATCAAGGGAGCGAAGTCTGCAAGCCAAATATTAAAATGTAACTACGATTACTTCTATCTAGTGCAGCAATATGGTCCAACTCTTTGAATGTGGGTGCTGCTGACCAATGCAACGGCAGAAGGAGTTATGCTGCTACATGCGGCCATCATATTAACAGCAACTATTCTTTTAATGGGTTTCTCAGAAACAGCCACTATGATTGCAATGGAATTTAAAGACGACCAAATCACATCCTACAATGTTCTGCTCCCAGAGTTTTGTGATTTTTTGGCATATCAGATCATAAGTGATATGCAGTGGCGTACGCAGGATTTTTCTTGGGAGGGGCTTGCACTGATGAGCGTTTGACTGAAAATTGTTCCCCCCTTCCCCTCCAACCCCAAAAATCAGAAGTCTGGGGGGCCTTAACCCCCTCGTATGCCACTAGTGATATGTATCATCAGCGATAGGCATTATAAGCACTACAAACTTTATCGCTCATCAAAGCCGATCAATGCATTTCTCCCCGGAACAATTAAACGTCTATCAGTTCCATAGCCTTAAGAGGTGAATGAGTGTGCTGTATGCCAGGAACATACTGGTTGATCATGACTGTTATACATACATTTTATTCAAGACAAGAAATTACAGGGTAAATTTTTCTTTTCATCAAAGATAACCTTTTATTAGAAACAGCCTAGTTATCACCAAAAACTGGAGATTTTCTTGCTCTCAAAGCAGATGATCATGCATCCAAAATGTAAACATTGGATCTATTGCGAACTCTTGCTACAATAATATAGAACCTTGATTCTTATGTAAAATTTGGCATAAGTAACGATGCGCACATTAAAAACATTAAAAAACCTATCAATAACTGAGGAAATCGTTATAAGTTCAAACATCCCGTGCTACGCTAGACACTATTTTCACGGGCATACTATTAAGTATATAGACGGAACCACCGAGTGTATATGTAAACAACATCATAACTACAAAATGATGGAATTTACTTCTGAAAACATGAATTATTGGCTGTATTTGCCGTCTGGTCTTTTCTGGTTTATCAAAGATTACAAAGTAATACAAGAATCATATGCATTTAAACAAAACATTAGAATGTTTGTAAGTTAAGTTGATGTTCTTATGAACGTGGTGGTTTCGTCTATGTAGTTGTTTGTCGGTGATTCTAATGTCTAGTGTAGTGCGGGTTTTTTAAAATGTAAGTAATTTCCTGCATTAACAAGTGGATTTTGAAAGTTTTCAATGCGCACATCGTTATTTTTGCTGAAGTTTATGTCAGAATCTATGTGTCACATTGCTGTAGCAAAAGTACGCAACAGGCCCATTGATGGGAACTAGAATCATCAAATTCCACCCTTGTCAGGAAAAGTACCTGTGTTTGTGGTTAATGTTTCTTGCTGCAGCAAATTTTGCTGCTTTACTAAATACCTCCTTTTACTTAATGACATAGAACTAGCCCAGGCAATGTCCTTTCAATTCTATTAACTGTTGTGCACTGAACTTATCTAAGCATATTTTTGTCTTTTTTTTTTCAGAGCTTATTCAAAAACCAAGAATGGCAGAGACTTTGGAAGACTTAAATTTACCACAGTCAGTAGTTGCTAGAATAATCAAAGATGCACTACCTGATGGAGTCAATGTATCTAAAGAGGCGAGGCTAGCCATTGCCAGGGCTGCCTCTGTATTTGTTCTGTACCTCACTTCTTGTGCCAACGATGTAGCCATTCAACACAGTCGCAAAACCATTTTCGGGCCCGACGTTATCCAGGCGGTTGCAGATGTTGAGTTGAACATGTTTGCCGATCCATTAAAACAATCGTTAGAAGGTATGGCTAAAAAATTGTACCGAATCAGCTGACTTAAGGTGATTCAAGAGTCGATCAGTTCTAATCATTAATTAGCATTATGTCGCACTGATCAAAAAGTCAACAGTGTTGAGTCAAAATTGATGAATGTATGCAAAAAGCTCAAATGCAAGGAATGTCAGCATTTGCGAGTATACTCCTGGAAGATTCCCCGAAGTTTTCAAGCTGAAATACTTGAAAATAAAGCTGGAATATAGGATACAAGAAAATTCCCATAAGCCCCAATGAGTGCGTTCGAGACAGATCGATGTATTCTCACTCAAACTCATTCGCACTCTGTAAGCTTATGGTGAAATCCATTACCATTTGTATGATTTTCGTTGTCAACTAATTTAGTTTATTTTGGGCTCAAAAAAAATCCATCTAAACAATACACATTTGCTGACATTCTTGGATTTTGAGGATTTTCAATTTAAAATGCCAGAAATGCGACTTTTCCCAAAAGTGACTAGTGGCGCTACCCATCAGAATAAAATATGGAAAATTTTTGTCCGGAATCATCTTGTAGTCAATTCTTGTTTTTGTCAGAGTATGCAAAGCATATTCAATGCAATCTGAGATATGCCAGTTCATACAATCATATCCTGCAACAATGGGGATATGCAGCACCCTATACCTAAACACGGGGAGAGAAAAAAAGATATACATGCTAAAAGATACTCTTTTTCAAGTCAAAAGTTACGTGAAAGATACGACCTTTGTTTTTCCATTTTTTAAGCCCTTTCCCAAAAAAGGGGCTTGAGCCTTTAATGGACGACCACTGCCCGTGCTCTCAAAAGTGATCTTGAAAAACTCTTGATTCTGTCAAGACGTTCTTAATTTTGCTAATTGAAATTCAGATGAATTACCCATTCATTTTATTTTTCTCAGGTTTTAAGAAGGTGAAAGAAGCCAAAAAAGGAACGGCCAAAAAAAGGAATAGTAAAGATAATTCAACTGTAAACAATGATGATGAAGAGGCATGTGAAGATGAACAAAACGTTTCGAGTCACGATGTCTCTGGAGAAATTGAAGAAGATGCAGAATGATTGTTTTGTCTACTCTCAAGTGGGAACCTCAATGTGGTCATCAAAATCAAAGAAAAAGCTTAGAAATTGATGCACCTAAATATTGTCCTTCAAAATTCACTCAAACTATTAGATATTTTTACTTTAAGTTGTCATATTTCTTTTATATTTATCTTGAGTCAGGTCTTTCAGATGCTCAAAATAACTGCATTTTCAAATGATAGCTTTAAATCTAGTAAACTTTGCCGTGCTAAGCAAGAACAATGTAAAGACAAAGCAAGCGTTAATCTCGCTGTTTCTGCATTGTTGCTCTACCTAAATAATGACTGTCACGCTGCGTAGGGAGTACATTTTGTAACTGCTTTGTCATTCAGTCTATTGTTTAGTACTTCAATGCAGAACCATTTTCATCATCTATAGTATCAGCCCCTGGGAATTCATTTTTTTTTTTTTTTTAATGTCCTTAGAATGTTGGATCATAAATGTAAAAATTGTAAAAGTGAAACATAGTTAATTTTTTTTTTTTTTGACTGTACAGAAAGCCTCTCTCAAAGAGGGCTGTACGCACGCCATATATAGATCTCAATAAAGTTTTCATACAAAAGGAGAAGCGACTGAGCTTTGACAGTTAAATAGATTAAATTAAAGTAAGTTAGATTTTACAGGACAGAGTGGTAGTCCACCTTAGTAAGATGCTACTCTACTAATTCTACCAAGGCAGGATACAATAGGGATGAAAAAAATTCCAAACAAAGACTAGGAGACCAAAGGAGATTCTGAGCAAGAACGGACAATCTCACACTGAAAAAATGATACGGTATTGGACACCGTAAATTACGGACTATATAGGTTTACCGAGGGATTACGGTTGTGACGCCTGTAATTTCCGGCGGTGCAACCCAATTACAGGTTGCACGGCCGGAAATTACGGGCGTCACAACCGTAATCCCTCGGTAAACCTATATAGTCCGTAATTTACGATGTCCAGTTTTTTCAGAGCAGAGAGGTGTAATTGGAACCCGGTGTATGAAACCCCGACCTTCATTGCATATCCTGCTAAGGCTGCTTCCTCTTTACTGTGTTTTATGCGTAGTACGGCAAAGCTTTTCTTGATGTGATTTGTGATGTTGGGAATAAACCCTCTGGATTCAACTTTCCAATAAGGGTCAAATAGCACTACTCAAAAGAGGAAAATTTATTTCTATTTTTATTAGTGGCTCGTTCTCTTTTGATTAGCCTCCTTTCCTACACACATTTCAGAAAGTCTTTGAATGTGAACACAATGTTAACCAATTCCTGTTCATCACATGTCCTATTTTTTACAAACTTTTCAATTAATTTCTTTTTTTAACTCTAGCCTCACCATTACACATGTCAATCTTTTTTACACTTTTTTTTTTAAATTTTATGTTCATTCGCTTTTGTTTCAAATTAATCAGCGGATTTGATGATGAAAGAAAGTTTCATTTTGATTTACCTCTTCTTTTAATTTTTCTCATATTTTAACCCTTTCTCAAACGTCCTGTTTTCTGGTAAGCTGGTTTTTTTCGAACAAAATTCTGAAAATGTATTTTTATGGTTATTTTTTCAAGTCCACTCCAACGATGTTAGTACAATAAAGTTAAATACTCGTGATTTCGAAACAATGTTTAATGCCGAGTTGTCAATTTCTCTCTCCCTCTTTCCCTCCACAAATGTCTCATCAACTAACTCATGCTAGGATATTATTTAGGGAACCGCTGCTCAACCTTTTTGCTGTGCGAGGTTAGCTGGTTAGCTAAACTCTGCTTTCAATTTGTCAAAAAAAAATCCAGACAAAGAAGCATATTTTGTGAAATTTGCTTCAACAATGGGGCTCTCGCTAAATTTTACTCCAAGTAATTGAATGAGCTTGTTGCACGAATTTTTTTTTTTTTTTATTCAAGCACATGTATTCTACTGCTTGAGTTAATGCTTGAGTAAAATCCAGCAAAAATTACAATGAGCTCATTTGAAAATTTTTATGTAGCCCCCCCCCCCGAAACCCCAAAATTTTGGGGTGAGGGGGCCTTGTACCCCTTTTCACAAAAATTAGACATGTGGTACATCAAAAGAAAGTCCTTGGTCTGAAACTTTTCAGAAACTTTTTAGTTTTTTCAAATCCAATGAATTGGAGGGTCACAGCGGTCAATCTAAAATTGCCTGTTTTTTCAAAAACCACCCCTAACACAGTAAAGGGTGGTTTTTTTAAAAAAAAAAAAAAAATCAAGGGTAAGGAAGTTTTATTTTTTTATGCCATATTAGATTCCGATGTCAAAATATATTTCCCTTTTGATTTTTTTGAGATAGGGTACCCACACCCTAATAACCCCCAAGGTGTGGTTTTGGGGGGCTGAAAATATTTTCCCCGAATTCTTTGGGGGTCGATACGTTGCACATGTTTTACCTTTTCAGTTTTCATATTTGCCTTGTAATAATTTGGCCATAATAATAAAAGCTGGCCAGTTGATCTGTACACAGGGACTCTAATTTGGCCCATATGCTGATGATCGCCGCCATTTCCGGTTATAGAATCGGATGAACCCAAAGATTACTTATATGTGTAAGTAATCTTTGGATGAACCAAGGATGAACGACCGATGGTCGATGGATGAATGATAACGCGGGAAACATTTGTTTACATTTTTCCCCGATTTCTCCCAGCTCCATTGTGTTGAACAGAGGTTATGAATTTGAAACTCATCGAAACTACGAAAGCATTGGTCCAAAAATTAATTTATAAATAACTAGTTATTTCTAAAAGAATTGATAAGAAGTGCTTGGTTACGACATGACACGCTATGGACAGTGTGGACCATTATTTTTCAGTAAGCTTTCATGCGGATCGCTGACTATCAGCTTATAATCGGAGGTACCCTTTGTTATCATTTCTGCCCATACAGATTTTACGGATCCCTTCAAGCTCGTGCTCTGCCTTACCTTGTTTTGGCCATGGACGCTGATGAAGGAGTTTTTAAGTAAGTATTTTGTGATCATTCGCTCATCTATTAACTGATTTATTCAGACTGCATCTTTTCTTTTGCTAGAAAGTCTTATTGTGGTAGATTACGTACCGCCTTTGTCTGGAATGTGTGATCAGAGTTAATTTACTCTCTGTATTAACTAGCATCTTGCAGGGATCAATTCAAGGTGGATAAAGCAAGGTATGATCTAGAGTTTCTTGCTGGGCTGCAGCTGACCAAATTGAGGGAGACAAGCTTTTCTCTTGTGACTTCACCCTTAAGCTTCAAGAAGAGTTCTTCAGAGCGACGTCACTTTCGGTTTGCGATGGAATTTCATTTATCAGTGAGAAAGAAGTGAAGAATGAGATATAGGTTGTTGGAGAAAAAATTGAACTTATGAGCAATCATGAAAGCATCCACTTCACTCCACCAGTACAACCCCATCGGTTAGTAAATGTACGAAGCTGTTGTTTTCATGAAAGCTGTAAAACATTCAAGTCTCAGCTTCTTGAAAACAATCCACAAGGGGCTGATTCTACTCTTTTGGACGAGACGAGACAAGATAGTGGGAATTGATCATTCCCATTTGTTCAAACAGTGTCATGCTACAATTTTGAAGTCGTTCATTTCAAACTAAATGACTCAACATCTGTAACGTGACGCCATTTACACTAACAGGATTGGTCGATTCCCGCTATATCATCTCGTCTCGTCCAAAGGAGCAGAATCAGCTTCCAGGACTGCCTGCCTTGTCACATACCTGTGGCACATGAACATTAATGGTCACCCATCTAAAAGCTTTTACTGAGGAAGATTTCAAAGATACCATCTGCTCTCTGGCTGGTTTTTACGTATTAACTAACATACCTACGATTCGCCCTTAGCAGAAGCTTGCAACAGCCTCATTGACTGTCATTTGCCTCAGCAAAAACTGGAAAAAATAGACCCATCAGGGCATCAGTATGTGGGCCTTGTGCCTTTCCCCCCTGTTCATAACAATTTAGCATTTACAATTGTGAACTTGGAGCTGGATACTTTTTACTTTTAATCAAACTTTTCTTTTCTTTTTTGTTCTAGAGTACCAAAAGCTTCCACTCCACTTCGTGATCATTCACTAGAATTTGCTGCCATCAATGTATCCGCTATATCACCTTATTTGAATGCTGGTGCAAAGAGGTTGATTTCTAATTCTTCTAATAATTTACCCAGTGAAGGAAGTTCAGGCCCCTCAGTTGCTAAAGGTGGCATCACTGTACGACCAAGTGGTAGGCAACCTTGTTGTTTTGGGTGTGTTGGATGTTTTGGATGAATCTTAGAAATTACCAAAGACTGTGGCGTGGGGTGGCTATGAAATTACTGCAGGCATTACATACTACAAAGGCTGTCCCGTAAATATCCGGACTGACGCTATAACTCAAAAAGTAAGTGACTTATTTAGTTAAACTTAATCTCATTCGAAAGAAAAAGTAAATACAAACTGATTGAGACCAAAACCAGCTTATTTGAACAAAAATTGACCAAGTTATGGCAGTTTGAACATGGGATGTAAGGAAACACCCTACCGTTTTTTTCTTTGTAGAATTAGCCCGTAAAACTTTCCAGGGGTTCTGTTTACAACAAAAATGATTGGACAACGTCGAAGACGACTTGACAAGTTGTAAGTTGAAACGACCAGACATCCACCGTTTAGACAGAATTTGGCTCCCTGAATTTCTAGCTATTCCCGGAATTGAAGACAGCTCTCCGCGGCAAGCGATTCGAAACACGGACAGCAATCCAGAATGAAGTCCAGAAATTCTTCAAAAGCACCACTCAGGAAGAATTCAAGGAGACTATGGTTCAAAAATAGACAGAACGCATGGAAAAGTGCATAAGATTCAAAGGAAGATACTTTGAGAAAGAGCGAGAGAAGCTTGAAGATTCCGAGGATAACGGTGATGAAGAGTTTGTAAATTTTGATGAGAATAATTTTTTGCTCTTAAAACGGTAGGGTGTTTCCTTACATCCTATGTTCAAACTGCCATAACTTGGTCAATTTTTGTTCAAATAAGCTGGTTTTGGTCTCAATCAATTTGTATTTTCTTTTTCTTTCGAATGAGACCAAGTTTAGCTAAATAGGTTACTTAGTTTTTGAGTTACAGCGTCAGTCCAGATATTTACGGGACAGCCTTTGTACGAGGAGTATTCAGAGACTCCTTATAGTGAAATCTTTATGTTCTCTACTTCCTAAGCGTAGAAATCAGTCGAATTACATCCAAACTATTAAAAATGATTTGGTTTATTGGTTATTTGTGACAAATGCAGAAAACCTAAATGTAGACAATGCCTGCCTTCCTTGCTGGTTTTGCTCGCCACTGAGCAAATAGTGTTATTGTGTACCTACAGGGAGTGATGCACTTTCTTATTCACATTCCTTTTTTTTTTTTTTTTTTTTTTTTTTGGCAAGAACTTTTCCTCAAAAAACTTGAGCCAATGGCCACCTTAAAGCAGTAAAAAGGCTCTCAGTCTCTTAAGGGGCAATTCAGAGACTTTACTTGATATCCTTCCCCTCCTTTTTTTAAGTTTCCACCACCCCCCCCCCCCCCCCCCCCCCCCCCCCCTGGCCCGCCTCCAAACATATCAATTTTTGCGAGAACAAGAATGTCCAACGACATTATGTGTCATGATGTGGAGAGTTTAACGCCCACGCCCGTATATATACGGGCTGCAAAACACCACCTCGAATGCCCACGCCCGTATATATACGTTTTTGTACCCTCTCGTTTATTATGTGCTATAGCGTATGTTGTAATGCATGAAATGTCAATGATTAGCAGCGCTATCTGTTCCAAAGAGTATGAACTACAGCTCCGACTACTTTCAATATAGTGGCAGCTTACTTTCAGCTGGATTCCTAACCTGGGCGTTAAGGGGTTAAAATGTGTCTAACACCAAGCTAGTCAAAATAGGAGTCAAAAGAAACTCTGTGGGTTCTCTGAAGACTCTAAAAGGCCACTAATCACAGATCAGCCTATCACTAATCAATGTACTCTACGTGATACAGCTTTCATAAAAACATCAGTTCCAAACCTCAGAAAGGGCAACCTGATTGATTAAGAGCAGTAAAGAAGCTGATGTTTTCATTCAAACCTACAGTTATCAAGTCCAATCATTCTTGGGACAGCCTATAGAAATTGGTATATGTTCCGAAAGTCGACAAATTATTTTTATGTTAGAGACCGTTTTCCGTATGAAGATTGTGGGATCCTGTGTGATTCTTTCTCTCTTTTTCTGTTTTCCTTTTGCCGCAGAGAATATCTTAAAATGTTTTTCCCAATAATTTCTAGGGAGGACAACCAGTAATCTTCGAAGAAGTCTATCGATGACGAATTTACCTTTAACGAAAACTAAAGCCAATGATGATAAGTCTAGTGAGGATGCAGATCTATATATTCTTACTGTACAAAAGCTTGCTGAGATGGAACTAGGAAAGATTGCTCAAGAAAAAACTCGGGCACAGATAGAAGTTAGTATTTCATTTATATCTTTTAGGTTTCGCTATTCATACATTTGTTTTTAGTCATTAAATGAGGCTGCAGGGAAATGTTGAACCCACGGTGGGAGTAATCAACGGTGAGTAAGCTGCGAGGCTCACACTAAAACCCAATTTATTAGTCAGTTGACACTGGCGAGCAGTGTTCCCCAACTTTTGCACCCTTGGGAATCCCAAGCTCCAGGCGGGCCAACCGTTGGCGACGGAGTCAAACTCACCATGTTCATTCACTGGTTGGCGGACTATTCTAAATCAGGAGCCAAGAACCTTTGTAAATAATTGGGACCAGTGGTCTACATTACCCCGTTATGTGCTCAGTAAGGGCTGGTAGCGGAAGGGGTAAAAACCGGCACATGCAAGCCAGAGGAAAGAGAGCGTCTACGGACCGTTAGTGTAGCAGCTTGGTCAGCTCCCTTTCCTCTGGCTTGCCTGTGCCGGTTTTTACCCCTTCCATGTGTAACTCCTCTCTTCATGATATACAATCAGAGATTACTAAGCTAAAGAGATATGGCAGAACTGCTCTAAACTGTTAATCGACTCTTACGAAGTCGGCAAACTGGCATACGATCTGGTGGGCCATTTTTGTAAACAATTCTGAAAGGTAACCGAAGTGTGTTCGGCTGCCAGTAAATGACTTTTGTTTAAAGTTTTAGTGGTTCTTTTAGTGGTTAAATTTTTCCCTTGACATTTTCCATTTGTCAACGTGTTTGTAAAGTAAACAAATTCAGAAAAGTGTGTGCCTTGAATTTATTTCCACTAACAGCAGTAATAGCAATGTTTACGAAAAATGGTCCACCTGGTGGTATGCCGCATTGTATCACGGCCTACTTGAAGGCGTTTTTTTTACGAAATGTCGATTAACGGTTTTCTAACATGGCGGGGATAGGACTTGCCGTATCTCTTTGGCTTAGTAATCTCTGTATACAATCAATAATTCACTCCTCCAAAAGTATATTTGAAAAAATGATTTAGTCTGATTTACCTTAGACCCAATTTTCTTCAAATTTTATATGTACTCTCATCTGAGAAAATCTTAGTGAGCAGGTCAAGTGAAATACCCTTAAACGCTAAAAAAAAAAAGAACAAAAATTGATTTAAAGAATGAGTCGACAGGAAATTTATACAGATTCAAGTGTGTTGAAATAGAGAGTTGAGCAACCTTTAACTAAAGTGCAAAAAGTAAGTGGCAGGCTTGAGACTCAAATGCAGGATGACTGGGTTGAGAGTGGAGTGCCTTCCCTGTAGGATATCCAGACAGAAACTCTAATAAATTAAAACGTATAGGGGTACACTAGCGCTACCCGATCCTGGAATTTTTATCAATCTCAATTTTAAACATGATTCTCCCCTTTTGTTCTGTTGTAGAAAAAAATTCAAAGTCAAAAAGAAGAAATTAAAGACTACAAGTTAAAAAAGTCTCTGCTTGAGAAACGAATCAAAGAGATTCATTTTATAAAAAAAACAGATGAAGCTCTCAATGAAATTGAAGCAATCGGCAATGATTTAGATAAAAAACTGAAGAGGTTCAATCCAAAAGAAATAGAAAACTTGATCCAGCACTTAAAGACGGCTCAAAATCAACTTGCAATAGAAAATATTGTCCTTCCAAGGAATGAATCAGAAGTTGAATTAGTTCAATATCACCTCAAACAAGCTACTCAAACTTTAGCGGACTACGAACAACTGAAATCCAATGTCGGAGTTGATGTCAACGGATTGGCGAACTTCATGGCTGAACTTGTAAAAGCAACTGCAGAAATGGAAAGTGCCAAGAACAGGTATGTTGAATTATCCAATTCATATTTTAATTTCTATCCGGTTTGCTTTGCAGTCATCGTTTCTCACAAACTACAACTGTGTCAGCTCACAATCAAATTTAAATTCTCCGTTGATTACAAATTGAAAGCAGTAGTCCTAAAAGTGTATTTTTTCAAATGATTGCCGTTTCCAGTACAATGGCAATTCTGTGCTAGACTGTTACTTCTTGGGTTTGGATTCTGCCCGAAATGAATTTTAGAAAATGTTCAGGTTCGTTTGTTTTTTTTTTTTTTTACAAAGACTACAAGGGGTCAGGAATTTAAAACAGTAAATAGTTTTGCATTTTTAAAGGTGATTCCAGGCGAAACTTTTCCAGATTTCAATCCAGTGGATAGCGCCACTAGTCGCTTTTTGGAAAAGTCGTGTTTTTGGCGTTTTAAACTGAAACCATAGATAAAACGCAAAATCCAATAACGTCAGCACCTGCAAACATTTTTTATGGATTTTTTGAGCCCAAAATGAGCCAAATCGGTTCAAAATTAAAGCCGTAAATTATGAAATTCGTTTTGCCATAAGCTTAGTGAGTGAGTGACCGCGAGTGACGATAAGTCTCTGCCTCACTCGCACTCATTGCGGCTTACGGGGTGTTTCGCATTTCATAATTTCCGGCTTTATTTTTGAGTGTTTCAGCCTGAAACTTTCAGGGTATCTTCCTGAAGTGTGCTCGCAGGTGCTGACGTTCCTCAAATTTGTGTTTTTAGCGTGATTTCGTCAAATTTAGTAAAAAACTGTTGACTTTTTGAGCAGCATGACGTGGTGTCCACAGTTGGAACTAATCGACCCTTGAATCATCTTAAGTGATCTATGACATGTTATAGGTTTTCCCGTACTGGCAGAGCGTGGAACTTCTTTAATTATGTAATAAATCCCTCCCCCTAGTTGAAGGAGAACACTAGTGTGGTCTCCTTCACTAGAAGACATTATGTACTTGTATTCGTGCACGGATTGGCTGTAAGGAAAATTCATTATTCCTCACGAAATTCGTACAAGTGGCTCAGTAAGTATACTCGGGTTCCCCACCAAACTTGATCTGTAAAGAATGCAGAGCCATAGCTCTATATATTGCAAAAGGCAATGTTTTGTATGCTGCACAGAATAAACAGAATCAGAATCCTACCTCTCTTAAGCAAAGCTCGAAGTTTTGTCTCCCCCCCCCCTTGTTTGCTGCATCTGCCTCCTTCCCCTTAGTCAGCAAAACACTCAACACCATTTATCATTTCCAGATGTCTTGGTCTCAAGGAACTCATAAATGACCGTGCTCTAGAAGACAATGCAAAAAAAGTCATGTTGAAAAAAAAACGAAATAGAAGAAGATGAAACCAAAAGATAATACCTTTGTTATTCCCTCCTAGATTTGTTTGTTATTTTTTTGTACATAATGGTTAAAGTTAAGTAATTAAATATTTTTTTATACGCTGCATCAAAACCGTCTCATTCTTTCAAGTGTACTCCCTTTATCTGAATTGAATGATTTTTCGGAATTACAAGTCTATTGCTCATTAAGTGCTCGGTTTCCTCCCAATATCTCTCTGAATCTGCATTCTACACTGATGGTCAATTGATCGGCAAGCTTTCAAGTAAGCTATTGAAAAACAAATAAACTGTAGGATGTCCCCACTAACACTTTCTCACATCAAAATTATTCTCCTTATTATCCTGGGGGAGACCCCCACAGTCTACAGTGACTGGATAAACCACAGTGCGGCCATTTGCCCTCCACCCCTCAAGAGCGCACCCACTTTAGCATGGGCAGCACGGGGAGTATGATTCTTCTTGGGTTTCGGAATGAAGATTTCTCTACCCCCTGTCTGAAAAAAGTCATTAATGCTATGTATAAACCATTCTTAGGGCGGGGGGGTTGCGATATTTTTTGCGAGTGACTCAGGAACACACTTCCTCTCTATGGCGCCCGTGTTAAGTTGGGTGCGCAACCGCGGGGGGTCAGTTACGGGGAATCGTTGATTTCTCTCAATTTTGCGAACCAATATGTTTCAAATTTGACAGAAGACCTTACGTCGTGTTTAACTTGCGTACGAGAGTCCTTTAAAACCGTAAAAATACTTCTAAATGCTCAAATTCGCGATCTAAGGAATCCGACCAATCAGAAAGACGACCGAAATGGCCGCACTGTGGTTTATCCAGTCACTGTACCACAGTCCACACCCCCTATAATATTCTGGGAGAGACCCCCAGACCCCCTTAAAACGTTAATTTTACAGTAGGCTGGTTACAGAATGTTTTCGCAAATTTTCATCAAAATTCAAACAACTCTATCTGAAACATTCCAATTTTTCCCTACTTTCACCCATTTTAACTATTTTTCCATTGATTATAATGGAAACCTTTTATCATCCATAATTTGCCTATAGTTTAAAATTTTGAAAAAACAAAAAAAATCCTCCTTTGGGCAGTGGCGTATGCAAGGGGGGCTAAAGCCCCTTAGACCTCTGATTTTTTGGGGTGGAGGGGAAGGGGGGGGGACAATTTTCAGTCAAACGCTCATCAGTGCGAGCCCCTCCCAAGAGAAATCCTGTGTACGCCACTGCCTTTGGGGAATGGTTTAAGCAACTTCTCTTCAAAATTTTGATGCACATGAATGATTGGTTTAAAAGTTATGCTGGGATACAGATAGACGTCTACACCTGCACCATCGCAATACTTTCTTAATTTTTAAATTTATTATTTGTGAGAAAGTAAAAATTAGGATAGATCAAGAGCTTTAACAAGAAGATTGTCTTCGCTTCTTGCACTAACACTTCAAACTTTGTTTACACTAATTTTCAACTCTCACCATTTAAACTATGAAAAAGTCAAAGTTCTAGCTTTGTGAGATTTTTCACAATTTTTTTTTTTTCCGTCGGCACCACAAAATTTAATACATGATAGTAGGGACTAGAACCCCTTGACGGAAATTTTGTAAGGGATTACTGACACGAGCTCAAGGAGTTCTGGAGGCCGATCATTTACTTCATCGTTAAACTGATCGTTAAGAATATCTATGAGTGATTCTATTGGTTGAAAATTGTAAAACTTGACAGTTGCTATGATGACCATTGTTAAAGTGCCCGCTATTTAAAGGTTACTCATGAATAGCCTTTATAAAACGAGACTCATAACAATGGTTACCTTAGCAACGGCCAAGATATAAAATTTTTGACCAATAGCATCACTCATAGACAATCATAACGATCGGTTTAACGATGAAGTAAATAATCAGCCCGCTGATTGGCTGTTCATTTAACACAGGCAGCTCCATAAGACAACGCCATATAGCGGTGATTCCTGGAGACCAGAGGAGTCAATTTTCTATCTTACCAATGTTAATTTTTTACTTCTCTGGAGCTGCATGAAGTGTCATGTCGGTACTCCCGAACCAAAGTTCCATCAAGGGACTCTGGTGGGGGCAAAAAACTTTTTTCCTCCCTCCTGAAAATTGGGTAGATTGTTGACTGTACATCTTATGGTCCACAGGCCCACCCTCTTTATGAACCGTTAACAAAAATGAATAGAATTTTGCTAAATAGGTACTTACTTAATTATTAATTTATTTTATCTCATTTTATAATATAAAAAAGGACAGTTTTGTGGTGGAAATATATTTACGGTAATACTACAAACACATGAGCTATCAAACTCCATGAGCTATCAAACTCTCTGTACATATGCCCTGTATCGCCTTTATCTTTCATGTGAGTAGAGGAAACAGACTCTCCTAATCAACTCTTTTGGAAGCAATAACATTTCAGAACAAACATCTATATAATAAAGTTGTCGTTCGGTCCCCCGGCGCTCCCGTTCTTCGGCCCCGTTCCCGCTATCCGTTGAGTTCCGCGGTCCTTCGCCCCGACCCACGTGTCCGCCGCTCCGTCGCGCTCCCTCTGCCCCCGAGACCGACCCTCTTGCGGCCCCCCCGTTCTCGGGAGGGGCGGTTTTCCGAAAACCGTTTTTCCGCGCTGGTCGCCGCCCCGTTCGGCCTGTCGGTTCCGCACTCGGTCTCTTCGATCCGTCCCGTCGTCCCGCGTTTTCTGAGTGGTCTCTCGGTCCGTTCTGGCGCCCGGGGAGGGAGGGGCGACCGGAAAAGTGGCTTCGGACCGAAAATTTTGTGGACAGGGTCAGGGGCGAGGCCTAGCGTCCTAGGACCTCGCCGCCCCTTCCGCGTGATCGCCGAGGATCTGAAATGGGTGGGTCATCTTTTCGTTTTCGAGGAATCGCCCTGGGGAACCCGGGAGGGGCGTTTTTCGGTTTGCGGTTTTTCCAATTTTCTGACCGCAAGGTTGGGCCAGCGGGCCCGGGATTGCGCGTGTGATCGCGCGGCGGGTAGGCCCACACTTAGGGTGGGGGTCTCTATCGGGAGGATGGACCCTCCGGTCGGGAGGGGCGCGAAACGGTCCAGGTGAGGACCCCGGAATGACTGTGGAGAGCTCGAGTCTCGGGGTATCGTTAATCGTCGCCCGTGGCAACGCTACGACGAGTTCGCCTCGGATGAAACCGCATTGCCGGGTCGTGTCGGATCTGCCTCCTGTGTCGATGAATATTGTTTGTTCGGTGAGGTTACCGGAGAAGAATGGCAACGGTCGCCGTGTTGTCTGATCCTCTGGTATTTCTACGTGGACTATGTGAGAGACGATTTGATTTTCGGGCACCATTTGTCTACGCTCCGAATCTTCGTTATGTTGGATATTGTATCGCGGGCCACAAACGAAAGTCGACCAAAGACATTATACAGGGTGAACAAAAGAGAATCCAGGCTGAATAACTCAAGTAAGCATCTAAAACGACATAATGTGTCCGCGACATTCACCATCCATCAGTGTTAATTTTACTCATTTTTAGTGTTTTAGAATAATTCTACGCCTACCATTTCACCTCACCATCGCTATCTCATGTATTTTAAGATGCTGATTTCAAAAATGCTATCAGTTTTCATGAAACTATCCTATATTTTACGTAAATTCGAAATTACGCCTTCTTAGCAAAAAATTCGATGTTCTGGAAAAAGTATGAGTTTTGAGTAAAAACCAAGGCCGAATTTGAAATCAGCGGGTCAAAATACATGGAAGATCTAGCGGGAGGGGTGAGAAAGAGGTATCTTATGATGAGAAAACCTGGCTCTACGTTCATAACAGCCGTACACAATATGTCGTTAAGGCGTAAAAGTCGAACAACTCGCGAACGTCTTCGTATTTTGAAAAAGCTCAACCACGTGTTTGCTTATTTAAAGAGGGACATTTTTAGGAGGGTTTTTATATTCGGCGTCTTCCAGGGGGGGGGGGGGGCAACGGGGGCGCCGACCCCATAAATTGGGCTGTAATATATTTTTTTATTGCAGATTTGGGAAGAGCGCAAAATTCCTTAAGTCATTATCGATTTTTGTCTTCGAAATATCGAACCTCAAAAACGCTTACGGCCAATTTTCAAAAAATCATAACTCCTCCAAAACAGGTCCGAGTAAAAAAAACTACGAATTTAAAATACTCTACAAAGCAAGTAGTTTCCAAATAAAAACACACAATTCAACTAAAATGTACACGGTTGCCAATTTTCAGCCCCTAATTTTTTTCCTGATATTTCTGACGTATGCAGCCTGGCTCCTTTTTTTGTACACACCCTGTAGAAGAAGACTGGCCCCTAGCGGCGAGAATTGAAGCCGCTTACTTTCATGGGCTGGGCTTCCCCGCTCGGGGGTATGAACCTAAATAATATATTGCGGCTTATGGAGCCGAGACGTAAAACTGGTTCAAAAGAATGCTAATTACTTTAAGTTTTAAAAGTACTAAGATATGATATTCAGTTCATGTCAAAGTTAAAATTGCGACGAACGTAAACGAAAGTTTCGGTGAATGTATCCGCGAGATATTACGATAGAAAGTACGGCAAAGAGGTTATGGACGCTAAAGTAAACAATAACCGACCGATCGTTAACTTCGATTTTTCAAGAACCGACGCTCCTTAAATTGGTCCCAATTTTCGATTAAAATGTATATTCCATACTGTGCAACATACGTGATTTGCAACTAACCGGGGAAGTGTCGTGCCCATCAGCCCGTGCCATGACCGCTGACCGACTTCACTTTTCTCCCATGATATGAGATAGCAGAGAGGTTAGTTTCCTCTGTAATGTCTTTGGATACAACTGACACTAACAACCGATATGGTCCAACTCAGTCCAAGCAATTCGATACGCGGCTCTATTAATTGACGCCCCTCCCTTCTTTCATGTGTTTTAGGAGCTCATTTTTTCGGAGGTGAGGGTCGTTCGCTTCTCTGATATACTTTACCTAACTATTCCAAAGAGATGCTGAATCTCATTGTTGTCCTCTCAATGGACTCCTTCAAAGTTCTCATGATTAATCCCCCCATGATGCATTCAGATGCTTAGAGTAGAGCATTAGAGATATATTCAGCCCAGAAAAAACCAACAGTCCGTGGTTAGCATAAACAAAAATTAGACTTGGGTGCAATTTTAATTGGTACAATCAAAATTTAAGACTACAAATTGGAATAGGCCCTTCTCTTTTCCTCTTTAACCCACCCTCTACCCTCAACTCTCCCACCACCCTCAACTCTCCCACCACCCTCAACCCGTCTTCCACCCTCCGTGATCATCGGTTTTCAAATTTCGCCCACGCGTTGGCAAAACTTTTCTGCACCCCCCCCCCTTACCATCTTTATATCTCTTCAACCATTCTCAATCCATGACCTTCTTCTATTTTTCTATCACTTTAACTTTTTCTCTATCTTCTCTCTCACTCCTGTCGGCTTGAACTCTCTCTCTCATTTTCCTCCCCCTCCTCATGGGCACACCCAGAGGGGCCGAAGCCCCCCCTTTCCCCATAGAGCAAGAACAAAATGAGGAAAGGCAAGGAAAAAATGAGGAAGAGAGGAAGAGAGAAAAAAATAAAGGAAAGGAAATGAGTGTAAAAAAAAGTTTATCAATGTCTTGATTTTTCATAATATCGTTTTCCTTGGAGGAACACATCTTTCCCGACAGAAATATCCGCAATTGTTAATTTCGCTCTATCTTTCTCTGATATCCAGATTTCCTGAAGACTCCGTCTTTCTATCAGCATGATTGGAGATTAAGATATTTCTGTAATTTTTTCAGCACAGTCGCGGAAAATCTCATTTTTCTCGAAGTCTAAATTTTCAAAATTTTCTGGAGGAGGACTCCTGGACCCCCCCCCCCCATCAGCCGGGGGTGCCCCCCAGACCCTCCATATGAAATGACAGCATGCCCCCCATACTGAAATCCTGGGTGCGCTCATACCCCTCCTTCAACTAAAATCACATGCAGCAAAATTTTAGCTGTTGCCCAGCGAGACGCTAAGCGGGACACAGAAGAATAAATGCAGTTTTTGTGCAGCGTGACTGAAAAAGCTTTTGGTGCGACTGATTGTGAGTGTGGTAGTCAGTTGTGTTGCTTTTGAGTTCTAATGCGCGCGCGCATCGTTCGACAGGATGACCCGTACTCGGTGTCCACAGAGAACTTAAAATGTCTGTTGCGAACGCCTCTGCTATCTCTTTGAACGGGGGAAAAGTGGAGCCAGTCATAGCATGGGCTGATGGGACTTCCCCGCGCGGGGGTATGAACCAATGTCACATTAGCTCTTATGGAGACTGTAACCTAACGACCAATCACAATGAAATATTCACGCCTACGCCTTAAGATGATACTACGATTCCTACAAAAATAAAGCGTTTAAATGTCTCGGAAGTTATCATAGATCGCTAACTTGGTTGGTGTTGATTCACTAAACAGATTCTTCTTTAAAGTTGCGGAAAACATTCGACTCTTAACGTTCAGGGACCACATAATGTTCGGTCCCGAGCATTGAATTGCGTGCATCTTGCGTGCGGTTTTGACCAATCAGAGAGCTGACGCAAGTTACGCTCGGGACCGAACATTATTTGGTCCCTGAAAATTGTATTGATTGTCATTGTTAAAAAAAATGATACCTTCTTCAACAAAATAAAGGGCTGTGGCATAAGGTTGACAGATCCACCTCTATGCGGTTGGAGCCGAGCGAAGCCGGGCAGCCTGCTAGTATGTATTAAAAACTGAACTAGGTATATCACTGTTTGAAACTAAATCTTCAAGTGTCTTGCTGTCAATGACCATAGACCCCACAAAGTCTTTCTGAAAAGTGCGGTCAAACTGGACCTTATTTTTCTGTGATGTAGTGAGTGACTGATCAAAAGTCTTAATAGGCTTGGAGTAATAAAAGAAGTTTAATTTTCTGAATTTTGAGAGATTAGAGTTCCCAAAGGACATTAATAAAACAGGAATTTAAGGCACTGGAGTGGGATCGTGAGATATTATCCAGGATGATAGAGGGTTACTTCAGGGGTCCGAGTATGACCAGTTTTTTTTAATTTGGTCCTAGGGAAAGAGGAGAAGGGAGGTTGAAAGTTGAAATTCAAGGACTATAACCCCTATATCTCAGAAATTATTAATCAGATCACTACATGCTTTTGGACTCTTCTTATCAGGGGGTTGAGTATCAAACCATTTTAAAATTTCATCCAATTTCCGTAAGGACCTTGCAAGGTCTTTCATAGTAATTTTTTTGCATTAAAGTTGGAAAAAAAAATAAATAAAGAACCAACTGCGACAGAATGTCCCTAAAACTAAACCTAAAACCTAAAATTACCTAAAACCTAGACTGTACCTAAAATTAAAGTGTTAAACTGGTTTGAATTTAAAAAAAGTTGCCCTAGTAGTAAGTATCACAAGTTTACTTATCGTTAGTTGACATTCATATCGCTGCAGTAACATTTGATAAACGTTTATACCGTACCAATATCCATTAATTTGCTAAGATCCTTTCTTCAGTAGAACCTTTCAGCAGTGCATCTAGGGACTTGTCTTTCTCTCTCTTCTTCAACTTGAATGCATGTTAAAAATGGTTTGAAATAGGAGCTAAAATCGCATGATGCCATAATGGTCCCCCTGTGTCTTATCTAATCTATCCTTTTCTAACACACTCCTTTTTTGCATACAAAGAGAGAGGAAAACAAGTTCCTGGAAACACCACTGGATTCATTCCCTTGCAACCTCTAAATAGATATTGTACTGACACCTTACATTTTATTGGCTTAAACGTTTTATCTGCCAGTAATTTGAAATTACCAATTGTTGAGTTTGTTCAGATCAGCGACAGGGGCTAAAAGAGGGCGGCCGTGAGCGCATTGAAACGGAAATTGGCATGACTTTAAACCTTCCATAAGCGCTTTGGCTTGTTCACGTGACAGTTTATCTCCAAATTTCACCGCTCCTGAAAAAAGACAAAAATCGTAAAATGAATATCCCGAATTCCCGACTGTGCGACGCTGTATCTAATTTTCTTTAAAATGCCTTCAAAATCTACAGGTACCTATGCAATATCATATCTTGGGTGTAAGAATAATTTTAATAGAGCACACACATTTTGAGAGTCGAGATTTGATTACATGGACCTCGAATTCCTGATTAGATGATAGTGCTGCCACTTGTGCATGGTGTCTGCGCACTAAAACCATTCAAACCCTTTCATCAAACTAGTGCATATGATCAAAGGTGCTTGGAGTCCACGCACATAGGCACCAAAAAAGTCATTTTATTTGTCAGCTCAATGGGGCTATTGCACACTTTTGCTGTAAGCGATTTAATAGTCGATTACGGCGTAAAAACCTCAACAAACAACGATGGCGGCACTAAAAACTTCCAAAATCCACTCCTATACTCAATAGAAGCAGTTAATTGCGCGAGCGTAATGGTGGCCGAAGGCACTAACAATGGGAGATTCCCATCTAACAATACTGTAACTCCATCAAGAAGTGACCAATAAGAGACGACTTTCATTTGATACCGGTGTCACTAGGTGTTGTGGCACCATTCATCTGATGTGGATCATCACTCTGATGACTTAATTACTCTGTGAATCATCCTTGTCAACATAGAGAGAGTGACGAAATTAAGATAGGAATCTCCTATTGTTAGTGCCTTCGGCCACCATTACGCTCGCGCAAATAACTGCGTTTATTGAGTTTAGGAGTGGATTTTGGAAGTTTTCAGTGCCGCCATCGTTATTTGTAGAGGTTTTTACGCCATAATCGACTATTAAATAGCTTATAGCAAAAGTGTGCAATATCCCCATTGAGGCGTTTATTTATGTAAAGCGAAGAACCCTTTTTTGCGTAAAACACATTAATCGATTTGTCATATCAATAATAGTCTCTCACCAAAATCTCAGCTCAATATCTTGAAAACTCAGCAATTATGAGGTGTATTCGTGAATCAAGGCTTCGTTAAATGGGCGTTGTGATGCGAGTTTCAAGTTCTCCAAAAGTTGCCGAAAACTTAGATCGCGGTTTTAAGGGCTTAGGAGTCGTCGGAGCGTAAAAACGCAAAGTATCTCTCATGTTGGAAATTATTCCAAATACATGGGAAGCGTATCAATTTCTCGATTCAATCGATAGTTCTCGATATATTTCGATATAAAGGCATTTTTGGATATATCTGGCAACGCCGGCAAGATATCTTGAAGTACTTTTTTTTGGGTGAAAGTACATGCCATAAGGACCATCTCTGCCGAAAATCTGCTAATGGTTATTTTTTCCTGCTATTTGGTGGTATCTTTAAGGCGGCGAGACCCGTTTTACGTAAAAAGGGGTTCCTAGGAGTCAACTTCAAAATATTGTGTAAAATACAGAAATACACGGATTTTAAAAAACTTTAAGCCATTATGTCCGTAAAGAGACCTAGTTTTAAGAAAAAAATTTACATTAGCCATCTAGGTAGCCAGATTGGTAGAAATCAAGTTGCAAAACTTTGAATGTGTTTTTCTTCCAATTACAAAACTGCAAAGAACCCCTTTTTACATAAAACGCCTCAATTAACGAATGCTTCAATACAGGGCTTAAAACCAACTGTCAAGCTCCCCGCTCCCCAACGGAGACCGTCGATGTCGCTTGATCGGACTCATTGAAAGAGACAGACCTCTAATTTGTTTTGCTGGTTCTGAGGCCTCTACATCAGCGGCTCGACTTTAGATTTTTCAGGGGTTTGAAAAGTTACTATTAGGTCTATTTTACCGTTATGATGTTATGAAAGCCTTAATCATAGCTCTTGTATTGGTTTAATAGGTCCTTCAGAGAAGCATCCCAAAACTGATATTCTGCAGCAGCTTCTAATGAGGCTTTTAATTTGAGTAGGTTAAAAGCCCCCTAAATCCCCCTTAAACCCCCCCTCATTGGCCCGCTACCGCACCCGTGCCTACATTTTGGAAGAAGCGCGAAAGGCCTCGGAGACATGCTACTCATTAAATTATGAAGTAGGTATACATAAATGTTTAATACATACAGGGTGTTGATTCAAATAGTTTCCACTCGGGTTTTTTCCAAAACGGTCGCGAATTTCAAAAATCGTTAAAACCTGCGCCAAACATTTTTAAGGGGTCGCCAATTTTAGGTATCCCTCTGGAGGCCTCACCATCCTAAATCCCATTTTTCAAATGGGGACCCCCAATTTTTATGTGATATTTCGGAAGAGGATGTAATTCTAAGTTTTTGAAGCAAACCGGAAGTCGATATCGTTTTTTGTTTTCGATATATCGTAGGTCAAAGTTCTACATGGACCCATTTTTAAAAATGTGTAACTTCCCTTTGAATGGTCCGAATTGAAACAACTTTGGGTCTAAATTGCTCTACAGAGCGAGTTCTTTAAAAAAAAAAAAAAAAAAAAAAATGCAAATTTTCCTAACAATTCCCTTCAAGAATCAAGGGCGTTTTTGAGCCCCTAAATTTTTTTGAAAGTTTCAAAATTTTAAGAGGCTGTAAAAAAGTATGAACTTTTTTCAAAAATTGCTGAAACACGGGCCCCATTATTTCAAATGGCAAGTTGCCAAGCATTATTGTAAGATAACTATTCGTACACGACGGTTCTGTTTTTGCATAAACCGCGAATTGAAGGCGCAAGATACCTAATTACGTCTGACTCACTATCAGAGGTAATTATCTTGCGCCTTCAATTCGCGGTTTATGCAAAAACAGAACCGTCGTGTACGAATAGTTTTATCTCATAACAATGCTTGACAAGGATATGGTACACTACGCTTCTTGTACCCGTTTTGCAGCGATTTCAGTCCACAAGATCCGCTCGTAAACATCTTGACTAGAACTGTAAAAATACCAATTAATAGTTAAGAAATCCAGTCACGTTAAAAATCTCAGCCAAACGAATTTCGTCCGCCAGTCGTCAGCTGGTTGCGACCTTTAGAAAGATCGAGCCCACAAATAACTTACGCAATTTCACGGTGGGTCAATTTAATAAATCGGATATTCTCTGAGAAGCATCTGAAATTTATTTGAAATGAAAAAATTGTTCGGAAAACTGACTGGAAACTTACTTTTGCATGCTTCTTCGTTGATTGCTTGAAGAATGCAATTTGGAACTGTAGGACAGATGCCATTCATATTAATCAGTGATGAGATAATTTCATTTAGGAGTTCCATTACGAGAGTTCGAAGCATATTATTCTGCGCAAATAAACATAGAAACAAATAAACCGGAACATAAGTTTGTCGTACTTTATCTTATAGTAAAACTTTACCAACTTGTTCGATGAGTTTGAAGTCATCGAGTTCTTGACACTTGAATACTGTAATTTGCAAGAAAGTGCGTGTTTTTTTTTTTTTCTTTTCTTTTCTTTTTGGCAACCTTTTCAACTCTATTGAGTTTTGGTGTAGGCTTTTTCCAACGTTCAATCTCTACTAATCAAACAAAAGAAGTGAGTGGTCATGATTTTCTAATGGTTTTAACATTTTGAGGGTGTTTGGTGAAAACTGATGGGATGAAAAATACAGGAAAGGACAAACGTGTTGAAATCGCACCTTCATAGGGTCATCATTCCAGCTAAACTGCTCTATCCGCAACATTTGAAAACTTTTCTTTTCATCCTATATATTTCTAAATTTTTAATTTTTTAGCAATCAACAGTGTGGCGGCTCGTGCAATTTGGCAACCATGCATATTTGCCATTTTAAACATACGCAAAATTATCGGTTTCTTGGGGTGCAATTGCACCTCCTGAAGATCGATTGTTTTACATAGGTTTAAATGGAGGGATTGCGTTGTTGCCACATTGCACGAGCCGCCACTGGCAATCAAAAGGGTGGTAATGGAATGACCTCTTTCACGTCCAATCTCTAAAAAAACAAAAACTTGATGTTAGAGAATCAAAACAATGGATTTTAAATGATGCGGATGGGACAGTTAAGCTGGAATGACCCTTAAGCTGGAATGACCCTTAAGCTGGAATGACCCTTATTAAAGCATATAGGTATATACTCACTGAAAAGCATTGTGGAAGAAAACAGACGATTCCGATTTCCGCCCGTAGATCTGGCAACAGTGTATGCTCTCTATTTAAACCAATGTAAAACAATCGATCTTCAGGAGGTGCAACTGCACCCCCAAGATATCGATACTTTTGCATAGGTTTTAATGGAAAATTAGCATGGTTGCCAAATTGCACGAGCCACCACTGTCTTTAAGTTACCTACCGTGTAGCAATCTGTATCAACAGCAAAGCAGGAAGAAAAATCGGGAAAAAATCCAAATCATATAATCACGCCGTACTACCAGAGCTGCCGTTTTGCGAATAATTAATGGCATTTTTCAATTCATCGATGATTTCACCGGTTCAGAAAAGATTATACAGTTCAATTAAGTTTATGGCCGTAATGCTTGAAAATACTCGGATCTGTAATCTTTTCTAAACCGGTGGAGTCGTCAATTACTTTCAAAAACTTTGGTTTACCAACTTCAAAAGTTGGTAAAATTCGAGCCCTTAGGCTACGAGCCAAAGCGCATGCGAGGGGTGGCTCGTGCAATTTGGCAACAATGCCATCCCTCCATTTGATTGTATGCAAAACAATCGATTCGAAAGTGAAGCAGCGCTTCACTAACAAATCGATTGTTAAACATAGATTCAAATGGAGCGAAGACTTTGTTGCGAAATAGCACGAGCCGCCACTGGCGCATGCGAGCGATATTATTCGCTCACAAACATACTCACATAAGTGGCTCGCACCGTTCATATTGCTCCATAAGATTCCATTTGAACTAATGTAGAGCAGTAGAGGTAAAATAAAAAAATACGCCTATTGACAGCACATTCATTTGTCAAGAGGTGGATTTCCGCCCAGTGGCGCGGGCGTCGCGTGCAATTTGGCAACAATGTATTCTATCCATTTAAACTCATGTAAAAGATCGAATTCCGGGGGTGCACAGTGCACAAGGAAAATTCGATATATTTAATGAGTTTAAATGGAGAAGGTGCATTGTTGCCAGATGGCACGCGACGCCACTGATTTCCGCCCTTCATTTTCTATGAGTGAAGTGAAGCAACTTCTAATCTTTTATCAAGTTTGAGACTCGCTGAGTAACTTACATCCTTTTGAGCGCAATTAAACAGGCATAGAGGTACTTGTTCGGCGATTATACTGGTCTCATTCACGGTGAAATATAATCCGACTTTTTCAAATTTTGTGATGAAATGTCCACACAAAGAAACGTGTTCTCTCTTGATAGTTAATTCTAGAGACGGGTTAACAGTAACACTTTTCCAAACTTTTTTCTCGAAGTCGATGCAATAACCTAGAGAGGCAAAAAAGGAGAAATGTTAAGTATTTTCGCGGAAAAAATGAGAATATAATGAGCAGTTACATACTATAGTCGAGTCTTCCTCGCATAAATAGACAATTTTTGTGCGAAGTCAATGGTTAGCCAACAACCACTGCAATGCACGCATCGGTTGAGATAGCTATGACGAAACTCGCGTAGCGTTCCGAGCTATCTCACTCACTCTCCCGTGACCCTCATGTACAGCCATTTCCTTTGAGTGTCTTAAAGCGTGTACAGGGACTTGTTTCACTACATTATACTATCAAAATCGCGTTAATTTAACTCGAGAAATTCATCTCTATCAAAAAGTTCCACTAAAAATGTCTCGGTATGCGATAGAAGTGAGATTTCATTCGGGTCGCCGGTCGTCGTGCCTTAACCAAAAAAATGGCATTAAAATAATGTTTGAATTTTGTAATAAATGACCATTGTTCTATTTGGTAGTTTCGTTTAAAAAAAACCCTGTCGAAAGTCAATCTCTTCCGTGTTTGGACCAATGTGGCCAGTTAGTCACAATCCCTTCAGGGGTAGAAATTTAGAGTTGGGAGGGTCAAATCGAAAAACGGCCAAAGACGTGTCTTTTTGAATGCTAATATCTGTAACATATATTTTTTTCACGAATTTGGAAGACCTACAGAAAATGGGTGCAGTAGAGGGTTAAGACGGAAGTCCTTTTGCCTGGACACAGACACAAAATTTAGGCAAGTTACTGTCCATAAAACCTCTAAAATAACGCGGCCACTGTACGGCACTGCTAAATTTATTTTCAGAAAAGGATGGTAAAAATCCAAAAGACTTCGCATGACTTAATAATGAGAGCAGGGGTCGATACCGGTAGGAATTTCGCAATAGTGGTCATCGTTTTTTTACATATTTCTTCGAATACGCAATTTCACAACGATAGCACCGAAACGCACTCTCGTTTTTGTTCGGCGACGGAAGTTCGACCCCCTTTTTAGGCGAACACACCGTTTTCAGCACCGCATGTGTCCACTTCATAGAGATTCCACTAATTTGATTTTATCATTTATTCATTTATTTATCTATTCATTTAATTTATTTATTTATAATGCATTTGTTCATTTTTTTATCTATTCATTTAATTTATTTATGTATAATTCATTTATTAATATACTTATAATGATGATAATGCTTTTGAACACTCCTTTTCCTTTTGAACAATGCTTTAACACTTCTGAAACGAGCTCTAAGTACCGATAAAACAAGACCATTTCGAACTCTTTCTTTACATGTTAAAAATTGACTGAGTGTGAGTGCCGGACCCGCCCTCCCGCCCCCTCATTTTGCCGTTGAACGGTTACTTCCCCCTCCCCCGAATGTGACTAAACCATCCTTTAAATTTTAATAATTATTATACCAGCCTTTACTCAATAAATTGAAGTGACAGCAAGTCAATTTAAAAATAATCATGCTTATGAAAACAAAATTAGAAAATAAATTAACGAATTTTAGTCCATCTGTTTAAAAGCTTTCGCTCACCTCTCATAAGTTTTTCTACCCTGATTCTTTCATCCACCGCATGTTGGTCGAATAAAGTAACAATTCTCGCATCGTCCACTTGTACAATTGTTACGATAAATTTGTTATCAAGCTGTCCAAGAACCTAAATTTTATTTTGTTTTTTAATAAAAATGATTAAATTAATACTTAAAAACTGTTTGAAAGACGTACATAGTTGTGCACAGTGGTGGTTCCGATGGGGGGGGGGGGCTACAAGGCACGTGTCTCACCCCTCCGCCCGAAGCCTTAGATGTTGCCTTTTTCAACAGAAAATAACCCCAAATTGCTTACTGCGACACTTCTAAAATTTCTTAGGCGCGCGTGTCCCACTGCCCCCCTCTCCCATCAATTTTCTGGATCCGCCACTGGTTGCACATACCTAATTGAACTGGAATCCAACCAAAACAGTCTATTAAAGTTCGTTTCAGAATCGTACGCTGACCCCGGACAATAATCCTTTAAATTTTTCCAATGCAATATGAAATGAAAATAAATGAAAATTAATTAATTTAAACTCCAGAGTCTTCAGATTTCCATTAAGTAAGGTGATTCTATGGCAAACTCCCGGAAATTTTAATCCGATTGATGGCGTTACTTGTCGCTAGCTCCGAAATAGCCTTTTTTTGACGGTTTTCGGCTGTTTTCTCTGAACAGACGAATAATAGACAAAAAATCGGACTGTCAGCACCTGCTTAATTTTTTGCTTGATTTTTTGAGCCATAAACGGGCCAACATGGTTCTAAAATAAAGGCGTAACTATGCAAAGAAAAAATCATAAGAGCTGTATCAGTAAAGATTACAGGTTTCTGTTTCACCTGCAGTAATCTTTACTGATACAACTCCAAATTTTATGATTTTTTCTTTGCATAGTTACGCCTTTATTTTAGAACCAATTCGGCCCGTTTATGGCTCAAAAAATCAAGCAAAAAATTAAGCAGGTGCTGACAGTCCGATTTTTTGTCCAGGTGCTGACAGTCCGATTTTTTGTCTATTATTCGTCTGTTCAGAGAAAACAGCCGAAACCCGTCAAAAAACGGCTATTTTCGGAGCCAGCGACAAGTAACGCCATCTATCGGATTAAAATTTCCGGGAGTTTGCCATAGAATCACCTTAAAGAACGCTTTAAAACTAAAAAGTGAAAGTCTCAGGCAAGCCTTGTTTTGATTTGAAGGAATGAAACTTGAAATTCGCCTAAGAATCGATGAGCTCCATCTGCGCTTCTGAAATTTTTTGAAGCGCCTCAATTTTTCGGGTTAGGCAAATACAACTCGGTTGTGTAGGAATAGTTAACTATCTTACAATGGGTAGAAATCAGATTCTTTTTCGACTTCAGTCGATGTATAATAGCAATGCGGAGAAGTTGAGTACCGGTGATACTTTTGAAATTCGCTAAGTCGATTTCTATGCAATAACCAATCTATCATTAATGTTTAGAAAATTTAAATGATAAAATGGGAAATAGACATACTTACCTAGCTTCTGAATTCTTTAACCTTTCCTATCTTAATGAAGGATTAACTCGAACCAGCAATAGGTCCTTCCATTATCAAGTCAAAATTTTATTAAACGTTTATTTAGAATCGGGAAAATAACTATTGTAGGTAGTTCTTCCTGTGGGAAAGTTACTCCGTCATAACTGATTACTTTTATGCATTTGTACTACTTACGTATTTGTCACTTTTTTTTTATTTGAATGGATGTCAGATAATCAAAAAAATGTCGATTCATTTCCATCTCGGCCAGTCAAATTGTAAGATTTTACTACGCTTTTGTCCTAGTCCAATAAATTAAAACCTTCAAAGCTTCCTTTACTACGTTTTTGGGGAACACATCAATTTATTCCAAAACACTGATCATCGCCACGGGCGGATTCAGCAATTTGGCAACCATGCATTCTTCCTATTTGAAGGTACGAGGAACAATCGATTCTTGAGGGGCCATGACCCTTTTGCTAATCGATTGTTCTTCATATATTCAAATGGGAAGAGATGGAGCAGTTGCCAGATTGCTGGATATGCCTTTGATCACTGCTGAGCTTGATCTTCTTCAGTGGTGTGACGCGTATAGTTTGGCAACGTTGCAGCCCCCCCCCTCTTATTTAAAACCATGAAATGAGTCGAACTATCAAGTGTGAGGTGACCTGAACACCCTCAAATCCGACCTTTAGAACGGGATCAAATGAGATCAAAAAGTTGACAAAAATCGCCTGGTCTGGGGAACTGATGCGGCATCAATTTACTTACATATCGATATCAGTATATCGTTCGTTGCAGCAAGAACTGCAAATTACGAATTCGTGGTGGGGAGGGGGGGGGGTGAGGTATTTTCGAATTGGTTAACAGTATAATGTATTTGGTAAGCTTCGAGGATATTTTCTCTTTTTGGGACGGATGATAGTTATACCGTCATTGGAATGAATAGACGGTTTTAGTGCGAAATCAACGGTTAGCCACCAACCACAACAAAGCACTCATCGGTCGCAATCGGTTGTGATAAAACTCGCGTAGCGTTCCAAACTATCTCACTCACTCTCGACCCGTGACCCCCATGTATATCCATCTCTTTCTAGTATTGAAATTCGTATACAGAGCCTTGTTTTACGACATATTATTATCAAAATCGCATTGAAATGCCTCGAGAGATTCATTTCTGCCATAAAATTTCACAAAATAAGTCTCTATATACGATTTTTGAAATTAGAGCGAGATGGCAGTACATAGGGGTCACGTGAGAGCGAGAGAGACAAACCGGCTTTGTTTGGAACGCTCATCACCGGCAGTCGCCATTACTAAAACCCTCTATTTACCCACTTTTTTCGCAACTGCTCCTGACTAAAAAATGACAACAAAAAATCGAGTTGAAGATGTTCATCAACTCGATCTTTCGGTCAACATATTTCAATTATTCTTTCTGCGCACTTTATGAGAAAACATTGAAGCCTCGCTCTCGAAAGTGTCAAATTTACACTCTTTGGTCCGCGAGGCTCTGACTCGAAGAAGAAAATTCCTCTAGACTCTCGGGAATCCCCTCAACCTATACACTATACAGCTCTAGAAGTTTGTAAAAGGGCGAAACACGTACCTCAAGAGTTAAAAATAAAGCTTTATCAAAAACAAAACATTTCATCGACTTTTTGCCTGACTTTCCAAGGGGTCCTCTGGTTATCGTTCTTGAAACTGGTGGCAAGCATAAACTGGACGATAATTTTTGCAGGGTATAGTTTTTTTCGCATTCTAAACCTACACAGA
The DNA here is from genome assembly GCA_011764245.1 of Trialeurodes vaporariorum. Classification (NCBI taxonomy): domain Eukaryota; kingdom Metazoa; phylum Arthropoda; class Insecta; order Hemiptera; family Aleyrodidae; genus Trialeurodes; species Trialeurodes vaporariorum. The sequence goes on from VMOF01000002.1 coordinate 74,324,101, forward strand.
AAAATTTTAAGAGCAAAAAGAAAAATATCAATAAATTGTTATGTAAATGTACGGGGTTAGAGAGAATTTACGTCACTGCTATACAGTGGCGGATCCAGAAAATTTTTCTGGGGGGGGGGCAGTGGGCACGCCTGTGAAATTTTGAAATCTGAAGCGTTGGTGGAAGCAATTTCGCTATTTTCTATAGAATAAAGGCAAAATTTGATGCTTCGGGGGGGGGGGGGGCACCACGCCGGTGGATCCACCACTGCGGCTATACCCTGCGGGCCGATCTTTGAAAGCATTGGATAAAACTGGTGTAGACTGTCTAAATGTATTAAAAATCCCTATGCGCCCATTTTCGTGAAGTATTGACAATTGCCTTAGAGGTTATGAACGTTTTTCCAACTTTATAGGAAAACTTTGGAAGGCTCTGGCGCAAAATGGGAGCTTTTTCGGACACATGTTTACAGGGGGGGGGGGGGGGGGGAGTCCGATTTTGACGTCTACGTTGAGAAAAAATTCTGTGATTAGTCTAACAGTCTGTTTTATTAACATTATAATTTTTTTCTCAGTGTAGAGTACCTACGCGGTTGCAAGAACGACATATGCTCCTGATGCACCCTGTATGTACTACAGGAGGTAGACGTATTGAGCTTGACCATAATTATTTAGGTATTTTAGCAGGTATTAAGTAGGTATATCTTCAGAACAAGGCTCTGTCCTCAGAAGATTTTTTATTTCTCTACATTTGTTACTTTATGGAGTATCGTTCATTAGTATTTTAGTCTAGCAGTCTAACTTCCCGTTCAGTCTATGGTATCTTCTGTAACCATTTTTAGTTTTCAAAATCACCGTAAGAAAAAAAAATGTCTACTCTCTCATCTTCCTCTTCCTCTCTTTATGGAAAATAAAAGAGGTTTAACTTACCCTCGACGTGACAGGAATTGTTTTTTTCTGGATTTAATTTGAACTGTTTCAAAGTATGAATTAGAGAATTCTTATCTTTTTCGGATAGTTTGTCAATGTTTTCTCTCGAAGCTTTTTCTTCCATGACTTTTTCAAAGATTCTTTCTGTCTTTGAGAAATTCTGCTTGAGTTTTATTTCAAATTTTGATCGTTGCATTGAATTTTGAGCAGGATGTAAGTCAAAATTCATTCCAGAACTATTGTGAACGAAAATGAGTTTACCATTTATCAAATTTAATTTTCTCCAATCGTCTATTATAAAGTCACTTCCCACGACTTCATTCCCTAACTCAACTACTAATTCTTTTTCAGTTTCTGGCGTTTTACTGTTGTTAATGTGCTTAGTGGTATCAGCAGGGGGAAAGTCATCTTTGACAAAATCTGAATTATTCAAGGAATCTTCATAAATTTGTTCGTACCAGCTTCCTGTTGTGACTTCCTTTTCTTCTATTTCTTCAGTGTCTGATTTTTGGCTTTCAGTCTGATTTTCATTGACAGTAACTAAACCAGCGTCGTGGTCAATAGAAATTGAACGCTCTATGCTTTCGTCTTTTACATCGAATTTTCCTTCGTCTGAATAACTGTTTTCATATGTTGTATTTAAAACGTCTTGTTCTTCTTCAGGAGACAAAAAGTCGTCATCGAAAGTGGTCTCCGTTGCCAGCAGAGTTATTTCAGCTTTCGCTATCTTGTTTTCTGAAGCAGTTCTCTCTGCGTCATATTTAGAAGTAAGCCAAACGGAAGAAAATATGTTTGCTGTTTGACATTTTTGTAGCTCATTATTTTTCTGGTTTTTGTTTTTCTTGGGAGTCAGAATGAGTTTCTCACTAAAGTCATCAATAAGACAAGACAGGGGCCTTTCAAAATTTTTATCTTCAAAGCGTCTCTTTCCTTCACTACTGCTGTTTTCTCGACTAACATTTTCTGATAGATATTCAATGAAGTTATGTTCGCCTGTAGTTTCAAACGTTGTCTTCTGTTTAGTGGTTAAAATCTTCGATGACTTCTCTGGATCGTTGCTTTTGGAATTGATCTCTTCCAACTTTTCTATTCCTTCGACAATTTTCGCATTCAACTCATTCTTAGAAATTTGAGCTGAGGAAAATTTAGAGTGAGATAAGGTTGATTCATTAATTGAAAAGCTATAATCGTCTGTCTGCGGAGCCTGGTATTTGATGATTTTCTCAGAATAGGTTACCCTTGAGTTTCGAGTTTCTGATATTTTGGCTGCGGTACTTAAATTATTTTCACTGATTTTACGTCTTTGTTTCTTTATATTGATCCCACAATCTGTGCGATTGGGACGGTTTTCATCAACTGAATTCTCTACAGTACTCTTCTTGACTGTTGTCGGTTTTTTTGCGTGTTCCTTCGTCAATTCTTGATTCATTCTCCTCGTTTGTTCATCTAACTCCTCATACATCATCCTCTTCAAATCAAAGTGTGAACGGTATTGCCTGCGCTTTTGAATTTCCGCAAGCTTTTGAGCTCTGAGCGATTTTATTGGAATGGGGCTTTTTATCTTATCATAGAAAATTTTCTGTCTTTTTCGAATAGAGGGTGGTCTATTTTCAGAACATTTGAGTTTGAATAAACTGTTTTGCCTTTTATCGACCTTAGCTGCTGGAGGCTCAATGTTCTTTGCTCTTTCTGCACACTTTTTTAGAGTAAATGGCCGCTTGAACAAAGCTTCTTGAGGTACTTCATCAACTTTGTCAAAAGCTGTGTCTATTTTTGAAACATTAAGTTCACGATGTTTGAATAAATTCGGCTTCGTCCACAGACAATTTGAATCGCCCTCTTTAGACAAATCCGTCAATACGGTCTCACAATTTTTCCTGAAGTTCGATATTTTCTGACTTGCCTCGGAAATCTTCTCTGGCGTCTTTCTCGCATTCATTCCGTCTTCTTTTGCAGTTTTGAAAATCTCACCAGGAACTCTAATGCCAGGACTGATGAATCCTCCATTTCTTCTTCCTGCGAGAGGTGGCCTTGAATCCATCTTTTCCTTGCAATTGTTCTTCTTGGGGTTTGAATTTAGTGAGCTATTCGGATTTGGTGTAGTCTCAAATCTTCGAAAATCTAGATCATTTCCAGAAAGATTTGTTAGAATGCTTTCGCACCTCTCTCTGATTTTCAATTCTCTCTTATTCGGAAGAAATTTCCCTCTTGTTGCTTTTTCTTCTTTGAATTTTTCAGGTTTGGCTTCATCGAGAATTTTTGAGGCATCAAGGCCAATGCATCCACCGTTTTGCTGCAGACGAGATGAAATGATATCATCATCTCTCTTGCAACTCTTCATAAATTTTGATTTTAAAGCACGATTAGAAATTTTTACGGGTTTAGTCTGTTGAAATCCCAAGTCACACTCTCCTGTCAGATCTGTTAGAATGCTTTCGCACCTCTCTCTGATTTTCAACTCTCTCTTATTCGGAAGAAATTTCTCTCTTGCTGCTTTTTCTTCTTTGAATTTTTCAGGTTTGGCCTCATCGAGGATTTTTGCCGAGGTTTTCGAGGCATCAAGGTCAATGCATCCACCGTTTTGCTGCAGACGAGATGAAATAATATCGTCATCTCTTTTACAACTCTTCATAAATTTTGATTTTAAAGCACGATTAGAAATTTTTACTGGTTTAGTCTGTTGAAACCCCAAGTCGCTCTCTCCTGTCAGATCTGTTAGCATGCTTTCGCACCTCTCTCTGATTTTCAATTCTCTTTGATTCTGAAGAAATTTCTCTCCCTTTGCTTTGTCTTCTTTGAATTTTTCTGGTTTAGCTTTATCGAGAAATCTTTCTGAGGTTTTGGACGCATCAAGGTCAAGGCATCCACCGGCTTGCTGAAAGCTAGATAAAATTATATTGTCATCGCTCTTACAACTGTTTATAAATTTTGATTTTAAAGGACGATTAGAAATTGTTATAGTTTGAAACCCCAAGTCACACGATCCCGTCAGATCTGTTAGAATACTTTCAGAATTTCTTCTAGATTGCAGAATTTTACTTTTTGATGCGCTGTTATTTTTCTTTGTATTCTTTTTATCATCAATTATTACGTCTTTGGCAACCTTTGAAACGCTGCCGGGAACGTCAAAAGTATCAATATCAGCAACTGTACCTCTTGACTCTGTGCACTGCGAGACTGAGAGGTTGTCAATTTTAATATCATGACCTCTTGTGATTGTTAATTTTTTTGCATGATTAAGAATTTTCGCTGCTTCGCGATTTAACTTTGAGGTCGACATTGGTTTATTCTCTTTTTTGTTAACGTTCTCCTTTTTTTTCAATAAATTAGTCTCCAAACAGCATTTTGGTTGCTGAGGAATAATTTTATGATTTTTTATTTGTAAAGGCAGTTTTTTCTGAATAGGGTAAGTTGCTTGGTCCTTGAAAGAGCGAGTCGCCACTTCGTTGGCCGAAACTGGGACTTGAGCTGAAATAGAAGATTTTTTTAAGTGTTTATTTTCAGTATTTTTATTTAAGGGAAGATCGTTTCCTCTCACGCAATCAACGTTCATGAAGTAATTCTCCGCTTCCAGAAATTGCTGAATAGCTAATTCCAGACAGTCAACGACAATTTCACCGTGCAAAAATTCTATCAGCGTTGATTTTGGGTAAAAGGAAGCAGTGTATTCGCTTTTCGGGCAATTAATTGAAATTAGAAAAATCGCATGTTTTTCTTCCTGCTTAGAATTTTGGACCTTGGAATTTTCGGATTTCTTCATTCGTCGTAGTCTTGATACGCATCGGGAGTTACTATTTTCGTTTTTGTGAGAAATTCCTTTTAAGTAAAAACTTTTAGACAGTAAATAATTGGTGTGCTTTTGAATAAAAGTATCTAGGACAACGCGGTTGTTAACGAAGACAAATTGTAAACTGTTTTTAGTGTGTATATTACGACTTATAATTCCATTAATCTCAAATCCTTCTTTTTTTGCTTTCACTTCGATGATGGAAGATTTTGGTATTTCAGGATACAAATGACAGAAATTTTCCTTAACACTGATATTTCTTTTGATTTCCAAATTTATTGTTTTGGTGCGGTCATCTCGGAGAGAAAAACTTACCTGTGGTTAAGCAAAATTAGAAGGGATTAATCGAAACATGCAGTAAATTCAACAGCTTGTTTTAAAGATTCCTTTGAAATTATAAAATTTTAAGGTGTCAAAATTTTTAGCAGTCTCTTTCCCGCGGAAGACACTGTAAAATACGAGGGTCAGTCAAAAAGTAAGTTTCATGGGTCTGTTTCTCAGGCCGTATAAATAGTAGAAAAATTCAATTGCCCCGTTGAATTTTTCATATCTTCAGCTTTTCAACGAAAAGTGGGTTTTAAAAATAAATTAATTTTTGACGGAGATATGGCTAGTTTTCTACATTCTAGTCAAAAAAATTCCCGCCACCTCCCGCCATATTCTTACGAACAAAAGCCATCTTTAAATCAACAAAAAAAAAATTGTCCGTTTTCGATCGGCAATCGTCGATGCGCTTCTGCCTTGTTATCGTTTTCTATCTGATATCTAAACAGATGCAGACTGGTTGCAAAGTGTAGACCAAACTTGTCGAAGTCAAGTTTTGGTATGAGCCATTTTTTCTATCACTAATTTGAAGATTACTCTCGTTTTGCGGTCTCCACTTTTAACATTGGAATTGTTAAATCAACTATTTTTCTCTCCCCCCCCCCCACCAGCAGGAGAAATGTAAGGAGAGAAATGTTGTCATCATGAAAAATTTAGAAGTTGCGGTCTCTCCATTTCTTGGCATCAAATTATTTTTATTTTTTTTTCAGTATACATCACTGGCGCGGCGGCTCGTGCAATGTGGCAAAAACGGATGCTCTCCATTTAAACCTACGTAAAATGACCAATATTCAGGGGATTCACTGAATGCCTGAGAAATCGACTCTTTTGAATTAGTTTCAAAGGGCAAAAACACATGGTTTCCTAATGGATCTGTTGCAAAATTTTGCTACAACGATTGAGACAGATTAATCTACAGTAAAATCACCAGAAAAGTCCATTGGTGGCATCAGAAAGTCATGAAATGCAATTATAAACTCACAAGAGGCGTTTAATGAAATCCAAGATGGCGGAGAAGTATCGAGCAATTTGTATGCATGCACCACGAACATCCAAGGATAGCCAACCTCACAATATCGATCACAACCAATCACAACGTAAACAAACACATAACCTCTACCTCCAGTGAGGTTGTCGAAGTTGGCCATCCTTGTATGTTCTTGGTGCATGCATACAAATTGCTCGATACTTCTCCGCCATCTTGGATTTCATTAAACGCCTCTTGTGAGTTTATTATTGCATTTTATGACTTTCTGATGCCACCAATGGACTTTTCTGGTGATTTTACTGTAGAGTAAACACTCTTAATCGTTGTAGCAAAAGTTTGCAACAGACCTTTTTTTGTGACTTTGAATGGACTAGATTTGACTGGACGCAACTTTGTCTCATTGCATGCGCCGCCACTGATTATGCTTCCCCCTTACGCCGTTTACTTTTAATTCCTTTATAAACAGTTAAAATAAGAGACTGGTCATTTGCAATGTCAATTTACTCACGTGAGGATGAACAAGAGCAATCTGAGTTATTAGCCTTTTGATATGATTGAGTTCGATCGTGGGCGATATCAACTTTTGTCTGATGGGCTGATTAAAAAATAAACCCTGAATGATAATAGTTGAGCCCCGCGCAGCTCTCTGCTGTGAAGTCTCTGAACTTCTCTCGTTTTGCTCATTGACTTTCCATCTCTATATGAAAGAGAAATGGGGAATAAAACAAGCTAGTGGATTTTCAGGAATTAAATTAGAATTAAAGAAGCCTAAATCATTCATCAATCAGTTGAAACAAAAGAAAGTGAGGGTTAATGCCGCGCGCCGTTAGCGGTTAGACAGACACACCGTGTGGTCGGAGAATCTTTCCTTTATTTTAAAGCCTTCAATTCAATGAGTATGCAATACCAACTCCGGAGAGTAGAAACAGTTATCGGAGCCAGAGATTACTAAGCTAAAGAGATATGGTAGAACTGCTCAAAACTGTTAATCGACGCCTACGAAGTAGGCAAACTGGCATACGATCTGGTGGACCATTTTTGTAAAACTGGCATACGATCTGGTGGACCATTTTTGTAAACAATTCTGAAAGTAACCGAAGTGCGTTCGGCTGCCAGTAAATGACTTTTGATTAAAGTTTTAGTGGTTCTTTTAGTGGTTAAGTTTTTCCCTTGACATTTTCCATTTGTCAACGTGTTTGCAGTGGCGTCGCGTGCAATTTGGCAACAACGCATTCTATCCATTTAGACTCATGTTAAAGATCGAATTTAGGGGGTGCAAAGTGCACAAGGAAAATTCGATATTTTTAATGAGTTTAAATGGAGCAGTTACATTGTTGCCAGATGGCACGCGACGCCACTGCGTGTTTGTAAAGTAAAAAAATTCAGAAAAGTGTGTGCCTTGAATTTATTTCCACTAATAGCAGTAATAGCAATGTTTACGAAAAATGGTCCACCAGGTGGTACGCCGTATTGTATCACGGCCTAATTGAAGGCGTTTTTTTTTACGAAATGTCGATTAACGATTTTCTAACATGGCGGGGATAGGACTTGCCATATCGATTTGGCTTAGTAATCTCTGATCGGAGAAGAGGTTATTATTTAGGAGATATACTGATTTTGGAGGGAAAAGCAAAAAATTCCACTCTCCAGTCTTCTAGCATCATGGTCTGCGTAATCAAAGAAAATATCTGCGAGACTTCTGAGTTCTAGAAATCATGCAGACTTTTCTAGCAATGGGTCTGTTGCATACTTTTGCTACATCAATATAACTCATTGTTTCTAACGTAAAATTCGCCGAAAATAACGATGCCTACATTAAAAACTTTCAAAATCCACTCATTAACTCAGAAAATACCTTCCATTTCAAACAACCCGCGCTACACTAGACACTATGTCACCGACTTATAACTACATAGATATGGAACCATCTCGTTTGTGTAAACATGAACAGAACTTACAAACATTGGAATGTTTCGTTTAGATGCGTACATTTCTTATATTATTTTGTAATCTTTGATAAACCGAAAAGACCAGACAGCAAATGCAGCCAATAGCTCGGTATATTTAGAAGGGAATTCCATCATTTTGTAGTTACGATGTTGTTTACTTAGGCACGGTGGTTCCGTCTATGTAGTAGTATACCGGTGCAAATAGTGTTTAGTGTAGCGCGGGTTGTTTGAAGTTTAAGTGATTTCCTGAGTTAGTGAGTGGATTTTGAACGTTTTCAATGTGCGCATCGTTATTTACGCCGAATTTTACATAAGAATCAAGGTTCTATTTTGTTGTAGCAAAAGTATGCAACAGACCCATTTTCTTTGCTTTAATTTTCTTACTTTCGCATGTTTCGATGGAGGTATTAATGCATGCATTCAGGGAGGGTATACGCGTTTGTTTTGTGGGAGCATTTTCAAAAACTGCATCATTATCAAACTCTTTAGAATGGGCGTGTTTTGGAAGGAGGGGGTGGGGGCGGCTCTTTCACCTACTTCATCTCCTTTTCGTCCTTGTCCGCATTCATTGCATGCATCAACTGAACACGATTTTCTATTTCAGTTTGCTTCTGTCACTTCTTTTTATACTTTAGAATAATGATGATACTTTAAGTATCTCAAAATGTCCCGGTTTTTTATTCATCCTGTTTGCCTGTTACCTATTTTTCTCATGTTCTCTTTTAAATTACTGAATCAATACATTGTTTTAATTCACGCATAGAGATCCGCTCTTTTTAAAGCGGAGATTATGATCTAAAACAGAACCACCCTCGAACTCATTGCATATACATGAGAGGGGGAGGGGGAGGGGCGATCGCCAGGTCCGATCAGTCAATAGAGGGGGAAGGAAGAGAGAAAGAAAAAAAGGGGTCACCGGGGGAAGAGGCAAAATCCCAAGTTCGCCCTGCCCCCCCCCCCCCCCCTTTGTGAAGGTAGGGCTTCCGCCAATAATGCTCGAACCTATAATTCCTAGAGGCCAGAGGTATGTATCTAAGTATTCAGCTAGGTGCTTAAAATATGATCGCACCCGTGAAATGACTCTTCTTTCATAAATCCTGCGCATACAACTTGAACTTTCCGATCAATGAAAGTTTTAGTATATAAATTGAATATTTTATCAAACTAAGTACTTACTCGGCAAAAAGTTTTGTTCGATTCAGCAGCCCTCGAAATTATGAATACTGATTCCGAGACTTTCATGATTTCGACGATACTTTCACCCCGAAAGCCAAATCTTTTGACGTAAATGTTCAGATCACTAGATTCGAACTCTTTACAGATTTTCCTATGTAAGAGAAGCAAAAAGTTAAAAAACAATCCGAGGCATATATTGAGTGTGCTTGAAATAGGGGGGGGGGGGGCAAATCCGGAAGAAATCTGTTGCCCGTGCTTACAAGGTTGTTCCTGAGTAAGTTGATTCGCTTTAAATAATATGTAGGCGTATGGAACCTAGAAAGTATATGTTATTATTAGTCAGACATGCTTTTTCTCTTCAAGGCACATAGTCAGCAAATCAGCAAATCATAGAATGTAAATGGACTCCTTATATTTTGGTTCAGGTAGGCAACTAGTAGTACTTATCACAATTAATTCAGTCAATACAGAATGCAGGAGGCCTATACCTCAGCCAAAATCTGAGTAGTCGACTGACAATTATTTTACTGACTACCTGAACATATTAGAATCTTTGCTTGCAGTGTGTGCCCATTTTGCCCCTTTTCGTAGGTATCTTTAATTTTGAATTGACATTATTCCTCAACAATTAAACCAGGGTTTTAACAATGCTATAAATCTATAATTCTTTTTTCTGTTTATTATTTCTATTAATTTGTTTGATCAACGGTTTCTCTTGCGTAGAAAAGTACACCCTTAGGCAATCCTCTGGTACCTAGTCATTCAAAAAGTAATCATGCGGGAGGGGAGGGGGAGGCGATAATATTCCAAAAAGATGAACAGTTCTTTGTTAATATCGGATTCCTGGATGATAATTTTATCATACTTATGTCCCCCTCTCGCTCTCAGCAAGTTGGTTCCTTCCACCAGCTATGATGGTAGATTGTTACTCATTGGGTACCATTCGCGGCTAGTCTAGAGCGAATTTAGGGCAAACGTATACCATAATTATGATAATATTAATGACCGACCAGTAAGCTGCTTCTCCCTGTCTATCTCGTACGAGACGACACGAGAAAGATGAGATAAACGACTCTATCTTGTGCAGAGATAGGATGAGACTCCTCGAAGTCATCTCTCGTCTTGTGAAATGAGCATATCAACCCTCTCCCTCTGGAATCCAGTCGATGTTAAGGTATGCTTGGAGAAAAAAGTTCTCGTTGATATTACGAAAGTAACATAAACTATGGACTATTCAAAAAATTCCTTTTAAAACTACCAGAATTTTTATGGCAGTGGCGGTCTGTGGGGAGGGGGCGCTCAAACCCCCATTTAAAAAAAAAAAAAAAAAAAAAAAAAAAAAAAAAAAAGAGGATTCAAAGAAGTTAAAAATACAGGTCGTAAAACCTCAACCCCCCCCCCCCCCATAAAAAAGCGAGGAGAAAAAAAAACAGGAAAAAGGGGTGTGCATTGAATACACGTCTGATAATTTTGATAATTTTAAAATAAATCTTTTGATAGTTCATAATTTATGATAATCCCGTAATTTTAACGATAATTTTTTCTGTGTGTGTTTCTGGCAATGTAATAACGACTTTTTTTTCTCCCGTGCGAGCGCAAATTTATAATTTGTCAGTTTTATGGTTTATTCGCTTCTAAAAATGATGTCAGCCCCCCCCCCCCCCCCCCCCATGAAACCAATTTCCCAGATCTATTCTTTACTCTCGTTTTCGACTCTGATCGTCTCATTTGAAGAAGAAGAAAAAACTCCATACCTCAATGTTTCATGCAAAGAGCGTACAGCCTGCAATAATTTCAAATTTTTAAACTTCATCGAGAGAATTTCCCCGGTGATTAAAGCGGAGAGGAGTGTGAGACTTACCTCCGACCCAGCTGATTCAATTGAGACGCCGTCATGCCCAATCCATTATCAATGACTTGAATTTTAAACTGAGTCAGATCCACTCGCACAGCAATAGATGTTGCGCTAGCGTCGAGGGCATTAAGAATCTAAATTGAATAGATAGAAAGTAGGTATGTAAATAAATTAGAAAAATATGTAAATATATGAGAAAAATATGTAAATAAATGAGAAAAATGGCTACCTAAACCTGCGATGAAGTCGACTCAACAGTAAAAATACAAGCAAATGAGGTAGTAAACAGTGGCGTCGCGTGCCATCTGGCAACAATGCAACTGCTCCATTTAAACTCATTAAATATATCGGATTTTCCTTGTGCACTGTGCACCCCCTGAATTTGATCTTTTACCTGAGTTTAAATGGATACAATACATTGTTGCCAAATTGCACGCGACGCCACTGAAAGTAAATAAGAACTTAAATCTCGGGAATTTTGCTGAAATCGTACTGTAAACGGAAGAAACTCCTTCAATTTTTCGAGCGGCAACCACTCTAACTTCTGAGCGAGGACTTTTTTTATAGTCACCCTGAATGTTGCCAGTTAAAATAGTCTAGCAATACGTGTAGTGAATAACACATAAAGCAATACATTCAGCATGCGTTTGAAAAGTGCAAGACTGCGCTTACCAGCTCTTCAATACACTGCGTGACAGTAGTGATTTGCATAGTTGTCTTCACCATTGCTTTAGTTTCCTCACCTAAATGAGTAATTTTGGCTGGAGAACTCTCCATTTTGGTTCAATCTGAAAACACTTCTCGAATGCATTAGACATAGGATAGTCGATAAACACGTCTCATGAATCAAATTGAAATTTTGCTGGTTGAAAAGAAAAAAGAAAAAAATGAAAAAATCACATGGGCGCCGGTAGAATAATTTTTTAGTTGGAGGGATATAGTGCGGCAAAGATTTATGGTAGCCACCCGACGCGACGGCCAAATCATAGGGAGCAGGTCCACACCAATTAAAGGTTTAGCTTACTCGTATCTATCACATATCTTGCGGATAACTAACTTGTAGATATGCATTTTCCAAAAACCCCCATAGAATCAAACTTCCCCCACCCACGTCGCTCATGGACACAAATGATAAGTATACCTATTACATTGTTAAAAACAATGTTTTGCATTCATCTTCGATTCCCTGCAAATCTTATGGGACCAGAAAACACGGGCACTCTCATACTGATCGTCGTATTCTTCGTAAACCGCACTCCAATAACGCACAAGTTACGATGTTGCTCTCCTAAAATTGTCCGTAATGATCTGACCCCCTCCCACTCTCCGCACCCTAGTTCGGACCCGAACTTTTTCTGGACAGTTTTGTTTTATCAAAAATCCCAAAATTCCCTCAAAAACGAGCTCATAGATCGTGTAAAATTTGGGCTCGCCGGGGGGGGGGGGGGGGGGGGGGGGGGTCGCACATCCTTCTTCAACCCTGTGGATTCGCCACTGGCTATCCCCCAAAAATAAAATTTTGGAATATAACTCCATTGAGACTGTTATTTATTAACAACCCAAAATTATTTGAGTTCGCAAATAAAACTAATTTTTCTTAATTTAAACAAAATTTAATTGTTTGTTTAGCGAAGTTTCACAGTTATCTTACTCCTATTAATTATAACTATACAAGTTAACCAGATATAACTCTACTTAAAAACAAAAGTAAAAGTACATTTATGTTAAAGGTGCGAAATACGGCGATGAAAATTCAAGTAGAAATCTAGATGTATGGAATCGTTGACAAAATTCTAGTAAACCCTCTCCACGGTGGCTTCCGATCGGACCGACGATGTGAGACTTATTTTTTTGGAGTATTTTTTCCGCTCAACTCATACGTACCAATGTGATGATTACATTTTGGACACCTATGGGTGACTTTTTTCAAAGGTTTGCAAAAGAATGGGACCCAGCAGTTTAATATACACCTGTTCGTAAGGGAAACGTTTATCGATCAATATTGATTTAACTTGAATGGGTCTGTTGCATACTTTTGCTACAACAATATAGTACCTTGATTCTTACGTAAAATTCGGCGGAAATAACGATGCGCATATTAAAAACGTTCAAAATCCACTCATTAACTTAGGAAATCACTTCAATTTCAAACAGCCCGCGCTACACTTGACACTATTTGCACCGTTATACTACTACTTAGACGGAACCACCGTGCATAAGTAAACAACAACGTAACTACAAAATTATGGAATTTTATTTTTAATACGTGAAATATAAGCTGCATTTGCTGTCTGGTCTTTTTGGTTTATCAAAGATTACAAAATATTATAAGAAATTTACACATTTAAACGAAACATTCCAATGTTTGTAAGTTCTGTTCGCAGGTTTACATAAACGAGATGGTTCCATATATGTAGTTATACGTCGGTGATATAGTGCGTCTAGTGTAGCGCGGGTTGTTTGAAATGGAATGGATTTTATGAGTTAATGAGTGGATTTTGAAAGTTTTTAATGTTCGCATCGTTATAATCGCCGAATTTTACGATAGAAACAATGTGTCATATTGATGTAGCAAAAGTACACAACAGACCCATTACAGTCGAAGATTAAAAATGTATAGGATTCAAAAGCTCCGAGAGTATCGAAAAAAAATGTAATTGAGACCGTCTCCGGAAGAAGGGCCCATAAAACAACAGGTGTGCTCTTTAGCTAAAATCCTCCATAGGCTCTTGATGTATAAATCTCGGGAAGAGCACACCCATTGTTTTACGAGCCCTTTTTCCGTAGTATGGCTTCGATTGAAGAAATTAGTCAAATACCATCACGATCGATTTCTAAAAATCAACTAGACATATTGGTTTTTCACCGGAGTTATGAGAGAAGAAATACTATGGTGTGTATATTTTTTGGGTCAAGAAAATATTAAATGGATATAGTTTCTTGAAACTGTGGAGGAAATCAACATTTCTAGCATAGGTCATTTTAAAGTATCGCACAGATGATAAATTCAATAGATTTTTTTTTTTTCCCCCCCACGAAGACCTCGAGATTCAAAAATAGTAAAATAGTTCTGCCCTGAGAGCTTGTCCATCGATTTATAGCTCGGAAGGGTACTGGCACAGAATTATACAACCAGAACGGAAACTGTCGGATTTTGAAGCAAATTCATTTCGCGTCCGCTTTGTTGGGATATAGGATGTTTACATCTGGATTCGCGCTCGAAAAAAAAAAGACATGATTTGCGAAATTTTCGTTCTGAAATGCCATTTGAACAAAAGTGAGGCCGGGAACTTAAGATTTCTTTCCAGAATTTACTGAAATAAATGAGTTTCAACACAAATCACACTCGTCCGCCCTGTTGGGATATAGGACCACAGCGCACTATGGTCCAGAAGTCCGATTTAGGAAGACATTAGTTTCCATTAAAATCGCCCAATATCTTGAAAACGGCTCATCTGACATCAAAAATGGTTATTACAAAAAAGTTAAAACGCTTTACGTTCTATCTTTTTTGTAATAACCAGTTTTGGTGTCAGATGAGCCGTTTTCAAGATAGTGGGCGATTTTAATGCAAACTAATGTCTTCCTAAATCGGACTTCTGGACCATAGTGCAGCGTTGCCTATTGGTGCCGTTAAATTCCAAACTTGCTTCCATTGGCTCTTATGGGAGTTTTCCGTTCTGATTGTATTATTCTGTGGTACTGGGCATGGCGTGGCGGCGCGTCGTAAGGGTTTGGGAGGGAGAGGGCTTAAGCCTCTCAACTTTTTTTTCTGAAAGTCCGAGCATATGGCTTTCTACAAAAAGACATTCCTCTATATATAGCCGGAGTGTCTTGTCTATAGCTGCTTGATACTACAATAAGTCTCATTTTTTTGGACGGAGCTTCCTCTTGTCCTGTCTGGCTCGCCCGCATGGACAGTAAAACTTTGATTTTGTAATTTAAGCAAAAAAAATTACCTATACTCATTTCTAATTTCCAAAATTAGTATTTTATTTTAAATTATTTACTGTGTGGTTGTTTTCATTTTTCTTCTCTCTATGCCCCTCTTCCACCTCCCCCAATTCATCCTCAATCAGCCTTTCCTCTGAAATGTTCCTTTGATTCAGGATTCCTTCCCGCCAGGGGCGTCATTTCAAGTTCGGCTTGGGGGGGGGGGGGGCAAAAAATTTGATGACCTTTTTTTTTTTTTTTTTTTTTTTTGCTCGTCAATAAAATTTTAGAGCCATAGAGCCATAGAGCCGGCTTGGGGGGGGGGGGGGGGGGGGGCAAAATCCTTTTTTGCGCCTGACTTCAAATCCTTGGGGGGGGGGGGGGCAATTGCCCACCCTGCCCCCCCCCCCATTGACGCGCCTGCTTCCCGCGAGTTGGGTGCCTTTGTGGAAGGCAAGAAACAGGCGAGGTTTTTTATTATGATTTTTGATTCTTAAAGTAATTTATAGAGATACTGTATGGTACAAGAAATTGACTTACAATACAGAACACGCGAGAGCGACGCAAGCAGTGTACGTTGTCTTGCTACTCTTTGCTTCGGTGTTGGTTATGACATTTGCTCCACAAGCCGGGCATATAGCCTGGATAGGTAAAGGTCCTAATCCTAGGCCAACCACGATCGTACCTGATGGGCACAAAATGAAGAACGGAATCTTAAATTCGATACATTCATAGGAACTTCGTACAATTTACTCATCTTATCGACAGTGGCGTAGCGTGCAATTTGGCAACGTTGTAGTGTGTCCACTTAAACCCATGTAAAAGGTCGAATGCGAAGGTGTTCACCGAACACCCAATATTTCGATCTTTTCCATGGGTTTGAAGGAAGAACTGAGACGTTGCCAAATCGCACGCTACGCCTCTGCTTATCGATCAGCTACATTGATTGATTTCTTACTGAAATGTCTCAATGTATACAGGCTGACCCAAAAAATCCTATTTACCAAAGAAATTCTGTAGAATGCAGAATGCAATTACAGAAAACACCGGGTCGTTGACTTATCATCTGTAGTCACTTCACGATGCTAAGGTGGGTGATAAGACGGTCCTGGAAAAAATGCCACAGCTGGTTAAGTAAATCGTTACTGTTTTCCAGATTACACGGTTTCTTATATGAAGGATATTTTTTTTTAAAAAAATCTCATAAACCTTCTTGTCCATCAAAAATCGCCACATCTGGCATCACTACATACATATTTTGGGTTTTTCACATTTCTTTATTTCATCTCATATTTTATTCTTGCATTTTGCACTATTCATTACCTTGATGCGTATTCCCATGCAGTGGCGTCGCGTGCAATTTGGCAACAATGTATTATATCCATATAAACTCATGTAAAATATCGAATACAGGGGGTGCACAGTGCACACGGAAAATTCGATTTATTTAATGAGTTTAAATGGAGCAGTTGCATTGTTGCCAGATGGCACGCGACGCCACTGTTCCCATGAGATATAGGTAAGCTTCACTCTTATACGAAGCTAAGCTATAAGCTTTCAAAAATCTAAAGATGCGGTGTGCACTTTCAAATCGGTCCTATACACGAAACATTTCACCTTATCCCATCCCCCCAGTGGAGGCTCGTGCAAGGAGGCAAAAATGGATTCCCTCCATTTTAACCCATGTAAAATAATCGACTCTTTGGTGTGGCGCAGTGCCTCACCTAAAATCGATATTTTTGCACACCGAAAATGGGAAAATAGCATGGTTGCCAGATTACACCAGCCAAGCACTACTGCACTCCCCCCCCCCCCCCCCCCCCCCCCCCCCCCGCAGCCCCCAATTTTCTAGGACTTATTTATACTAAAGGAACCTACTCGCCTCTAGAAGTTGCCATTTTCACATAACTTTGATATTACTATAAAATTAGACTTATAGTGCAAAGGAATTTTCCTTCTCTACATTAAGTCTCCACGGAGAAAAAATTTCTGATTGAAATTACGGAACGTAGGAAGAAATTGGGGTAAAAAGAAATTCCCTTTAAAATAATAAGAATTCTAATTGATTCAACCAGAATTCCTGTTGATCCAACGATGCTTTCTTGTGATTCTGCAGAATCATCAGAACGTTCAATTAGACCAATGATAATTCTGGTCGAATCAATTAGAATTCTTATTATTTTAAAGGGAATTTCTTTTTACCCCAATTTCTTCCTACGTTCCGTAATTTCAATCAGAAATTTTTTCTCCGTGTTGTTCCTGAAAATTGCAAGCAATTTTATCATTTAGATTATTTTTAAGGTAATTAAAAAGTTGAGATTAAATGGCAATGTTGAAATACTAGTGGGTCTGTTTAGTATTATTGTGTCCAATTTATTGTGACCAACAATATGAGAAATTAATAAAATAGGATCAAAGCTAAAACAATTTAAATTTAATTTAATTGTTTTAACTTTGATCCTATATTATTAATTTCTCATATTGTTGAATTTTCGGGCTATTTATGTAATTCTGTTGTTTATTGTGACCGATGCACACCGCTGACTCTATTCGAGCTTAAACAATAAATGAGTTGAAAATGGAACCACTCACGGGAAATAATAACTGGTCGTGTCTTCTGTATCACCGTTTCACTGGTTGTAGTTACATCTTCACAGGCACCGCCAGAATCGCTATCTGTAAAAGAGAAAAAAAGAATGGATGGATTCAAATTAATCAAATGCCAATGATGTAACTGAGATGTTTCCATGTGCCATCAATCATCATAGAGGTAGTTTCAGAAGTGTAGGCGGACCAAAACCATAATCTTTGGCAAATTTTCAACTTTCATTCCTTCAAATCAATACCGAATTTGCTCCTGACTTTATTCTTTTGCGTTTAAAGTTTTCCTCATTGAAAAGTGAACACTCAATTTCATTTTTATTCATTTTCATCGAGTAATATCAGAAATAATGTTGACAAATTCCAAAAGATTATCGGTCTAGGTCCACCTACACTTCTGAAAGTACCTCTAACCTTTATACGATTCATCTCATCAAGTGGGTGGGTGGGTCAGCTGGTTTTTTCCTGATTAGTTTTAACACAGAAAATACTATACAATCAGAATGGAAACTTCGGTTCATTTTGAATCATTATTTTCTCTGGCCCGCCATCTTGAGAAGTTCAAAACAACTCTCATGCAAAGCAATGTTTTCATTGGATCTTATGAGAGTTCCTATTCTGCTTGTTTACTGTGGTTTCAACTTTTTTGGCTAATACTTATTTCTGAAGGTCTCGCTTAGGGTTCTATAGTATCACAGAATAATACAATCAGAAGGGAAACTCCCATAAGAGCCTGTTTGGGACTCTAAAATCATCAAACATCAAAAAAGTCACCTAAATAATTCCGAATCGACAACTCGTCAAAACGCGCTAATCAGAGGCCGCGATTGTTGCACGAGCGAAAATCTCGACTGGCGAAAGACACCCGTGAAAACGCGCCAATCACAGCGCTTCACTACACTTCTGCAGTTTCCCGCGCTTTTCTGCGTTGCCAAATATCGCAGACTAGTATAAATACCACGGGATTCTCAGAATAATTTGTCATTCTTGGCGCACACGCCGACCGAAGCAGCCAATCAACTCTCTGAACCTCTGGACACGGATTCATCTTTACCTGGAATTAATTGCAAGTTCTTTTCAGAACTCTTAGTCAGTGCAATTAATTACCAGTATCCAATCATCTCAATCTCAAGGCCGCGGACGAAGTAGGATTCTCCCGCCAATTCGAAGCTCTCTCTGATTGTGGCGCTATCTAACAGCGTTTGCAAGAACTATTTCGGAAACAAATCAAGTCTATCTCTCTCACTGGTTCCATTCGAGATCTCTTGTACTGCGCTATCTACCAACAAATCCCGTAACTACGAAGCGAACGGAGCCTCTCTTTAAACACTGCGTTGTCATCGGCGTTTGTATCTAAAACAGCCGTTTTCATGGCTTCACGTATCTGAGCGTTTGCCGCTTCTTTGAAGTTGGACCCTTTTCTTCATAAATCTAAATTCTCGTCTTTTTTTATTATTACTTATATTTTTATTCTTTTCGACCACTTCCTGGTTTCCCGCAATAATCGCGGCAGCCGATGCACCTTGGCACTCGGATGACACTCTTTTTTTCATATTGTTTATTGGCCCTTCTGGTCGCACGCTGTAATGCGTAAGCCGGGTCAACTTTGACACCAGGATCCCTAAAATCTCTAATAATAAATTAAGTAAACTTTTTTGCATAAACTCGCGTCGTGTATTAATCATTTTTTTATATTTATTTAAAACTCTTTCCTTCCTTTTCCTATCAGATTGATCTATACGAGAAATCAGGGGGGATTTGAGTTAACAGTACCAATCTGAATCCTTGAACCTTTGCACTCTTTCCAAAACCTAAATTCGATAATCGATATATTATCATACAACCAAACCCACGTATTTTTAACTTCCTTTTTTTTATACCAATTCAAATCATTCAAAGTCTTTATTCTGTCACTTTATGACTGGTCCCTCGGAAAAACAACGTTCTTTTTTTCATTTAGATTTTTTTTTATTTTTATTTTTATAATCTTCTATTCAAAGTCCGCACATTTTTGGTCCCTCGGGCCGGATCTACTCAACGCCTTTAAATACAGTTCAAAAATCAATCGATAATCAAGTCATAGCTATTCAACTCAAGATTCAACAAATTCTCAAATTTCGTCAAAACTTCAAAATCAATTCCAAAGATTACACACTCTGAAAACTCAATCTCAAATCTCTCATATTTTGTTTTATGCCACTGGATCATTATTTCTTTTATGACATGGCGAATCTCCAACCAGAATTAAATCTCAACGTGAATGTTACCAACTTGACACCTCAGCTTATAAAATTAACCACTCTCAAAGCACAACGAGAACGTCTTCAAAATAGAGTTCAAACGTGTTATGATTTAGGATACCAAGCACAAACAAATGATTTAATCAAACCTCAATTTATTTCTCGTTGCTCACGCATTCAAAACTCGATAACCGAATTCGAAAAAATAATAAATGATATTTATGCCGCAGAACTCGAACTAAACCCAGAAACGCTCATTGACCAATTTACTGAGTCATTCGAGTTGTTTGAAGATTTATTTTTTAAAACGATGGAAATTTACGACGCCATGCGTGACCCAACTCCCGCACTGAACTCTAACATTTCTATGGCGGCAGCTATGCCTAACATTACTATGGCGGCAGCTATGCCCACAGCGCCAAAACTTCCTCAAATCCAACTTAGGACCTTTGACGGAACTCTAAACACTTGGCCTGAATTTAAAGCTAACTTTCAATCATTAATTCACAACAATGAATCATTAACCTCCTCTGCTAAATTTCATTATTTACGCTCATCACTCAGCGGACCGCCTCTGGCCTTAGTAAAAGAACTACCAATTACTGATGTAAACTATGCTATAGCTTGGAAATCATTATTCGACAGATACGAAAATAAACGTATGCTAGGAGCTGATCTTCTCAACAAACTACTAGAATTTCCTGTAATCAAAACTGAAAATCAAATGGATCTATCGAAATTTTTATCAACTTTTGGCGAATGCTCTTCCGCTCTCAAAGCTCTTGAAATCCCGGACTTAGCGGATTTTATGACACTTCAACTCGCTCTAAAATGTTTGCCACACAGCATCTACAAAGCATTTGAAAGATCTCGTGATAAAAATGATATTCCTACAAATCAGGATCTACTCACATTTATTCAAACACAGATCAATATTTTGGAATTAATGACGCCCAGAGACATTTCTCAAGCGACAGCTAAAATTCCAACATTTTCTACAGTAAAACCAGCACTCAGACCGCAAGTTTTTGTCTCTGCTGAACTCAACTCAAACAATTCTGATCAGTACAACCATCGCTCAGAAATCAGCACCGTTAAGTGCCCTGCTTGTGATTGCAACCACTCGCTGTACAAATGTCCAACTTATCAAGATCTCAAGGTCACCGATCGCCGATCATTTGTTAAATCTAATCACCTCTGCTTTAACTGCCTGCGAAACAATCATGACGTCAAAAATTGCAAATTGACATACTGTTGTCGTGAGTGCAATCAGCGACACCATACAACATTACATCTGTACTATGATTCTGATCTACCTGAAAATTCAAATCAATCGTCACATGAAAATTCGTCTGATAATAATTCACTAAAAGTATTTATGTCTAATTCAACACCTCACAATAATTACACTTGCCTTTTAGGCACAGCTCAAGTTTTGGTTCAAAATTCATTAGGTCAATATTCACTTGTCAGAGCACTCATTGACTCTGCATCTATGTCATCATTTATCACCGCATCATGCGCAGATAAACTCGGATTAATTCCTGAAGAAGAGACCACAGCTGTCACTGGAATCGCAAATCAACCAGTTCTCAATTTTAAAGGGACAGTTAAATGCTCAATTAAATCGCGATTTGAATCGCACCCAATCTACACCACGGAAGCTAAAGTTTTAGATCAAATTACTTCCAATCTACCCAGCATGGATCTACCTAATTCTCTAAAGCATCCATTCAGAAACCTCAAATTAGCAGACCAAAATTTTAATAAAGCTTCACCTATCGATTTACTTATTGGAGCAGATCTTTACCCGTACATTTACACTGGACGGAAATTTATCATCTCTGAAGATCGACCAGTAGCACTCGAAAGCATCTACGGTTGGGTACTCACCGGAAAATACTCGCACCCGCAACATTCACAGCAAAATTATGCATCAATCAATCTACTCTCAATTAATTCTACAAATTTTCAAAAGTCAATTTTCAGCGACAAAAATCATAATTCATCAGCAAGCATTCAAACTCAACCAATAAAACCGGCACATTCATCACAAGTCAAGCGCCAAACAACTGGCCAATCAAATCACTACAAATCTAATTCTAATCGCAGCAAAGTGCACATGCATTCTTCAACCATGTCCGAGCGTCACTGGAGATCAGCGGAAAAATCTCAAAACAACCATTCAAGTGATCAACTACATTCTCCGTTTTTATTGAAATTATCTAAATCATTTCAAGGCGGCAGTAATGTTTGGGACTCTAAAATCATCAAACATCAAAAAAGTCACCTAAATAATTCCGAATCGACAACTCGTCAAAACGCGCCAATCAGAGGCCGCGATTGTTGCACGAGCGAAAATCTCGACTGGCGAAAGACACCCGTGAAAACGCGCCAATCACAGCGCTTCACTACACTTCTGCAGTTTCCCGCGCTTTTCTGCGTTGCCAAATATCGCAGACTAGTATAAATACCACGGGGTTCTCAGAATAATTTGTCATTCTTGGCGCACACGCCGACCGAAGCAGCCAATCAACTCTCTGAACCTCTGGACACGGATTCATCTTTACCTGGAATTAATTGCAAGTTCTTTTCAGAACTCTTAGTCAGTGCAATTAATTACCAGTATCCAATCATCTCAATCTCAAGGCCGCGGACGAAGTAGGATTCTCCCGCCAATTCGAAGCTCTCTCTGATTGTGGCGCTATCTAACAGCGTTTGCAAGAACTATTTCGGAAACAAATCAAGTCTATCTCTCTCACTGGTTCCATTCGAGATCTCTTGTACTGCGCTATCTACCAACAAATCCCGTAACTACGAAGCGAACGGAGCCTCTCTTTAAACACTGCGTTGTCATCGGCGTTTGTATCTAAAACAGCCGTTTTCATGGCTTCACGTATCTGAGCGTTTGCCGCTTCTTTGAAGTTGGACCCTTTTCTTCATAAATCTAAATTCCCGTCTTTTTTTATTATTACTTATATTTTTATTCTTTTCGACCACTTCCTGGTTTCCCGCAATAATCGCGGCAGCCGATGCACCTTGGCACTCGGATGACACTCTTTTTTTCATATTGTTTATTGGCCCTTCTGGTCGCACGCTGTAATGCGTAAAGGCCCTATTCCACCTGAGACTTTAGTCGCCGGATCTAGCGTCAGCGTCAGGAAGATCAGGTGGAAGAGCGAAGATCCGGGATCTAGCGTCAAGTCGCTAGAAGTAGGATCGAATCCTACTTTTTTGGCTTCTAGTGCAACGTTGAGCTCCCGAGTTTCATCAATATCCCTGTGTCATCTTTAATTCGGCTGAAAACAACCAAGACAACCATCATCCGCGGTTCTTGTTATTATTGTTATTACTTTGTTATTATTATTTTCTTGTTATTATGTTATTACGTGAAAAATTACCGACGATTTCGGTAAACAAATGAGTGGTGAGAGGCACTGTTTGCATCGGTGACGCGCGTCAAGTCGCCTAGGTGGAAGGGAGTTTTCAGCTTCTTGACGCTAGATCCGGCGACAAAAGTCTCAGGTGGAATAGGGCCTTAAGCCGGGTCAACTTTGACACCAGGATCCCTAAAATCTCTAATAATAAATTAAGTAAACTTTTTTGCATAAACTCGCGTCGTGTATTAATCATTTTTTTATATTTATTTAAAACTCTTTCCTTCCTTTTCCTATCAGATTGATCTATACGAGAAATCAGGGGGGATTTGAGTTAACAGTACCAATCTGAATCCTTGAACCTTTGCACTCTTTCCAAAACCTAAATTCGATAATCGATATATTATCATACAACCAAACCCACGTATTTTTAACTTCCTTTTTTTTATACCAATTCAAATCATTCAAAGTCTTTATTCTGTCACTTTATGACTGGTCCCTCGGAAAAACAACGTTCTTTTTTTCATTTAGATTTTTTTTTATTTTTATTTTATAATCTTCTATTCAAAGTCCGCACAGAGCCAATGGAAACAAGATTTGGAATTTACTGGCACAAACTGGCAACTGTGCCTACTCACTTCTCAAGATGGCGGACATGCTTTTTCAGGCTATACAACCAATCACAACTCGGCCAGTTGCCGAAGATCTGCCGAAGATTGCCGAAGATGCTCACTTTCGAACATGGCGGCCCGAAGTAAAGAATGTTTCAAAATGAATTAGAGTTTCCGTTCTGATTAGAGTATTCTGTGATAGTATTGTCTTGTTAAATTCAGTTGATTGCAGATTATTGCATTTCATCTGCCAACCGTAATTCTTATTTCTACTGCTTGGAAATGAAAAGTTCAGAAACTTTGCTAAGCTAACGTCAAAAATTATGGGAGACTATTAAAGTAAGTAATTCATAGAGCTCGAAGGGAAATCTAGCGTGAAAGTAAAAAAAAATTGAAATAAACGGCAAACCGGCATACCAACCTTGAGAGGCCGTCTCTCTCCGGGAACTTCTTCTCTCCCCTTCATCCCTAAATCTAAAACTTGGTGTCGACGTCATCAGAACTTTGGAATAATAACTTTTGTTTTAGTTTTTCATTGAACACAAAATAAGCTGAGGTAAACCTAACCAATATACCAACCATGATTCGAAAGAATCTATGGCATGCCGAGTAAATTGTGTGAGCAGCTGTTCATCATCATATATTCTGTCACGTGTACACAATTATTTTGAACTTCAATGTAATTACTAAAAATATAGTGAAGAATGGCGGGCCTTCTACAAATTCTAGAATCGGATAGACCAAAAGCGTCCTCCCAAAGTAGAATAATCAGGGAAGACTCCAAAGCTAGATGTCATCGGTATCTAAAAGACCTTTCTGATCAAATCTCTCTGTTGAAAATCAGGCTGCTTATAGCTCTATCCCAGAGCTGCCGATTTGCGTAGATTTAATTACATTTTGAAATTCACCGAAGATTCCACCGGTTGAGAAAAGATTACAGAGTTTAGTTCAGTGTATGACTGTAATGCACGAAAAAAATAGCGTCTTTTATCTTTTCTCAACCGATATATTTTAATTGATTAACAGCGTTTATACCGATCGAGAAAATATTATAGATCAGAGTATTTTCGTGCATTACAGTCATACATTGAATTGAACTATGTAATCTTTTCTCAACCGGTGGAATCATCGGTGATTTTAAAAATCTCATTAAACCTACGCAAATCGGCAGCTCTGCTATCCTATCCCTTGGTATTAATTGACACCATTGGCGGATACGGGGGGGGCGAAGGGGTCGAACGCTGCCCCCGTTCGGCTAAAAAAGGGGGAAAAGGAGGGGGGAGGAAAAGGGAGAGGAAGAGAGAAAAAAGAAAAGGGGGGCAAAAATCCCAAGTTCCCCCCCCCCCTCCCCCGTTCGCAAGGGCTGGATCCGCAAATGATTGACACTATCCAAAATGCGTCAGGCGCATGCGAGGCGTTCTGTGCAAGCGTTGTCACATACACGAGCATTATCAGGCGTTTGATATTGTCGAAGGTAGATCAGTGGCGTAATCTTAGGGGGGCATGACCTTTTTGCCCCTCCAATATTTGAGAAGGGGGGGCAAAGTATCATTTTGCCCCCTCAATAATTTGATGAAAAAGAGGAGGGAAAAAGAGGGAGGAAGAAAAGAAAATACGGAAAAATACAACAAAATAAAGAAAGAAAGGAATAATTACAGGAACCGAGAAGCGAAAATTGGCAAGAATAAGTGGCTCTATTTTACCCTGAAACTGCGCTTAAAGTAAATCTAAAGTGAAAAATTCCTCTGTTGTCAATGAAATGAAGAAAATATACATTGAGTCTATACTAACTTCTGTTCTGTCGGTTTGTTATTTTTGAAAGATTCAATTGCTTAAAATATAGTCTGAGAGAGCCCTTTGTTCAAATTTTCCCGGGGGAATACCCCCACCCCCAGATCCCCTATTACTGGAAAGTGTCCTCCCCCCCCCCCCCAGATTCCCCAAAGTATCGGACTGTTTGCTACCCCCTCCCCTCAAAAAGAATTTAAAATTTTACGCCACTAAGTGGAACATTACATTATTTTACTGCAGTTTTAAATTTCCAGATAACTTCTAACCGTGAGGAACAGTTTCCCAAAGCCTAGAAATATCACCTTCATAAATAAGCTGGAAGTCTAACTGAAAATTTCCCTTTTTGCCTGAGAAATGAAGAAAATAAACGTAAAATCAATATTTTTAATTTGTTTAAAGAGGTTGATCCAGCTCCCATAAGGAATGGGCTATCGGCAAAAAAATTTCATATTTTCAGAATCAATAGAACTCGTCAAGACGCGTTCAACGATGGCCAGTTTTTTAATTTTGGTCAACTGGTAAGGGGGGGAGGGGGTCCAAACTCAAAACCTTCAAAGTCCCATAACTTTCGCCCAAATCAATATTTTGACTTGTACTTTGCGCCAAAAGATTTGTCTTAAAAAGAACTTTCGATTGATGTGTATGAAAATTAAATTATACAAATTTTAAACCAATTTTTTCAATTTTTACAATTTTTCCAACTTGAAATTTTTGGTTTTTTGAGCCTGAAAAATACGCACAACGGGTTGAGGAGAATAAAAAACTATGGGAATAAAAGTCAAAGCTATGCTCTTTTGAATGGCACAAACCGCGATCCGGGGAAATGCTCCGTTCAAAAGTTATAAGCGCCTAAAGTTGCGCACCTCCAAAATCACGGTGCGTTCAGCGAGGGTGACGCGCGCCATTGAAAACATGCACTGAACGCACCGTGATTTCGGAGGTGCGCAACTTTAAGCGCTTATAACTTTTGAACGGAGCATTTCCCCGGATCGCGGTTTGTGCCATTCAAAAGAGCATAGCTTTGACTTTTATTCCCATAGTTTTTTATTCTCCTCAACCCGTTGTGCGTATTTTTCAGGCTCAAAAAACCAAAAATTTCAAGTTGGAAAAATTGTAAAAATTGAAAAAAATTGGTTTAAAATTTGTATAATTTAATTTTCATACACATCAATCGAAAGTTCTTTTTAAGACAAATCTTTTGGCGCAAAGTACAAGTCAAAATATTGATTTGGGCGAAAGTTATGGGACTTTGAAGGTTTTGAGTTTGGACCCCCTCCCCCCCTTACCAGTTGACCAAAATTAAAAAACTGGCCATCGTTGAACGCGTCTTGACGAGTTCTATTGATTCTGAAAATATGAAATTTTTTTGCCGATAGCCCATTCCTTATGGGAGCTGGATCAACCTCTTTGATGGCATTTGTATGCAATAACATTGCTTAAAATAACGTCTGAGAGAGCCTGAATTTTCAAATTTTTCCGGGGGGACCCCCGGACCCCCCTCTCTCACTGCAGGGTGTCCCCCCAGACCCTCCATAGTACATCTCTCAAAAGTTGGTTTGCCCCCCCAATAGAAATCCCAAGTTTACGCCACTGAGGTAGATTGCGCTTTATATTCCTGTTTCGTTTACCAGTATCGAACTTAAAATAAATCCCTTTGGTGCAATTTAAGGTCGTTTCTTGGACTCAAGATTCCTCAAGTAAAAGTTCATCAGTGCTGTATTTATTCCTTTGTGTATAGGTTTTAAACCTTTACTACTTCACTGAAACTCGTGAGCCTTATTCACTTGAGAAATCTAGAGGGGGATAAAAAAGGAGAAAAAAATCTCTGAATTACTTAGGTACACCCTTTTTTCCTTGGAATAAAAGTAGGTAATTAAAGTTTACGGACCCACCTGCTGTTGAGAAAGGATCGGGTCTCAATTGCAAATGAGCTCGGCATGGATTGAGAGCGCAGATTTCGGGCAGTAATCCTGATGCCTGAAAGTACTTATTCTTACTTTCTCCTGTTTCCTTTCGAGTTCGTATCAAAACATATTATTGTTATACATCCCAACGATCGTCTTACATCGCGGACAGGTATGTGTGACAGTTTTGCATGATTTGAGAACAAAAGGTACCCATGCAAAACAACAACACCTGTGCAGAAGTAAGCATATATTAGTTTGCATTGATATTCTTCAAAATTAAAACAACGGTTTTAAGCTCAACAAGGAAGCTTAAGCGAATCCAACAATCTGGCAACTGCGTAGGTTTTCCATCCATTTGAATGTAAATCGATAGTTACAGGGACTTGCAGCACCGTGATGGCTAATTGATTATTTCTCATGCAATAAAATGGGAAGAATGCACTGTTGCCAGATTATTGGATCTGCCGATTAAAGGGAGTAAGATTACTGACTGTAAGTAATTTCAAATGTTGGAATAAGAAAAATGTGCTCGGCCAAAGTATAAAATGTAATAACGTAGTTTATTTGTTTTCCAAAATATATGCTCTCAACGTGTCCTTACTGATACTCTCGTGGAAAAACTGTCGGAATACAAAATGAAAAGAACAAAATTTCAAGAATGAAAAAAGAAAACACGGATGAGTAAATAATATAACTTAAAACAACATTCCTACCTTACTTACCTACCCTATTAAAGTTAACAAACTGCAAGACACCGCAGGAAAGCAACCGACGCTGATCGAAACTTCTGTGAGTGTGTGTAAGTTGCACACTGGACAAAGAACTTGCACAGGATAGGGTCCCAGCGATGTGTCTAATCCAATGGTCCCTGGTTTCAATTAAAACATGCAAAGCACAGTGCAGAATAAAATGCGCAGCAAAAAATTGACGTGCAAATTCTGTTTGGTCTAAAAATCACAAGTACATATTCCCAGTCCTAGAGGATATTCTTCTTTTTAGCGGACCGGGGTGATCCTGATCCGCTAAGGAATCTCCACATTTCAGAGTTGCCAGATTTCAGGAAAATGTCAGTAGATTTGCCGTAAGGATGAATGTAACATCCTCTGATATTTCCCTAAAATCTGACAACGCTGATCCATTTTTTGTTCAGTTCATTGCGGTTCGGGAGTTTGTTATTTAATGTGTGGAAAAATGGTGTAAATTAAATCCAAACTTCAATTCTAGAAATGCGTCAATGGGGCAGTTGCAAGGGTCTGAAATTTTGTGTCTTTTATAAAGAATATTGTAGTTTTTGATGAGCTGAGAACAATGGTGACTTTGGTTTTTTCCCAAGTGTCCCGGTTTTGGAGATACACACGTGTAAAGTATTAAAAAATCGTGTGTGTAGTGACGTCACTACGCGGAATCCCCATTTAAAACAATGCATTTTGGGCCAAAATCTCATCTTCGGAGCAATGGGACTTAATCAGAGACCAAAGGCATCTTTGTCCTCAGCTCATCAAGTACTTTTATTTTCTTCATAAAAAACACAACAGTTCAGACCCTTGCAACTGCCCCATTCAAATGTATACGTATCAAAGATTACAATTTGAACCTTTTAACATTTTTGAATCTCTCTTAATGAAAGTAATCTATCGTCATTGGCGGAAACGGAGAGGGGGGGGGGGTCGGCCAAAAAGAGGGGGAAGGAAGGGGGAAGTAATGAGAGTAAAAAGAAAAGGGGGATAATTCGGGGGGGGGACAAAAACCCAAGTCCCCCTCCAGTTCGCGAGGGCTGCGGATCCGCCAATGTCAATCTTGGAAGTATATGGGAACAGTCACAGTGGAACCAGTGTTGCCAGATTGAGGGTAAAAAGCCGTATCGTCCCCCATTTAAATCAATGTAAAACGTGCGGCTTTTTCACCCCAATCTGGCAACACTGCAGTGGAACACTTACTAAAGATGATGATCGGAGGTTCCAGGATGCGGTCGTCTTTCTGACCGAAGGTAGGTTTAGCAGTTGCAGCGCTGATGAATCTTAGAACCTCGCCTGTAATCAAACCGTCCTAATTCTTTAATTTTTGCAATCCCTTTTTCATTATGTTCAATTTGTATGAAAAAGCAGAGGTCCAGCAAAACGAATCGACCGTAGTAAAAGTGTTCCATGAAATTCCACGACCAAAATTCAGTAGATTTTTCTACGAAATTATATGGAATTCTACCAACCGTTTATGAGATTTCATACGATTTTCCATGTAATTTCATGGAATTCCATGGCCCACGGAATTTTGGTCGTGGAACTTCCCAGAACACTCATACAGTACAAAGGGGAATTTAAGTGAGCAGAATGTCTGAATTTGAATTTTGAAATAGAATAGGCCGAAATAGTGGGGGGGGGCTGTGGGGAGGGCTATCCCCCCTAGAGGTCCATCAAGCAGCGTTGCCAGATTCTGCTGCTTTTTCTATGTGTTATTATGGGAAAAGCCGCAATGGGCAACTGCCATCAAGCAGTGGCGTAGCGTGCAATTTGGCAACATTGTACCTAATGATTCCATTTAAACTCATGAAAAATATCGAAATATTGGGTGTTCGGTGAACACTTTCGCATTCGACCTTTTACATGGGTTTAAATGTACACATTACGACGTTGCCAATTTGCACGCTACGCCACTGCCATCAAGGCCCCTCCAGAAAATTTTGGAAACGAAAAACGTTTAGCCATTTGGCCATGTGAGTCGGCAGTTTGGCACTAGAGTCCCTTGATGGAAATATTGTATAGGGAGTACCGACACGACGCTTTATGCATTTTGACAGGAGTCGATTTTGTCGACCGCGTGAACACATTCAAAGGTTAAGTACGACAGTGGACCAGTGGTGGACTGGCGGATTTGCCGGTATTCCGGTCCGTTCCCATACGTTCCTCTACGAATCGACTCCTTTCGTGTGGAGCCTTCGATGTCGTCGACTCCTGCTCGACTCCGTGAGAGCCTAAAACCAACGACCAATCACAACTCGTTGAGCTCGTGTCGGTACTCCCTATACAATATTTCCATCAAGGGACTCTATTTGGCACATCCCAAAAATCTCAGCTCTCGTAAAGAATTCAAGGAACAAAAACAAAAAGGTTTTCAATTACAGAATGTGTTTTCCCTCAAAGTTTGCCTGGATTTTAAGGGAAAAAGGGTCATCAAGGAGCTCGATGGTCGGAGTTTTCAGGGATCAAACGCATGAGAAAAAAACGGGGGGGAAAAAAAAGTTATCAGTTTTTTGCCACCACTCAGCGTCGCAGACCCCCCCCCCCCCAAGAAAAATGTCCAGATTTAACGAGATTAAGCTGAAACAAATACGTGCAGCAATTGAGCGCAGTGGCGTAACCACACATTTTTCAAGGGGGGGGGGGGGGGAGGAGGCCGCAGGGAGTCGTAAGGTTAACATTTGGTAATTAATTTCTCTGAAAGCGTAAATAATGACCTTTTTAGGCCAACATTTTGAGTCAGGGGATTGGGGGGAGGTAGACCCCGAAAAAAAAAAATAATCCACCTGTAATGTGGGTGGGAGTAGTTTTCACATTAAACGCCATGGAGTATCCAACCAAAGTCTTCTTTTACTCCTCCTCTTTCTCTTCATTGCTTTTATTTTTGTTGAACCATGGTTGAGCCGTTCATGTCCTCACCCCTTTTTTCTCTTAACTAGCCGCGGCCGTGAAAACCTGCAATCAGCTACCAATCAGAGCTTGTCGGGTAGATTGCTTTACTCCCTACACACTGTTAAAATTCACATGTTTTACAACGATACTAATGCCAGGAAATACATAATTTGGCCTAAATAGCAGCGTCGCGTACAATCTGGCAACGTTGTTTAGTCCATTTAAACTCAAGTAAAAAGTCGAAGCATTACCTCTAATCTATACTTTATAAAGATTTATGTGTACAAATTACAGCGTTGCCAGATTTCACACGACGCCACTGGGCCCAAAGCCGAATATCTGGCAACACTGAATAATAGCAAAGCTGCTACAGGCAGCCATTCAAATGCACACGCTGCCTCTTTTATTGTTACATTTCTTGATGGAAAGGTCTTTTTACCTGAATCACCAAGAGAATCATTATTTATTTTTCTTTTATCCATCGAAGGTAGACTGTGAGTACGTTTCAGGCGCGGGGAAAATTAAACTCGTGCATTATATCCTTGGAGGCTTATTGCTTTCTCTTTCTTTGTGATAGGAAAAGTTTATCTGGCATTTACCCTTACTTAAATTCACTAAGTTTTTTCTGTTTGTTAATCTAAAATTCATCTTATCTCAATCATTTTCATATATCTTTGAGAAAAAGTGGGACCGTATTTTTCTTACAAATAAGAATGAATTCAAATTTTTTTTTAGGTATAAGTCAAGTTTTACAATCATTTCTATAGCGACGAAGATCTCATTAGATCAGCTCGCGCAATGTGGCAACAATAAAGACAATAATGGACTCCCTCCAATTAATTTAGATTTTTTAATTAATTTAGATTTTTTTTTTTTTAGACCTCCGTAAAATAATAATAATCGATTCTTTGGTGAGGCATTGGTTTAAATATACAAGCACAGTTGCCAGATTGCACCAGAGATGAGATATGGCAAGTCCTATCCCCGCCTTGTTAGAAAGCCGTTAATCGACATTTCGTAAAAAACGCCTTCAAATTGGCCGTGATACAATACGGCGTACCACCTGGTGGACCATTTTTCGTTAACATCGCTGTTACTGCTGTTAGTGGTTCCAAGTTTTCGACATTTCAATCTCCTGATTAGATTAAGTGATTCTTATACATATATTATTCTCCTTGAGCGTTTCAGATATTTTCAAAAATGGATCCAAATTTTTATAGAAGGTCTCAGAATGGATCTGAATAATCCTTATGCATTTATTCTGTAATATCTTGATTTTGTACATGAATTTCAAACCCTCATATTACTAACTTCTCAGCGATTTGGAATATTTCAGAAAATTTCCAATGAAATCAATAATATTCCATTCCCTTGATTGGAACGGCTCTTTTTTTAATTCTTACACAAATTTTCTAAGGAATCCAGTCTAGATTAATTCCAAACGAATGGAAATGGTGTTTAAAATAAAGGATGCACTTAGAATTTGATTAGAAGTCAACCTCTTTCTTAGGTCAGCTCATGATAAGAACACTGCCTCAAAAGGATTGCTCCCCATACTTCAAATCAAATTAATCAATTGACTTGGTGGTTGATACAAATAAGCCGAAAATTTAGGATTCTGCTACGGCCCAGTTTGATTGCGAATTTCTCACCCCTCGACTGTTCATGCTTGCCCCATTCTTCTCAACAAAGTTCCTTATGCGTTATGATAAGATTGATAGTTAAATTGATGATCACAGGCGCTCAGATGTTCTTTTTCTTATTATTTATTTGAGACAGACTCTCCAGTAATGGGGCTATTGCACACTTTTGCTATAAGCGATTTAATAGTCAATTATGGCGTAAAAACCTCTACAAATAACGATGGTGGCACTGAAAACTTCCAAAATCCACTCCTAAACTCAATAAACGCAGTTATTTGCGCGAGGGTAATGGTGGCCGAAGGCACTAACAATAGGAGATTCCTATCTTAATTTCGTCACTCTTTCTATGTTGACAAGGATGATTCACAGAGTAATTAGTCATCAGAGTGATGATCCACATCTGATGAATGGTGCCACAACACCTAGTGACACCGGTGTCAAATGAAAGTAGTCTCTTATTGGTCACTTCTTGATGGAGTTTCAGAATTGTTAGATGGGAATCTCCCATTGTTAGTGCCTTCGGCCACCATTACGCTCGCGCAAATAACTGCTTCTATTGAGTATAGGAGTGGATTTTGGAAGTTTTTAGTGCCGCCATCGTTATTTGTTGAGGTTTTTACGCCATAATCGACTATTAAATCGCTTACAGCAAAAGTGTGCAATAGCCCCATTTTAAGGGATAATCTAAAGAGTCAATCAACAAGAGCTTCAGTTATTGGAGGACACTCCAAAGGAAAAGCAAGGATCTCAAGGAGTGTATCGGACATAGGCGGATTAAGCAGTGGCGCCATTTCAGGGAAGCAAAAAACTGATGACTTTTTCTTTGCTTCCCAAGTGCTTGATCCCTGATGATTCTACCCATCAAAGCTCCTTGATGACTTTTTTCCCTTACAATTTGGATGAATTTTGTCTTTGACAACCTCTTTGTTTTTGCTCCTTGAATGCTCCATGAGAGCCGACATTTTGGGGTACACCTAATGGCAAGGACAAATGGCTAAACGTTTTTTGTTTCCAAAATTTCCTGGGGGGGGGGGGGCTTGAGGGCTAACCCCCAATTCCCCATATGCAGTATCGGACCATAAAAATCACTCTTAAAAATTTCAATTTCAAGATTTTTAAAGGAAGACTTTCATGAAAATGAGGACAGCAAGGTTCAATTGAGCTGACCAAGCCATTGAGCCTTTTTGAAAAAGGCTTCACAGGAAATGCATGGTCTGAGAGTACAGGGCAAAGTACAGAGGAATTTTTTTTTCCTCCGCTGATGCTTTCAAACCAAAAAGGAGTTGAGAGTGAAAGACACCGATATCCAGTAATAATTTCCATAAAATTTATTCAATTCGAACATAAATCTCATGACAAAAAAATAAAGATTTCCTAACATAATAGAACTTAAAAGTAAACGAAGGGAATAAGAATATCGATAAACAAAAGTACAACTCCTTTAAAAACATTGAAAGGAAACTTTCCTGTGAAAGAAAAAAAAAAAAAAAAAAAAAACATCATTTTTGGAGCACCGTCTCCAAAAGATTGAAAAACAGAGAATTGAATTACAAGAAAACTTTGCTTTCAAAATGAGTTGTACATACATTACTCTCATTAATTATCATTACAGCTCAAAAGGTGTAGTACTTATCTGAATAGCCTAAACAGCTATCTCATCATTGAAGCAGCAAAGAAGGTCTTTCAAGGATGGCAATAAAGAAGAAATGTTAACTTTAAAACCTTCCAAAATATCATTCGTTGAAAATAACTTATGCGATGAAAGTTCAACATCTAAAAAAACCACAGAAAACTTGCATCATGCCCAGGAACTGCATTGAAAGATAGCAGTATAGATTACACAGTTTCAACAAATTAAACAATCAAATTAGGTAAGTAGAATTATCAGGAATGATTTTTTCATTAGAATAATCAAAATTCAGGAGCTTGGATTCAGCATCGTACAAACATTAGAAACTGAACATTAATACTAACAGAAAATTGTATTTATAATTTTTGACAGCAAGCAGAGGGGGTGGGGTGGGGGGGGGAGTGCCAGAGAATGTTACCTTGTAACAATTTTTTGACGAGAAGGAAAGAAAACAGATAGGTCTCAGAGAAGTCATGAGGAATTGTGATGAATGATAATTTGAGACAAAGCTCACTAATTTCACTACAGATTATTAGTGTGGAAAATTTGGGTTGAATTGCACAAGAAAAAAAAACCGATAGTTCTGAAGGTATTGATTTTAAAATTTTGCATTTTACAATTATCCTACGATAGGTGATTTGAAAAAGAAAAGTTATAAACATGGCAGAATACAGTAGCACAACAAAAAATTCTCTATTTCTCTCTTTTTTCCACCAAAACATGTACGTTAGACAAGGATGGTTAAATGATATCATACCATTTTCACATCCATTTCCAAAAACAGTAAAAACACACACATACATTCAAAGGAAAGATAAGAGAGACGGAGGGAAATCCTGGTTGTGTTACTGTGGAATAAATGTTTCAGAAAGAAACCAATCCCCATTAAAAACGACTTGAAAGCCAATTTGATTTTAAATTAGGTCTGAAAGCAGTCACCTGAACTAAAATATTTGTTTTTCAAAAATCTTTTTAAATTTAACAAAAGAAGAGAGAGATAAGAAAATAAAGGAAACAAAACAAGAGAAAGAGAGTACAAAATTGCAAATGCAGAAGCGTTGGATGAGATAGATATAAAAAATTATTCTTAAACTAATATGGCAATTTTAAAGATGAGCTCCAAAAAAGGGATAGTTAAATTTGACAACCAGTTAAAATTTTCTACATTTTTCATTTGATTAGATAAACAGTGCCAAGTATCACATTGATAAAATTTACTTAAACTTTATCTTTTGATTCAAGGCAATAAAAATAGGTACAGGAGTAATTAGTTGAGTTGTCAGAAAGATTAGAAATACTTTCATTCTCTAACTATCGGATGGAAACAGTAGCAGACAAGATTAAAAGGTGGATGAGTTCAAGAAAATTTTAACTACATACATATGGTCCACGTTACCAAGGTAGGTTAGAGATTGCATAAAATAGCAAGGCAAAACATCACCTTTCACAGCAAAACCCAGGACAAAATATTTTTTTTTTTATAAAGAAATGAAAATACAAGGAGCTTGCAACGCACAGATTTCATCAGTGGAGCAGGGCAACATTTTAGAACAGAGTGGTGGTAGTGAAAGTAACAAAAAAAAAAAATAATAATAAAAAATAAATAAGTTCATGCCTGAAAAATCAATTAGTCCATAATATTCCTAAAACTCACACATTTGAAATTAGACCCAACGTTTTGAGATACACTATCCACACATAAAAGTTAGTCGGAAATTTATAAAAATCAAATTCACTTTATTTGTTTTGCTTTTGCTACTTTATACAGAACAGGTCTCCCATTCATTTTCTTTTGATGAATACAAGAAACTTATCAATAAAAGAAAACCATGTGGCACTGGGTAGTCAAAGATTGTATAGAAAACAAGGGGGGAGGGGGATTGCCAGAATCAAAGCAAAAGAATTTAACAATTAGTACAAGTTTTCAGCAATAAAATTGGGTGGGTTGAAACAGAAAGATAACATTGAAATGGAACATTCTTCATTTTAGAAGTAATAATGACAGCCTGTTCACTGAATTCCATTGATTTTACCAAATTATTTTTTTATTTTTTTATTTTTTTATTTTATTTTTTTATTATTTTAAAGGAATTATTGAAGCAATCAGATTGATAGTTCATAAAAAAAAAAGAAAAAAAAACTATAATGTCCAAGGAAAAAGGACCCAAAATCCCAAGATATCTTAGGTCCAAAAATCATGAATTTCAAAAATACACTGAAATTCTTACAGGCATTTAACTAGTATATAGTAACAAGAGTGGTGAGGCAAAGAGTAAATTCTATTAGGACTAAATCTATAAGGTGGACTTCCTTTGCTAGAAGATAACTTAGAGGAATAAAGATGGAGTCAAAATAGACTGAAATGATGCCCATTTAAAAAAATTGCACTTAATGATAACTGATGGAAAAGAGGACACCTGCGTAGCTAAAAATCTAGAGCTTGCAGTTAGTTCAGATGAGGAGACTAGCAGACTGAATAAATTCTTAAAGCTGACTTAAAACAAGGCAACAGATATAAATTTACTATATAAGTTCAAATAAAATCATGATTGACAGTAAAGGAGACAAAACTCAGACACCAGTTGATTGTTCATAATCCTTTAACTAGTATCAGCTTTGAAGTGTCACACAGCACTATTAAACCAAAAGTAATGCCTAATCAATTTACGTTTTATCTTTTCCGCTAGAAGTACAAAACCAGCCAGTTCATCTATAATCTTTGGTACCAATTGAAAGTTTACGTTCTTTCTAACACCAAAGAAAATTTCGATGCGAAAAAAACAAAAATTCAAATCACCTTTGTTTTACTTCAAAATTTTAAATACATAAATTTTCCAATTTTGCCAAAGATTATAGGTTGACTCAACTTTCACATCTCGAGTGAATCATACTCCGACACAATAATTCATCAATTTCTGCTGTTCTCCTCATCCTATGTAAATTCGGACTTATTTTGAGCTATCGTTAATTCTGAAATCATTGAAAAAACACATGAGTTTAGACTTAAGAAGAAATATTGGACGATCATGCTTAGATGCATAAAAATAATGAACTTAATAGAAAGAATAATTATTTATATTTTTTGTTGGAGTAAAGTAAAACAGCGAGGAATAAAATGGAATAAGTCTGAAAAAAGAGCACCTCTTAAACAAACAAAAATGCAGAAAATGAGGAACTGAAAGTTCAACATGGATCTCCGACCACTAAAAATGGCAGAGGAAGAAAGCTTGGCGCAGTAGCATAAGCAGTATTTGGGTGAAATATTTCTGATTAATGAATTTTTCTGAGCCAGTTGAATAAAAATTCATGGCTAAAATTATGAGGTCACTCTTTGAGCAGAATTATGCTCCTAAGAAATGAGATAAAAAAGCCTACTGTTAGATATGAAGCAAAGTCAGATGGTGCACAGGGTTGAGGATAAGATTTAAAAGGAAGGCAGTACATACAAATACCACATTTCCTCAACGAATATAAGACAAAAAAGAATTGCGAAATTAGCTGAAACAAGCATCCACACTCAAGCATGGCTTCACCTTTCACTAATTACTCCTATTCACCAAATTTCAAAAGATTAACTGTAGGAAATTTGAAAATCAAACGCGCATTCTGACCAAAACCGAGCACTTTATTGAAAACTGCGATAAATTCTGATTCATTCAATTCAAGAAGTGGTCCTCTTTTCAACTAGTCTGATTTGAAACATTCACAACTAAAAATTATGTACTTTTCACTCAAAAGGAAAAATGTCACAACTTAATTTTGGCTTCGACTCATGAGGTCCCATTGACTTTGTTCCAATAAATTTACTTGGCAATTTAAAGTATGTGTTTACAGATATAAAAAAAAATAATGTCTTGCTTTGAATATTAGTGGCTATTTCTGGGGGAAACAAAAAGCTTACATAAAATTTACCATGGTTGGGAAAAATAACAGTTTGAATAATTGTATTCATTAAATTGGGACTTTATTCAACGTAAATAATAACAAGTATGCTAAGCGAATATATGGTAATAATAAAAACATTAATTCATGAATACACGTAAAAATATATAAATGTGGATGAAATGTGTTTCGGTAGAGGAATTATTTTGATGCTCTAAAAATAATTTGCATTAAGCGCATTCAGCTCTGCAGGCGCAGTTGGCAACTTAGACCATTTAGGCTTTCCACTTGATTAACAACCTTCGCGATAGGATCCAATAACCACTTTGCAGTTCGGGCAATGATGAGTAGTTGATTCGAATGAGCTAATACAATAAGGTAAGCAACTGCACAGCCAAAACCTGAAATTTATAGAAGAAATTGGATCATTAATGACTGTAAAATTTCAAAGAGGTATTTACGACAACAGTAGAAAGTTTGTTCCGGAAATCTTTAGCCATTATCTCCTCTGGCGCATATTTGTTGAACAGTTGCACAACAAGTGTTCAAACAAGATGACTCCCACATCCACACATACACTGTTATGTATTAGTAGTATTTAATGAATAATAGTAAATACTATGGAAGCTTTATATTAGCTTCTTCAAAGTAAGTAAAAGTAATATGGTTTAAACTTTGCTCTCAATAAAACTATCTGTTAAACTGATCTTCTTCTACCCTTGCAATAGAGAGATCCAGAAGCGCACCGAAAGTTTCTTCATCTCTCTCTTTTCTCCATTAAGAAACTTATGTTAGACAAGGATGGACAAGGGGATAAAACCCCCTCTTTCTGTCCTTTTCCTACTTATAAATTCAAATGGGAAATGAGAGAGATAGAAGAGATCCTGGTTGCGCCAGTGGAGAGATCAATCAAACTGATCTTCTGCCGCCCTATCACTAAAATAGCGCAGGCATCGCGATATTGACTTGACTCAAGCAGGGTTGCCCCTTTAGCATGATTTTCATGAAATTTCAAAATTCAACAATGAATCTACCTGTGGCTAAGTAGATTGCAAATTAGAGTCTTTCCATGTGATATTGTCATAGTGCTTAACTGAACTGTTTGATCTTTCTAACCACCTGTGGATTCACCATTGAATCTTGAAAATCCATGAAAATACACCAAATGGCAACCCTGGACTCAAGGTCTACTTGAACAGGTCAGTTCCGTTACTCTGTAGTCATAGTGACCAAATTGGGAAACCATGTTATCCAAACGAGTGTTCGATTCCCGATTTGGTCAAGTCCCACTACAAGCATAGGCACAGAGCAAAAGATTACATAGTGCTATCGGACTGACTTGTTTAAATGCACCAAACATTTTTCATGTTCTTCAGCTTTTTTTCCTTCAAAATACTTGAGATTAAGATTTTCCAAAAACTGTGACAAAGCTTTCAAAAACCACACAGACACTCTCAACTACACCCAAGTCTCGCCGATGACAGTTACTTGATGAGAAAGTACAATTCCTTGATGGACCTCAAAGAGCAACTTTTTGCCAGGTGTCAACAGTTTTTTGCAATCTAGAAACAACTGCACCGACTTCGAACAGGTGTTCCAAGATGCAAAGCAAATTGAAAGAATTGGGGGTACGTAGAGAATGATGAATGTACAAGTGGAATGAAAAAAGACCAGGGTCACTTACTGACCTGCCCAGCAATGAAAGTACACTGTATCATGGACAATCTATTTTTAGTATATGACAAATCAAATTATACAGCTAAATTTTTGAATTTCTAGTAGTTAATCTTAATTTATATTAATAAAAATTGATGATCTGGGCACGAAAGAAGAAGAAGGAAAAAAACGGTCGTATTTCAAAGCTTGATTTTTAAACTTATAGACATGTATATGGACTGAAGAACATTTTTTAATTAAATTTGGATAAAATCTACTTAATTAAATCTATATTTGAATTTTTGATGCCCTGGTAATGCAGATATACAGCATACATTTTACAATTGAAGACTTCTTCGGAAGACAGTGGGTGTGCTCTTGCTCTAAGGTCTTGATTTCAAATTGTTATTGCGTGAAACTTTGATGAGGAAAACTGGGTGGTCTTAATTATGTAACAATTAGAGCGTAAAGTCAAATCTTCAGATGACTGAGGGAACCTAATCCAACACTTCTTCTTCACAAAATGAGCTTTTGAAGTCAGGTTTTTAGAGCACAAGCTCATCCACTATTTTAGTATCCCTTTTACCAAAATAGTCTTCAATTAGACATACAATGCGTTAGCAAAACTAATCAAACATAGATGAGCTCGATTCCACAGATGTTCAAAAGGATTAGATGATCAGGAATGTAAGTTGGGACTCAACAGTCTTTTCAGAAAAATTAAAACAAGTGAAACAATTCTTCGAAACTAAAAGGAAAAAAGAAGGACAAAAACTCACCCTGTCAGAAACATGGCAAAACAACATAAATGCGCTAGACAACTTGGACCTGTGGTTGTACTGGTAATAATATCGGCACTACAGTTGGGGCATTTCACATGAGCTGGTCCTGCTCCCAACGATGTGAACACCACTTCTGTCCCTGAAAAAGAAAAATTCCCAGCGCAAATTTAGGGCCTACTCATTTTGTATTTTTAGAAAGAAATAATGGCAACAATTTATTCTTCGACCAAGGCTTTCATTTTCATACTAAATTGATAGTTATCATTAGTCCTATCTGTTGTGGAGGCTGAGCTGGAAGAAAGAGCAATAGCCTAAATGGTGTAAATAGCAGTCCTACTTCCAGAATTAGAGCTTTTGAAAGGGAAGGGTTATCTTCCAGAACCTTAAAACATTACTTAGCTTCCGCTGAGGTACGCGTTGGCACCACAACTTTTAGTACGTACCACCGAGAGGTCGAAGCACTAGCACCTCAATAACTTGTTTGACAACATGGTGTAATTCCTGTCATCTGACTGAA
Organism: Trialeurodes vaporariorum; assembly: GCA_011764245.1. Lineage (NCBI taxonomy): Eukaryota > Metazoa > Arthropoda > Insecta > Hemiptera > Aleyrodidae > Trialeurodes > Trialeurodes vaporariorum. The sequence goes on from VMOF01000002.1 coordinate 74,365,285, forward strand.
CCTAAGCAGGAAGCCGAGGATTCTGACCGAGATGAGAGCTTTGTTGTCCACTTGAAGATTTTGGTACCATTTGTATTGTGCTTATCTGATAATTTCAAATAAAGTATGATCTATTTCAGTTTTTCTCCTTCCATGTCTCTCTATTCTTTTCCTCAGCCTCTAAAAATGCGGCTAATTAGTGTGGAATTTTTATTATCTCACTACTACTGCGGTGCAAATTAAAGGAGAGAAAATTCGGCGGTAGTATTAAGCTGGAACAGCTCAAACAATTTGGTCTCTTGTGCTTGCAAGTGCAGTAGTTCCTATTGGTACGATTGGTATTTTAGAAAAGCTAAAAATTTGCGTCATGGAAAAAAAATTATGAGCAAGAAAAAAGGCTATACATCAGCTTTCTCTACCTTTAAAACAGAATTTAAAAAAGTCTGAACAATCAAATGGCATTGAGAAGAGCAGAAGGGTCATGGTATGGCAGCAAAATGATTAAAAGTTGTCCTGGTTTTTTCTTTAACAACTCCAGAATGTATAAAAACAGAGCGTAAACAAATATAGGAGCGACATATAAATGCTTAAAATGAAATTTTCCAAAGAAATTTCAGTACATATTTCATTGGCTCCATAACCAATGAACAGACGGTAAGACGACTGTATTTAAAGGCAAACAACGGGACTGCAAATAAAATAAGGAGACAGGGTTATATAAATACCCTCCTGAAAAAAAAGGAAGAATGGAAGGATAAAAAAATAGGTCTATTGCATACTTTTGCTGTAGCATTATGGAGGGTTGATTTGGTTGTAAAATCACGTGAAAATCACATTGGGAGCATCAAATAACTCCAAAGTGTACCAAAAGATGACTCATTTTTACATGGGTAACATATAGGTCCATTCGTCCCCTTAAACCGCCTATACTGGGTATATGAGTGCATTTTGAGACTGTTTGATTCTCTCAATGTGATTTTCACACGATTTTACCAGGGCTGCCGTTTTGCGTATAATTATTCCCATTTTTATAATCACCGATGATTCCACTGGTTGAGAAAAGATTACACCGTTCAATTCCGTGTATGACTGTAATGCACGAAAATGCTTGCATCTGTAATATTTTCTCAATCAGCGGAGTCGTCGATGACTTTAAAAAACTTGCGGATATTTTAATTAATTAACGGAGTTTTCACCGATAGAGAAAAGATTAGAGATCAGCGTATTTTCGTGCATTTCAGTCATACAAAGAATTGAACTGTGTAATCTTTTCTCAACCGGTGGAATCATCGGTGAATTTAAAAATGCTATTAATTATACGCAAAACAGCAGCCCTGGATTTTACACCAGAATCAACCCTCCATATTGCTATGGCAAAAGTAGGTATGTTACACTGCTACAGACCCTTTTTGGTGAGACCTTCCAGTCAAAAAGTATGAGCAAAAGTAGGTAAGCTAAAAAAAAATTATTTTATTTTATTTTAAATTTCGAGTACATGAGCCCCTAGATGGAGCTATCGCACAGGTCAATAGTAAAAAAAGTTGTAAAGATTTTACTTACGAGAGACTCCAGCAGGACCTTGCACAACACTGATGAATGTAGGATTAGGCTGCACCATGTACGGCTGCGGCTGAGGATACGGATAACCAGGCTGTGGAGGTTGAGGGTTGTATGGGGCTGTTGACAGAAAAATGTTAGATTAGTAATCATAATTAGATAGAGGATGTAGCTAAAGGATATAGTTTGAAGCAAACATAACTATGTACCTACAAAAAAAATAATTATAAAATGCAACCCAGGTCGGAATATTTTCACCAGATAATTGCATTTTTAGCTGTGCTCATAAGAAGCTTGAAGTTGTATTATTTTTCCAATCCCAACAGAGACTATGTAAAATAGGCTGTAAGATTGTTTTTTTTCTTTCTTTACTCCTATTGGCATGTATACCTACAGGGTGTATCAGAAACATATGTCGTCCTGTATCAGGGTCCTCGTTCTGATATAGAGAAAGCAACAGTTAAATTACTTACGTGGATAAAATCCAGGTGCTGGTGGATTTCCTTGTACCTCAGCATGTGCAACAGCCTCACTGTAGGACGGTGGAGCAGAGGGCATAGCCGTCACTGGAGTTTCATTTGAATCTGCTCCTTTCATCTGCACACAGGAAGACAGGTAAAATTTAAATGAGAAAAAACAAAAAATTCATTTGTCGCTTACACATAAATGAGGAAATATTCTCTGAGACACTTCTTTCAAAAGACCTGGCACTGACCTTAAGGGAAATGGCTCCAGACAGATTTTTTGGTCTCAAATTAAATTCTTGTGTGATATTTTTGGGGATGTGCATAGTTGAGCTCAGTCAAAAGAAGCCACTTTTTAGAGCCTTGTCGCCTACAAGCATGAAAAAAGTACTCAAAAGCTGTTGATCAATATGCTTACTGAGGAGATAAAATATTAGCTGTGCTTCATTTTGACATCTAAGGTGCTAATATTTGGTACAATTTTACTTCACTATTCATTCATCTCTCTGTTTTAGTATTGAATTAACGCTAGATATTAGGGTTATCCAATGAAACTGAGCCATTTCTCTTTTTGGTTCTTTTTACCGGCTCAATTTCTATTTAAGAACTGTTCTAGAGTCATCAGAACTCAGAAGTAATCTGGTGTCGTTTTCTGGGAATCAGGCTTCAAATAATGATGCCAAATAATTGCATCAAACGACTAAGAAAGGCACGGCAGTAAACTATAGATGTGCATTTACATAGTGATTAGAGTCACGCGAAAACTTTAGAATCTTGGACAAATATGAATTTGGCCAGTTTCAAACCATTGCAGAATAATCAGGATTTAATCAATAAGAGTCATTGTAAGCTTTTCAGTGATGTCAGTACAATATTGTAGGATTTCAATAAATACCCTCCAATCTCTGAAGGTTCAGTCACGAAAGAAGGCTGATGACAGATCGTGCAGCTTGCTGCGCAAAGACATGTTTGCACAGGCGCAAAAACACAAACCCGTCTCTGCGCAGATAACAAACCCATCTGTCATTGACCAACTTTCGTGAAACAACCTCTACAAAGCAAATGATTTCATAACGGTCAAAAAGATGTCAAGTCCAATCTTGAGAGTTCCAGAGCTTGAAAGGAAAACTTGGCTTCATATTGTCTATAGCACAACTCTTTTGGAATGGAGGTACGAACAGTGGCATCGCGTGCCATCTGGCAACAATGCAACTGCTCCATTTAAACTTGTTAAAAAAATCGAATTTTCCTTGTGCACTGTGCACCCCCTGAATTCGATATTTTACATGAGTTTAAATAGATAGAATACATTGTTGCCAAATTGCACGCGACGCCACTGGGTACGAAGCTGCTGATTCAATGAAAGTGGAAGAGTTATCCAGTCCAATCTTTGCAGGGACGGTCTAGAGGATTCAAAGGGCGAAATGACAGTTCAACAAATTGGTCTGGAGGAGAAAAGTACAATTCAACAAGCCATCAGTCCTCCGTAGAAACGGTTATTAAGATTCCCAGCATGGAAAATTCTGGGGAAGTCACTCAATACTAATTCTAACAGTGACAACCAAGTTCTCATTTCCTGTCAAACCTAAGTGTTGCTAAAAATATTACAGATTTAGATTTACAATTATTTGCAGAAACAAGGAAATTTCACAAGTGCCTGAGATGTGACAGTATGTAATCAACAGGTTGAAACTTGGCAACGTAAATTAAGGTATGGGTTACTCATTCTTTATTACTGCCACTCCTAGTTTTGACTTGTCAACAACTAGGCATTCAAGAATAAACGCAGCCATTCTTAGAAGATCTGAACCAGAAATATTTCAATGGTGCAGCCTCTCTGGCAAACTTGGACTTAAAGTATAAGGAGGCCCAGTAGCACACCCAGGATTTGGGGGGGGGGAGGGGGGCACTATAAAGTTAAAGCTTCTTGAGCAATTTTTTTAGCAACACAAAATTCAGAGTGCGGCATATAATTATAGACTAGCCCGGAAATTTACTCTGAGTTTGGGGGGAGGGGGGGGGGCTTTAGTCCGATAGCTCCCCCCCCCTTGGGTGTGCCACTGAGCAGGCCCAAATATTTGCGAAAACTAGCATGAGCGGATGTAAGTAAAGAGTTGGGTAGGGCTACCACACGTCCTCTTTTTTGACCACAAATTTAGTGTCCGAGTTTTTTGCCGTAACTGTCCAAAATGTCCGGGTTTATAAGTACCTTTGCAAATTTCTTGCTGATTTTGGTTTGATTTTTTGTTTTTGGGTATTTTTGTCTCTGAATAAATTATTGTTACTACTTTCTTTTTTATTTGTCAATTTTCTGGTAGTAATCGAACACGATCAACAAACTAAAATTCAATGAGTGTAGTTTGTTGAACATGTGATGAAGGTCAAAATTTCTGCACGTCAATCAGGGGTGCCAGGTAAAGATCATTGAAAAGCACCAGAATTGGCGAAAGTTCCCAGTTTTAGAGAAAAAACCCCTACACTTCTTAAAAAATGATAACAAAAAACAAAGAAACACCAGACTCCCCCTGGATTATACCTCAAACAAATTATGTAATTTCTCAGATTTCATGAAAAATGACCAGAAAATACGAGGTTCTACAACAGCAAATCACCAAAATTTCCCAGTTTAAACAATCTCCAAAACAACTAGAATATATGAAAAAATTGGAGATCAGTGAAACTTAATACATTTTTACAAGAATTTATGGTTGGGGAGAGGGGAGGGGACATAAAATTCAAAAAAAGAAAATGACAGACGAAATCAGAAATCACCAATGAGATATTGGCGAAGAAATCCACACTGTCCAGAAAAAACCCAGACATCCTCCCCCTAAAAATCCTCAGATTTAGGGAAAAATCCCTAAACATGGCATTTTATAACTGTCAAATTATTTTGCTGTCCACCAGGAAGCCTTCGTACACACTCAAAGTAGGATCGTCAAATTGGCATCAATAAGCCGTAAGCCCACCACAAATCGGCAGGTGAGCCAACCGTTGCATGTTTGGTTGATGTTCTGTTCGTCTAACAACTGTGCAATTTGACGGCCCGTCAAACTGCAGAGTTACTTGACGATAGGTGGTGTGTCATCTGTTTACCAATCTACAGTCGACAAAACCAATAAATCCGTTTTGGAAGTGTTATCGTCAAGGTTATGTTTGAATTTTAGAACTGTCAGGTTGGCAATTCTGAAGTTTGCGGTGGAGTTTCAGCTCATAGATGCCAATTTGACGATCGTACTTTGAGCGTATACGAAGGCCTAGGGACATTAGTCGAGGTCATTTTTCTGCTTAATGTTGTCAATAAATTAACACATTGCAGCATTATCTTTGCATGTCACGTATAACCATTTCTTATTTTAATTCTTAATTAATTCTAGTCGGTTAAAGAAAAATCAATCTATGAAACGCTTTAAAGCCGAGGTTCATTGCATTTCTGCAAATTTTACAATTCGCAATTTTGTAAAGTACAGCAAATATGAACTCTTTCTTTCTAAAGAGTGTCCTCTTTCCTACCGAAATGTGTTCTTTTCTTTCAGCGTAAAACGCCTTAAATGGCCCTTTTATTGGTTGAGGGTATGTGGCATTCCTAAGTAGCAAATTTATTTAGTGAACGGGGTTGATTTCTAAGTGACCAGGGTTTCAAAATCACGGTAACTTACAGAAGCCAATCACAAACAAGGCATTTCAGTTTTCAAACAGTTCCTCGGTTCCTCCAGTTACTTACTCATCCGGTCAATTCTCAGATGACCCACCTCAAGAAGTAGGTATCGAAAGTCGCGACCAAGCGGTTCCTGGTCACTTTTTGTTACCGTACGTACTTGACCATACTTCGCTTGGCTCCGCCCACTTTAAAGTGACCGAAGTAGTAAAATTTCGTCCACCTACTGACGTTTAAAACCTGGTCACTGAAAACCTGACCTGGTTACTAAATAAAATTTGCTTCTCAAGTTGGGCAATATGAATTCTGACAGATATGACACATAAACAAAAATATGATGCTCACTTCGATGTGTTAAATGCTGCAGTTGAGGGCAAACCTCTGTCAATCAATCACAAAATTCGCGAATAATAAACTTGGGAGATTGAATCGGGTGATCCTCAAATTTGACAGATTTTCACAAGGTTACAGGTTCTTTTTTTTTTAGTACACAGAACAATGGGCACACAATACCTTGGCTACTTGAGATAGATTTCTTGAAGGCTTTCGGCAGGCTTCAGTGGTTGAACGTCAGAAATGAGTAACGCGGCGATTAGATTTCGATTACAATGCACTACGTAATAGAGATAACTAAACTCTTCATGGATCAAGCCTTCTGTACATAAATTTTAACTTAGAACGCATAAGTGGATGACTACTAACTACATAATTCTTCTTGTTCTTTACTGCTGATAAGTCACTCTCACTCAAGGTATATGGAAGAACAGGTATGGACAGGAGGCGGGGTTTAAGGGGCTTTCGAGTCTTCCCGCCAAATGATGACGACACACTTGCTTTGGCGATGACGTAGCCGTCACCTACTGCAGTGGCGAGAGATGGGGATCACGGGAGAGTGAGTGAGATAGTTTGAAACGGTAGGCGAATTTATCGCGACCGTCTAGAACATCTGTGACGTAGCCGTCACCTACTGAGATAGGCTCCGCCTCCTGTCCATACCTGTTCTTCCATATACCTTGACTCTCACTCCGCGCTCCTTTCCTTGTCGACACTTATCCGCACGCAACAACACAAACAACACTAAATACACAGCCAACGTTGCTTGGAACCAATCAACAATCGCACCACTAGTTGAAAGCGGGATTTTGAAAAAAAATTCTTTCTAGAAATTCCTAACCAACAAAACTTCATTACTTTAAAAATGTAAACAAAACACAAACCTAGTTGTGTAAGTATGTTGTTTATTCGTGTTCTTTGCAAACCACAGACAAAGGCAGATTTGTCATGACCGTTTAGTTTAGTATTTTTTATTCGAATATTCGTGCGTGCGTATTATTAATGTGAAGAGAACTTATGACAATTTTATGGACTCTTAATTTTTTCAAATCTTGTGCGCAAGTGAACTTTATTTGTGAGTGAATCGAGTAAGAACTTTTGAACAGCATCTACATGGTATCAATCTACTTACTTTTGACCATAGAATATTTATTCTATGATTTGACTTTTATCATCTTAATCGGAAGTTTCAGTTATGGCACGCCGTTTGGGCAGGAGAAACTACAATTTTTTTGATCAGTCTGCGGTCATCGGTGGAAGTGGTGGAGAACTAGTATTTTATGCTGCCAGTCGCTAAACTTTTTGGTGATCAATTTTGGGACAAGCATGGTCAGGGTCACCATGCTGTGCAATAATATGATAACCTCTGTTGATCCGATCCAGGTAGGCCTAGCACTCAAATTAGTTTGCTTTTGTATCATAATCAAGTACTTGTAACCTAATTAATTATATTCCTTGGAAATCCAGATCTTGATAGATTTTGACACATTTACTGTTAATAGACTGATTAAGTGAAGGGTGTCACTCATGGGCGGATACAGGGAATTGTCTTCCTCTCTCTCCTTCCATTTGAACTTATGCGTTAGAAAAAGATAGCAGAGGGGGCCATCACGTGATTTTCGCCCCCTCTTCTGTTCTTTTCTATCGCACGTTTTTAAATGGGAGGAGGGAGAGAGAGACAATTCCCTGTATCCGCCCATGGTGTCACTAGAGTGAAATATCGCATTTGCACCTTTCAAAATTTGATGAGTTTCGATTTATGTGGGTTTTTCCTCAAAGCTTATGTATGGAAATGTCGACGTTTGCAAAGAATTTTAATTGAATCTGATATGCTCCTTATGTACACATCCTTACTCTTGATCAAACTATGTATTGAAACTAGTGCTGTTCGCAAATGTATTGCTCTTTTAGGTGTTATCATCTGAGATGAATTTAGACCCTCATAAATCTTTTATAGTACACATCAATAATCTACTTGTGTATACGATTTCAACCGACTGACAATGTAGAGTACATTTGTACTAGGGCTTGAACTTCACTCTAATTGATAGGAGTTATTTTGGCCAACAAGTCTATTTTTTAGGGGTCATTAGCAATTTTTTAGGAGTCATTTGAGCTCCATCAGTATTTTGTCATTATTTGAGAAAAGAAAAATTTATCTTTCTTATAGGCGTAAACTTTGGCCTGGTTCTCCGTTTCTTATCTCTGCAGATCTCTTTACTTTTCCGGAGATGCAATGTACTTTCTTGCTTTAAATCAAGACCTAATTTTTTAGCCAAGTGGGCTTCTGTGAGAAAGTCATAATTTGTGCAGGAGAAGCAACGGAAATAAAGGTCATAAATTTGAAGTCTCTGTGCCCGTGAGGGCCACTTAAAGGTCTTTCACCCCGCTGTCTCTAAAAGGATGTATAGTGCACAACCCTAGTTAAGATCATTCAAATAATATTAAGGTCATCCAGTTATTTTCTTTTTCTTTTTCCACAATAGTTAAAAATGAAAAAGAAATTACTTAATAATTTTTAAAAAAAGGGAACCAAATTTTAAAAAAATGAAGGAATACAGAAATTGATTAATCAAAATATTAACAAATAAATAAATAAGTGAATACAAATTAATGGAACAGCTCAAATCAATATGCACATTAATATGTGTTCATAAATATCCGATCCTTGGGACAATTATTATTGCCCCTGAGGATGAGGCAGTATAGGACTCCATTATGAGGTGATAAGTATTGAGCACACTCATAAAAGAACTGTGGGGAATGTGCAACGGACACTGTACCACAAAAATTTATATCTGGAAGAGACCTTCAGATCCTCCTTGCATTAGAAGAAAGCTTGCCGAGAGTTGAAACATCCAGAACCCCCTTTCAAATGTTCAGGGAGACTCCTGAACGTAATCCCTCCTTATGATTCTCCCCCTTAATGTGCTTTTAGTACTGGATTGAGTTACTTCAAATTTCCTTCATTCGATTTCTCAAATCCCCCTCCCCTTTGTAGCCAATTCTATATATAGATATCCAACCCATTATTGGTCAGCATCAACAAATGAGAAATAAATGGTAGAGCATGTCCCCTTCCCCCCTTTTTTTTACATAATTACCTACCTTCGTAATTTTAAAAAAAATAATAATAATAATCAAGTGTAGTTATTTACTGAAGCAGCAAACAGAACTTTCGCAATCTTTTGGGGCAGATTTTCACCGTGTACGGCAACTCCTTGCATTCCAACTTGCTTTTTGCAACTTGTATTCTATTAATAGGAAACTTTTAAGCATCAAGTCATTACAATCTTGATATTTATTGGTTGATTTTACATCGTCACGCGTACGGATTTTTTTTTTTTTTTTTTTTTTTTTTTTTTTTTTTTTTTTTTTTTTAATTAAAAATAAATTATTAGTGATTGGATAAACGAATTCGATTAAAACGTATTTTTGTCGGTATCTACTCGTAAGAGTATCACAAGCTCAACCTTCAAGATGATACGCAGACGCAGTTGAGCTGGTAGGTGCTCCACTTTGCTGAGAGTAAGTGATAGTGATGTTGCGTCTTTTCTTTTTGAAGGAGTTTTTTAGTGACTGCGTAAATAAGTAATTTGCGAGAAGTAGTTCTATTTCTATTGCTTGAATATTTTAGCAGATCTTAATCTTACAAATCAATAAAATTCCTTTGCACGTTTTTTTTTTTTTTTTTTTTTTTTTTTTTTTTTTTTTAATTAAAAATAAATTATTAGTGATTGGACAAACAAATTCGATTAAAACGTATTTTTGTCGGTACCTACTCGTAAGAGTATCACAAGCTCAACCTTCAAGATGATACGCAGACGCAGTTGAGCTGGTAGGTGCTCCACTTTGCTGAGAGTAAGTGATAGTGATGTTGCGTCTTTTCTTTTTGAAGGAGTTTTTTAGTGACTGCGTAAATAAGTAATTTGCGAGAAGTAGTTCTATTTCTATTGCTTGAATATTTTAGCAGATCTTAATCTTACAAATCAATAAAATTCCTTTGCACTTTTTTTTTTTTTTTTTTTTTTTTTTTTTTTTTTTTTTTTTTTTTTGTAAATTACTGTAGCCTTAGTCCTCTCTCGACGCTCAAAGTGACGGCACCAAAAATATACTTGAGCAGCGAATTTTCGTTCTTTGATCTGGACATCAAATTTATTAATCATAGCGTTTCGTATTTTTTCAAAGTTCGTCCAGTACACGATCAAATTGGGGGCCCTCAACTCCACTGGGGACTCGGAGCTGGATCCACGGTCAAAATATAATTTTGCATCTCATCCAAGAATTTTGAAATACTTTAAAGCTGATGGCAGCATTGAATTCTGCGACCTAAAACATCTCCAGCTACCAATTTGCATCGAGTTTTGACGACTTCTTGCGACGAAATGATTTCTTTGGCCTCGTCGCTCTGCAGAGAGCGCCAAAACAGCGAATTTGGTCAAATTACTCATCTCATTGATACTTTCATGTTGAAGGGGACATCTGACGACATCGATAAAACCAGTCGGATTTTGGTTTCCGCCACTAGAGGAGAAGGAACACAATTTTGACGCCCCCTCCCGGAAAAAAAGAAAATGTTTCAGACACTTTAAAAAGTCATTAAAATCAAAGGGGAATGATTTCCCGAAATTGATCTTGGACTCGTTTTAACCTAAGTAGGAAGATCTTTATATTTTGGGTATACTTTGGTCGTCTTTTGTGCGATCTTGATTTCAGAAAATGTCAAAAGTATGATTTTTTAGAAATTTTGAAAAGGCAATAACTCTGCCAAAAGTCAAGTTTTTCCAACTTCTTATACACACACCGAAAGATTTATGCCTTAACGATCTTACGTTTGAAAAAGTTCATTCTAAAACTCTAAGTAATATCTTTATAATCTTTCAAAAGTTGTGACCAAAAAATCATTTTTCCTTTAACTCCTAACCCCCCCCCCCCGGATTCGCCGTTTTTAGGTGGGCTACAACAAAAAACTGACAATTTTCAAACTCCCCAGTCCTCACGCATCGCTGTCATCCCCGAAAAAAAAAAAAAAAAAAAAAAAAAAAAAAAAAAACATTTATGCTCAGCCCACTCCATATGGGAGATGAAACAACCTTTTTCGATTTGAGTCGTGGTCCTGATTCGTGTCCCTGTCAGTGGTGGCTCAGGCAATTTGGCACCACTATTTCTACTCCATTTTGTTTTTTTTGTTTTTTTTTGTTGTTGTTGTAAAACAATCGATTATTGTTCATAGATATAACTGGAGGGATAGTATTGATGCCAAATTGCACGAGCCGCGCGAGCTCTCAAAGTTGAATTTGTTGAGGGTCCCGCGGCATCATTATGACGGCTTCTATAAAGTCCGCGGACCACAAAACCTAATTAATTATTATTGGTATAAATACCAAGAAATTATGTCTTATCTAGTCTAGACTCAAGTCTTTAGCTTCGTTTCCAACAAACACTCTACGACCTATTTCCTCTGTCTCGCTATTTGTCGGGTGTGAGTCCCAGCCAGGCTTGAAAAGGCCTCAGATCCGAATTTTTTCTCTTCCTGGTAAAAATGTTCCATGAACTCTGTTCCAATTTTACATGTGGACATGGGCCTTGATTTCCATGTAAATTAGGTTGATTTCCGTGTGAATTTACAAACCACAGTGATTTCCATGTCCACATGGAAAATTGGAACAAAGCACACGGAACATTTTTACTAGGGCTCAGGCCCTACAATTTCTCATCAGTAAAAAGAGGGAAGACCTTGCCAATCCAGAAAGAAACAGAAGGACCTGAGCGCCTCTTTAGCGAATGCGGGGATTGTGGGGCCCGAAACAAACCCGCAGCGCCCCGGGCCCTTCGGTTTCTATCCGGCTCTGGTGTCCCATAGATATACTGTATTTGGTCCCAGATACTTCCGTTCCCATATTTGTTCAAGGTTACCATCACCATCCAACGAGTTACAAGATGGTTACAAGAGAATGAAGACTTGTTGTCGGTTAGGCGTGCCTGCAGGGCTTGGGAACATTGACATTAGTGCAAGCATTCAGAACTGGTTTGTGCGGTTTACGCGTCGGAAAACGCACTAAATTCGCTGAAGGTGCATTGACGCTTACGCTTACATGGAACTGTTCCTTGCAATGCCTATTCGCCTTAAATAGGTTTTCCTTTGCCCCCTCCCTTTCTCTCCTTCTACTTTAATCAATTGGTTTTTCCTATAAATGTCCCGGTTTCGGAGATACACGCAAAGTTGCAAAAAAAAAAAAAATGTAAGTTTTTGTAAAGTTGCAACTCACACGTGTGCGTTATGAATGGTGAATCGCACAAGTTGTGACGTCATAATGCGCAGAATTTCCATCTGAAAGAGTGTACTTTGAGCCAAAATCGCTTTTCCAGAAATATGAAATGAAACACTGTTAGGAACCGGATAGGAACTTGTTTTCAGCTTACCGATTACTTTTTTCCTCACAAAAAAACAAACAAAAACAAACAAAAAACTATATTCATTCTAACCCTTGCAACTTTCAGTCCAAAATGCACTCCGGTCGAATATAGGCGATACTTTTTCAACGCCAGAGATTCTACTTGAAAAGACCAGAAATCATTTTTGAAATCTCAAAGAAATTCTGGCGAATGGTTTTGCACAGCCTTACAAACGACTAGAACTTATTTTCCTTTATCAAAAATAATTTCCGATGATTTCAAGTACCAAGATAGAGCAGGACCATTTTGAGTATCGGGTTCTGGTAAGTAGCGTGCCTGCTTCCGAACCGCATCAAAGCGCATCGGTGAGTGGTTGATTAGCAACGAGTCGCGAAACTCTGCAGTCTGCGCTCGCCGATGCGTTTTGATGCAGTTCGGAAGCACGCACCGCTACTTGTCAGAACCCGATACTCAAAATGGTCCTGCTTAGATAAGCGACTGCTCCAGGCGGCTCCAAAAAAGCGCAAGAACTCCTTGAAGAGGACTCTACAGTCAGCGCCTCGCATTCTTTCCGTTTGAACCCATAACAAATAATCGATCAACAGGAAGTTCATTGAACCCGAAATCGATACTTTTCCATGGGTTTCAATGGCAAAAATCATAATTGCCAAGTTGCGCGAGCCCGCCACTGGCGCCTCTCACTTCTCTAGTCCTCTCTGCTCTTGCGCGGTTCGTCGAGAGTCAACATAGCAGTGCAAATAATTTCGTTATAAATCAATAAAAAATCTGATTACCTATAGATTGCAGAGCCTGCGTTAGCGCAATTTCTCAAAATGAATGTGTACGTAGGTATTCGTTCACTAGCTTTTCTCTCGAACACTATTCACTCGCGACTGGCATATACATTTATACTTCTCAACTTGAGTATATCTTCGATTTTTTTTCCAACACCCAAGTTCCAGGACCATTTCCTGAAAACTGACGTGCCTAATTTTTTCTTTTAACTTTTTTGCTTTAAAGCATTCTAAAAGCGTTGTTTTCCTAGGAAAACAACGGAACAGCTCCAAAAATTGGTGAGGAAATAAGCTTCTAAATTTGAAGTAACAGTAAATTATTGCTACAGATCCAAGGGTAAATTTTAAGATATTAAATACAAAGATCAAGTTAATATCAATACGAGAAAAATAAAATTATACTTTCAAACTAAATAACATAATTTTACATTTTTACCTAAGCATTTAAAACTGCTTTTCCAGTAAAAAAAAAAAAAAAAAAAAAAAAAAAAAGGCTGCCCCCCCCCCTCATGTGACGGGCCTGGGTTCACCTACCCTAGAACATTGGACAAAATGTCCTATAACCCTTTCATTGAGCTGCGGCTGTGCCTCAAATCAAGCTGTATGGAAGATATCAGAAATGATGGGGTCGACATTAATCACAGAACTATACAGATCGAAGACGCTTCGAAATGTGCGACTGGCCGTATAGTGTCCACGCTCATCTCGGATCTGTATTGTGTCTCGCCATGCAAAAAAACCGATTCCCAGTAATGGCAGAGCTAAGCTCTTGCTGTCAGTCTTGACACGGGAATTGTGCGTTAATGAAAAAGCTCTTGACTGCTAACCGCGTCTCGTTTGTGAGCCAGAGCGACTCGGCTATGCGCATGCGCCGAATGGTGGGGGACTAGTGATTGGCTAGCGTCGATTGTGGGCGCGCAATACAAGTCCCCCGCAGTCCTGAAACTGTGACTGGACTTAGTCCTCATCCGAACTCGACGTCGTCTTTTCGCGACTTCTTGTTTACTAACCTAACTAATCCTTCCCTTTTTATACATTCGTTTGTTTCCATTGCTTAACGTTCTATTAACTTTCTTAATTTTACATTCATAGTTTATTCAACTATAGTTCCCTCACCTTCGTTCCGCGGTTTTCGGTTTTGTGTGACGGAAGTGATATTTGTGAAGTGCTTGTTTAAAAAAAAAAAGAAGTATTCTTTGGATTTCTAACCTATGTGAGTTGTCCTCTTACTATTTATTCGTTATTCTAATAGTCTTAATTTTAAGATGAATCGAAAAGAAACATGACGAGTTAGTCAAACTGCAGCCCTCCCCCTCCCTCTTCATTAACTCGTATTTTCAACAATAAATGTGAAGCTAGCTACCGAACAGTTTGTGTTTTGCGAATATGCGACAGGTTGACCAACAGTCAACAAAATTCTGAAATAGATGTGAGAACTGGAAGAAAAATACCAATATATTTAAAACATGTTGCTAGTTTTTCCCAATTTTTTCTACATCCCTTCCCCATTTTTTTATATTTTCTGTAAAGTCGGGATTTTTAGAGTCGACTTTTTTTCAGACGCAATTTTAAGAGAGTGAACTCAATCTAACAATAAGTGGAAACCCACCTGTTACTGCAAATTCGCAATTCAAGGGGATCTATTTCAAACCTTTACGCGGTTGAGGGCTAAAGCCTCATCCATAATCCTTTCACTGACGCTTTAGTTACTAGCCTCATACATTTTTATCATTTCATTGAGGGCTCAATTTCTGGTTCCTCGCTAATAACTTCGTTACACACATTACTTTGAAATTTTGCACAAGAAAAAAGATAGAAAGTGTGTAAGTAGAAAACTATTTTCCTTCTCTCTGTTTTCCTTTTTTTTTCTTTTTTTTTTCTCTTCATTTCCTTATCTCAATTTTTCGCCTCAGAGGCTCGTGCGCCCGCTGGCAACTGCTGGCTTGCTTACGCGTATTTACGACACCGACTCAAAACAAAATATGTTAAATATAACTCCCAAGTGCAAGTCCTAAAATAAGTCAAAAGCTGTTACGGGGAGGAGAGTAATTAAGTACTGTTACACAATTAAGAAAGTAAAAACTGTTGTTAGCTACAAAAAGGTTCCTTCTATGAAAGTGTGCTTAAATCCGAAGCTTTCTTTTTTTCAGAGGCTATATATAGGATTCCAAAAATACGTAGTTTTTTAGCGAAAATGTGACAAATTTGTAACAGTTTTTCCAAAGCTTCGTAAATTTGTGTTGTTAAGGAAAAGTAAAATTAGAACCAACGTCTGGAAAAGTCAGTATAGCATCTCCTTATCCAGCCAATCAAAAAAGTTTCCTGTTTGTCAAAAGTTTATTAACCAGAAAATTAGTTTAATTATTTTCTGGATGTTTGCCACGCATAAAAAAATGTTAAGCTTTACGGATAATATAGATGTGTCGATGAGATGATCCTGGAGAAAAAACGCTTTATAACGAAAGATACAGAAACAGAATGAATTAAAGGCGACTACAATGAGTGAAACCAGCGAACTTCAAGGCTCCTCATTGAATCATGAATGAACGCATATTACCAAGAATAACTAATTTATCGTACATACTTTGTGTTACCCAAGTTATTATTAAAAATTACCGTGCACCCAAAACTTCCTTTTTTCTCTGAATGCGTATCGATAGATAATTACTGTACAAGTACAGCACCTACTTGCAGTCAGCTGCGTTGCGTGCAATTTGGCAACGTTGTATTTTGTCCATTAAAACTCATGTAAAAGGTTGAATGCGAAGGTGCTCACCGAACACCCAATAGTTCGATCTTTTTAATGAGTTTAAACAGATGAACAGTGACGTTGCCAAATTGCGCGCCTCGCCAATAAATGCAGTGCATATTGTATAGTGTCATGAAAAGGAAAGCAAGCTAACCATGTCTCAGTTTTGAAGCTTTTACCTGTCGGTACCGTAGAATTGTCTTTTAGAAAATTAAATTTAAATTATAAATTATATAAAAGATTTAAATAACCTTAAATAATTCATTTGTACCTAAATAACCTTATAAATATTTAAACATTATATGAATGCAATATGGAAAGGAAACCCTTTCAACCCCCTTCCCCTCGCCAAGTAAGTTTATGAAACACGAAAAATCCGTTTAGAACTACGCTTGAAAAAGTTTCCAAGCTTTTAGTCATCTTCGTTATCGCACTAAACTTCTTGTGACCTTGGTGAATAAAGCAACAGGTGGTTGCTCAGCTTTCTTATGGAAGAGGTCTGTTATTTATGTGCGATGGGGGCAAGGCGATACTCGACATGTGTTACATGTCCTTTATATAGCGCCTCAGAAAATATTGGACTTTTTACCAGACTCGTCATGTCTGTAATTTTATTTAATCAGGCGACATATGTTCAAAAATATTAAACATAGCAATGGGTCTGTTGCACACTTCGGCTAGAGCGTTTTAAAGTATCAATTCTTATGTAAAAAGCGGTAAAAATGACAATGGCAGCAGCAGAAAACACCAAAATTCATTAATAAACTCACAACTTGCGAAAAACACTAGACACTATCCACCCCTGTATCTTTCCACCACGTGCACGATATTTCGCGAAATTAGCGCGGCACATTCAAATAATCACGGCCGTCTTTCCTCACAGCTGACTTCATAAACATAAATAAACAGTAAACACTGACGGCGTCTGTTTGAATTCTTACGTCTCAATATCCTCAATTCCTCACAAAAGATTAAGAAATGTGCGGAAAACGACTTATGTGTCGAAAACTCATCAAAATGAAACAATAACACACAAGAGTTCCAAAAATGATTATTGAAGTTGGATTCATACTTGGAACTCCTGTGTGTTAGTGTTTCATTTTGATAAGTTTTCGACACAAATGTCGGTTTCCGTACCTTTTTTTTAACCTTTTGCGAGGAATTGAGGATATTAAGACGTAAGAATTCAAACAGACACCGTCCGTGTTTACTGTTTATTTGTTTATGAAGTCAGCTGTGATGACAGTCAGCCGTGTTTATTTGAATGTGCCGCGCTAATTTCGCGAAATATCGTGCACGTGGTGGAAAGATACAGGGGTGAATAGTGTCTTGTGTTTTTCGCAATTTGTGAGTTTAATACTGAATTTTGGTGTTTTCTGATGCTGCGACTGTCATTTTTACCGCTTTTTGCATAAGAATTGATACTTTGAAACGCTCTAGCCGAAGTGTGCAACAGACCCATTGGATAGTGGTTTCGTATTCAGTTTATTCCGCTCTGCGCAAACAGAAAAATTGGTTCCCTTCCTCGCAAACATTAAAGTTGGTTCCCTCCTGTATCAAACCGTCAAAATGTCGGTGCCCTACCGTAGGTGTTCTCGTTAGCTCTTAGAATGGGCGTTCAAAAGTTTCGAAGCTATAACCTCTCTAAAGAAAAAATTAAGTTCCGATTAAATGATTCGAAGTTTGAAGTGCCCTAATTAAATGTTGTTGGTCGTGAATTCTAAGACGTAAAAAAAAAAAAAAATTAAACAGCAAACGATTCCATTGTTAGAAGCAATAAATTAAAATTCCAGAGGCTTTACTAATTCAGATGTTGTTTTTTTACGACTTTAACACTGTCTTGTTACTGTCTGCCTAATTGAACTTATTCTGGAATTCATCCTCGTTGATAGCGGAGGTGGATTTTGGATTGTACCGCAACAAAACTTATTTTTATTTGTGAGCCCGTAATGTTGATTAAATCTCGTTAAATTAACATTGATCCATCAGACATGTTTGTTAACTAAAAAAAAAAAAAAAAAAAAAAAAAAAAATGAAGAAAAAAACAAAACAAAAACTAAAACAAACAAACAAAAAACCAACAACAACAGCAACAACAAGAAAATGACAGAATTTCTTTTTATCTCTATTTCAGAAGAGTTTATCTCTTTCCGACAGACTGAGCTCTTCCATGTAAATAAAAACAGTAAAAAAAATTCGAAAGATACTCATCTAATCAATTTTGTGCCCGCAACCATGGCCAGTTCTAAACTTCAATTTGATTAACCGGTGCATATCAAAACAAGATTGATATAAATTGGTTATACTTTTAAAAAATGTTAACTTTTGGTTTAAAAAGTAAGGCAAACAATAATAAGCGTCTACCTTTAAGTTTGACGACATCAAATTAGTCATCCATAACACCCCTTTTTATCACGTATTTTGTTGGTAGCCTCGCCCCCCTCCTCCACGCTTGGCTTGACCATCCCTCCTCAAAATTCGTTCCGTCACTGACTAAAAATTATCAATATTTCAATGAAAAAATGAATGAGAGGAGATTATGAAAGAATGGGAAAGAAGGACGGAGGGTGGGGGGTTGTGGAGTCCTAACATTCGATGGTGACATTAATTTGACATGAGTAAGACCAGTTTCTGGCGAGAGTTAAAAAGATTCAAAGATAATGGCTATACCAGCAACTATACGCGCCTGCATTTAGCATCGATCGAGAGGATATCGTTACCATATTTAGACACCCAAAGTCATTACCATTAGTTTCGCTGTTTTCGTATCAGTTCCCCCTCCACCCTTACTGATACTTCATTCCGATGGTATTTAAATGTAGGTACAGGATGTTCCAACAAAAATCGCCCTTCTGATCATCCCGAGGTTGATTTTAGATTTTGAAAAACCTATGGGCCAGGGACCAATAAATGTTCAGTACACACGGTACATAGTGCAGTGAGAAAAACGCTCCAAAATCGCTTTCGGCAGCTTTACGCGGCTAAGTATTGAGTTATTAAAAAACTGGGAAAAAAACACATTTTTCTCGTGTGGAAAGGAAGTGATAGCTTTTTCAAATTCTTACGTAACTTAATTTTTGACCGATAAATCCTGCCCTGAATAATTTTTCACAGGGGCAGCATTTCTTGGTCAAAAATTGAGATACGTAAAAACTTATAAAGACAATCTCTTCCTATCCACAAAAGAAAAAAGTGATTTTTTCAGTTTTTAAATAACTCGATGATTTGCCAAGTAAAGCTGCCTAAAGCTATTTTGGAGCTTTTTTCTCACTGCACTGTGCGGTACCCGAAAGACGTTGGATGTTGAGAGTTTACGTATGGTTTTAAAAGGTGCTCACCAATTATCTGGGTGCAGGACCGTCTGTACCGAACTTTTATTGGTCCCAGTATTACTGTCAACAGATTCTACCTTTGATGGTTAGTCCCTGTGTAAAATGCCAAAAAAAAATGTTGTAAGCTCATATCCATTGCTATTCGTTCAGTACTGACTGAGGTATGGCTGTCTGAAATTGATTTTTTGTGGCGTATCACGTATTATCTCTTCGTCGACATTTTCGATTGATTCGCATATGCTTTGCACTGCAGTTATTACGGATAGCGCCGTGCCGATATTATTCTAAGATTATCTGGCGGTGTTTGGCAGCGCAGAAAAAACGAATTATTCGACGGAGTTTGGTCAATTGACCATATACTTCCTCATGCACAGACGTACATACAATGCAGCAATATCTCTTGCATCAACTATGTTGCCAGACCGTTTTCATTATTCTTGATTATATGGTTTGCACGCAGAAAAAATCAATTTCAAATAACCATAGACTAAAAATAAAATTATTTTGGAATTACTGGAATTTTCAATAATTCTTACAATTAAAAGGAATCCGTTTAAGATCACCAAAATGTTAATTGATGCGATAGAACTTTCTGATGGTTCATCGGAAATAATTGTTGAATCAATAAGAATGGGGCTGTTGCACACTTTTGCTACAAGCGATTTGAGGGTCGATTTAGATGTAAAAACCAGTAGCGTAGTGTGCACTTTGGCAACGTCGGAGTTCGTCTATTTAAGCCCATGAAAAATATCGAACTATTAGGTGTTCGATGAACACCCTCACATTCGACTTTTTACGTGGGTTTAAATGGACACAGTACAACGTTGCCAAATTACACGCTACGCCACTGGTAAAAACTTTTAAAAATAACAAAGGTTGCATTAAAAACTTACAAAATTCACTCTTAAACTCATAAAATGCTTTTAAACGCGCGATCGCAAATAGCGGTGTTGGGCACTATTATTAGGAGATTCTCATCTATTATTAATACTATCACTCTAATCTCCACGAAAGAAGTATAGCCAACACTGAAAAAACAAAGTTCCAGCCGAAGCAGCTTTTTAAAATAGCTTCGCAGAGCAAATGTTTGAGCTGTTCCAGAAAAAGTTGCAGTTGTACCAATAAAGCACAGCCTCTTTTTTTGCTTTGGCTCTACCGAAGTAGTGCTTCAGGACAACCGCAACTTGCTGCGGTAGAGCTAGGACTTTAGCTCTGCGAAGCTATTTTAAAAAGCTGCTTCGGTTCTTCTTAAACTTTGTTTTCTCAGTGAATATATGAGAGACGACTTTCTTTTGGCACCTGTGTCATCAGATGTCAGGGTACTATCAATCGGCTGTTAATCACTCTTTTTGTGACTAATCACTCTATGAATCTGCCTTCCCAGCATAGAAATAGTGACGAAATTAAGGTGGAAATCTCCCAGTATTGGTGCCCAACGCCGCCATTACGGTCGCAAATTTAAATGTATGTTATGAGCACAGAATAATACAATCAGAACGGAAACTCTGTCGGATTTTGAAGCAAATTCATTTCGCGTCCGCCATGTTGGGATATATGATGTTTACATCTGGATTCGCGCTCAAAAAAAAAATATAGGACATTATCCGCGAAATTTTCATTCTGAAATGCCAATAGAATAAAAGTGAGGCCGGAAACTTAGGATTTCTTTCCAGAATTTACAGAAATAAATGAGTTTCAACACAAATCACACACGTCCGCCTTGTTGGGATATAGGACCACAGCGTTGCCTATTGGTGCCGTTAAATTCCAAACTTGCTTCCATTGGCTCTTATGGGAGTTTCCGTTCTGATTGTATCATTCTGTGTTATGAGTTTAGGACTGGATTTCGCAAGTTTGCAGTGCTGCCATCGTTTCTTTTGGAAAATTTTACCTCTGAATCTACTTTTAAATTGCCTGTAAATTAAAAGGAATTTCTTATTCGCCTATTTTCAATAATACGTTCCGTAACTCCAAATGGAAAATTTCTCACCGTGTGCCTAATTTTGAGCACGTCAACACCGAGTGCGTGGCACGTCACTGAATACGTTGGTACCAAGGGACAGGGTGTGAAATCCTTGCTTTGGACAAAATAGAAAACTTCATAAAACATTGTTTTTAAACAGGTATATCGCGGTTAGTTTACTGAACAAATCGCGCTGAAATTACGCTCAACTCATCGTAACTTTCTTGGCATTTTACTTTACCCGAGAATCAGCCATCACAATAATGCGTGTCTGATTTTGCTAATACAACTGACCGATTCATACCAATACTTCCTCTCTCCATCCATGTTCAGATCCAGCAATTTGGCAACCATGTATTCTTTCAATTAGAACTAATGAGAAGGAATCGATTATTTTAAGGCCTTTTTTACTAATCGATTGTTTCTTATGCATTCAAATGGGAAGAATACACAGTTGCCACTGTTGGCAGAGATTGCGATCGCATAAATTAGAGCCGCAAATATTTTACCGTCCAATGTCCATGCTTGGAGACAACAGCGGCTCGTGCAATGTGGCAACAATGGATTGACTCCATTTAAAACTGTGTAAAATAATCGATTACTTAGTGAGGCGCAGCGTCTCACCTAGTATCGATCTTTTTGCATACGTCCAAATGGCAAAAGTGCTCGGTTGCCAGATTGCACGAGCCGCCACTGCTTGGCGAAGAGCCGAAAATGGCTGGCAGAGGGTGATTCGTCCAATAATCATTGTTTTCTTTGTATAATTATTTTCAGTATCTCTGGATGCTTTTTTGAGTACATGTAGTTGCAATGCAATATTAAATCATGAAATCACTCTTTTAGGAAGTGCAAGAAAAAATTGGGGGGGGGGGGGGTAGTCTGTTTCCTTTTATATCATTGTTATTTATTTTTTCATGTAATCGTTTGTTTTTTGTTTTTGTTTTTTTTTTTTGTTTGTTTGTTTTTCTTTTGTTCTTCGTTCCTCACCGAAGTAATTCTGTTTAGCTCGATCAAACATGTTGTTTTCCCAAATGTGCGGCATGTATTGTTTAAGAGTCTCTCAGAACATGCGTTACTATGCGATTTAGACTGAAAGGGTATAATATTGTAACATTTGTTGTCACCATCATCAGCTATCCTAGAGCAATTTCGATGATTTTAAGAAAAAGTGAGTTTTAAGATTTCTAGAAGAAATAAAAAAAAAAACATGTATTATCGTCACTTAAAAGTAAAAAGATAAAATGAAACGTCGCAATTAAGTCCTTGCTATACGTGTTCATTCATATCCTGATAAGGAAATGTCCTATAGTAACGTGAAATACTTGACGAAATAATTTAAAAAAACAAACAACAACAAAAAATATAATCGCCAAATTGACATAGCTTCGAACTTTTTATTACTACTATTCTGTATCTTAAGGACTAAATCAACTTTTCCTGTCAGTGCCTTTCTGAGTCTCTGGTATTTTTTTCCCTCCCCTAACTTGTTCTCCTAGCCAAGAATTCCATCATGACCAATCGATGAATCTGAGAAGTTGGATGGGGCACAATGTGCGTGATTTCCCTCAAGCCTCAAGCGTCGCAAGTCTATTCAAAATCACCATTGGATCTAGGACATTCCTTCTCTCTCTTTTCCCATAAGAACGCGTGTGTTAGAAAAGGATAAAAGACGGGGCGAAAATCACAGGACTGCCCTTAATCTGTCATTTTCTAATACACACGTGTTAATGGGACAGGAGATGAGAAGGACAGATTCCTGGATCCGCCGATGTTCAAAATGAAGTTCTGCCCCATCCGCAAGATCGTCGCATTTTTTGGACAATACTTTTTTCCTCCCCCCCCCCCCCTTACATCGGGCTGACCATTGGCATTTTGTCATATAATAGTCACGAGAGCCCGGTTGGTTGGCCAGCAAGGTCGGCAAATTCGCTTACGAGTAATTAACGTACGTTATTAACAATGAAACTAATGGCCTGTTTAGGTCAGGGTCAAAAGCGGATCGCGACTGACGCCTCTTTAAGCGGATAAAAGTTGAAAACGCACAATTTATTTATTGGCAATATTTAGCGGGCGTGCGTTCGCTTCTCCGCAGCGCGCGCGGCATCGATGCTATGATGCGGGCGGCACCTACCCGATACCCATTACCCAATGCAAGTAAAGTGCGGGCGGTTCTTGTTTCGGTCTCGGTCGGGAAGAATGAAAACATCAAACTGAATTAACTGCAAGTTCATCGATTATACAGGGTGGCAGTAAAAAAAAAAAAAAAAAAAAAAAAAAAAATCCTCATTTAGAAGTTTGGATGGTTGCCGCTTGAGAAATTGAAGGAGCTTATTCCATTTACAGTGCGATATCAATGGCAATGGGGCTGTTACACACTTTCGCTACAAGCGATTTAAGGGTCGATTCAGATGTAAAATTTGCCAAAAGTAACAATAGCAGCTCAAAAAATTTACAAAATCCATTCTTAAACTCATTAAATCCTTCTAAACGCAATGCAAGTAAAGTGCGGCGGTTCTTGTTTCGGTCTCAGTCGGGAAGAATGAAAACATCAAACTGAATTAACTGCAAGTTCATCGATTATACAGGGTGGCAGTAAAAAAAAAAAAAATAAAAAAATAAAAAAAATAAAAAAAATCCTCACTTAGAAGTTTGGGTGGTTGCCGCTTGCGAAATTGAAGGAGCTTATTCCATTTACAGTGCGATATCAATGGCAATGGGGCTGTTGCACACTTTCGCTGCAAGCGATTGAAGGGTCGATTCAGATGTAAAATTTGCCAAAAGTAACAATAGCAGCTCTAAAAATTTACAAAATCCAATCTCAGACTCATTAACCCCTTATGGGCCAAGCCCGAGTATACTCGTTTTCTCCCTCTAGTCTATTTTACATTGATTCAGTCTTCATTTTGGATAAACGCAAGTATACATAGAGTAAAATACTACAAGATAAGATCTCGTCGGGCGCCTTCAATTCGTCGTATAGGCAATTCCAACTCCACTGAGTACGAATAGTTAACTACCTTCCCTATAAGAACGGAAGAAAGGCGTTCTACTTGAACTAACCTGGTCATTAAAGGGTTACATCCTTCTAAACGTGCTACCGTGATGGCATCGTTGGGCACTAATAATAGGAGATTCCCATCCAATAATAATGTCACTCTTCACCAAGAAGAGGCCAATAAAACACGACTTTCCTTTGGCATATGTGACATCAGATATGTCACGGTACCATCAATCGCGGCTGTAATCACTCCTCTGGTGACTTGTTACTCTGTGAATCTTCCAGCTTCCTTCTCTGCATAGAAAGAGTGACGAAATTAGGACGGGGGTTTCCCCATTTTAAAGTATTTTATGAGTTTAGGAATGGATTTCGTAAGTTTTTTGTGCTACCATTATTATTTTTGGAAGTTTATACAATCTAAATCAACCGATCAACCCTATTATATTGCCTGAAGCAAAAGTATGCAACAACCCCATTTTCAACACAAAGCTTCAAGATTGATGTTTAGATGTTCCTCACTCCTACCTCATTTGCATGTATTCTTACTTTCGAGTCGACTTCATCGCAGATTTTCGTAGAAATAGCCGATGAAATGATAAAAAGCCCCTTCAATTTTCATGTGGCAACCGTCCCAACTTCTAAGTGGAGGCTTTTTTTTTACTGTCAAATTACAGGCTGGAATACTGGGCCGATGTGGCAAAGCTTCGGAGTCTGAATTTCTTGTTCTTCCATATGGTTACATGTTAATGTCGAAAAAGATATTTTGTTTATTACACTGTCTAATGATTTGAAAATTTTTGAGCAATTATTTTAGTCTTCCCTCCTTCTATTTTCCTTAACAATTATTTTTAAATAAT
Organism: Trialeurodes vaporariorum; assembly: GCA_011764245.1. Lineage (NCBI taxonomy): Eukaryota > Metazoa > Arthropoda > Insecta > Hemiptera > Aleyrodidae > Trialeurodes > Trialeurodes vaporariorum. The sequence goes on from VMOF01000002.1 coordinate 74,390,365, forward strand.
TTTTTTAAACTGCTTATTATGGGTATAAAGTTTCCTTGTTTTGCCCATGTTATCCGCCATAAGGATTTCGGAGTCCTTTTAAACCGTACGAATGGTCGAAAAATGAAGTCAAAGTGAATACAGTCGAAAATTTGGGGGCCTAAAAATGCATAGATGTCAAGTTTACATTTTTTAATCAACTTTTGAGGAAGATATTAAGGGTTACATTTACATGGGGTCTTATGGCGGCAACGAGGTTTCCGGACTCCGACCGTGAGAGTTTTCAGTGTTGCCACATTCAGTATTCCAGCCTGTAATTGTACTGTCACCCTGTATGATACATTGATACGCACTGCAGCATTTAAAAACTTCCCGCCTGACGACTATAAATGAGCCAAATAAGCTGATTGCGGATTCTTCTGTTTTGCTTTTACTCGGAAAACGTAGGATTATTGCTGAAGAAGCCTCTGCAACCGCGGTGCGCGCTGGTAGACAATATATACTCACTATGTGTTTCGTTTTAGTTACCGCAGTCGCGATTTTTTGTCCACCATGGTAGGTGTTCTGCTGTGTTTACGGTGTTTTATATGGACCCGCAATTAATCTACTGTGGTATAAGAAACACTCGATCACGGGTGCTGAGACTTTTTCAGCCAGCTAGTACCTATATAGATGATATGAACAATTGTGGGTCACACGTCTACACCTGTTTTTTCCTGTGTGTTCTATAAAGTATATTTTATTATTGTGATATAACTAAGCACAAAAATTTTCGTTTCAAACCACCACAATTTCTAGTGAAAATTCTCAATTTTCCAGGATAATTATCATTTTGGTATACAACGAACCATCAGGATTGAACTTTCTGACGAAACTCTATGCAGAGGATACTACATTTTTTAGTTTTCTGCTAAAATAAGCCTAAAATACAATTGTATATACGTTTGCTTTTGAACTCTCGCTGATTCTACAGTCTATGCCCCATTAAACCCACATGAAACATCTTGGGCGCAATTAATTTTCGAAAATAAGGTATTTTCTCTGTAGCTAAAGAACGGAGGAAAAAAAAAATTAAAACGCCCCGAAAAAGCTATACTTGAATTCTTATTCTAAAAGTTTGCAAGAATTCTGGTATCTAAATCTTCATGATGTATTTCTTTTTCTTCCTATCCATCCCAATAGACTGTTTTATAGTAGAGCGATATATCGTATCGATTGCCGTCCGAGGGCCTCTGGTCCCAAACAAACTCTGATTCAATGCATTTTCCCCATAAGCGGATTTTTGAACGGAAATTTAGACTATTAAATCAAACCATTAATGCGACCTTTTTGCGATTATGAATTCTACGTCCTCGAAAATGCTTAATTTTGCCTGGTTCCACCCGTAAAACTGCCAAAATCAACAAGATATTACAGATTAAACGATGCGTTTGGAGGTTGGAATCATCCAAATGTTATTGTTATTGTTGTGGAATTGGCGGGATTTCGGGCGATTCTAACCTACAAATGCTACATTTAATATGTAATATCTTACTGATTTCGGCAGTTTTAGTCAAGAAAGGTCGCATTAATTGTTTGATTTAATAGCCTAAATTTCCGTTCAAAAGTTTGCTTATGGGAAAATTACATTGAACCAGAGTTTGTTTGGAACCAGAGGCCCTCGGACGGCAATCGATACGATACATCGCTCTACTAAAACAGTCTATATACACCTCGATACAGTCGTAAGCAGCGAACTTTTCCACAAAAAAGTTAACGAACTTCTTTCTTCAGTTAAGCTCATTATGTGGAGCCCCCTCTCTCTTCCACGCTGACTCTTAAAGTCAGTTTCATACCTTACTAGCCTCTTATGGGCCAAGCTCGAGTATACTCGTTTTTCTCCTCTAGTCTATTTGACATTGTTTTAGTCTTCATTCCGGATAAACGCGAATATCGATGAAAACACCTATAAGGCAAGGTTGCTTCTGGTTCCTTCAATTCATCGTATAGGCAATGGGTCTGTTGCATACTTTTACTACAACAAAATAGAAACTTGATTCTTGTGTGAAATTCGGAGAAAATAACGATGTGCACATTAAAAACGTTCAAAATCCACTCATTAACTCAGGAAATCACTTCAATTTCAAACAGCCCGCGCTACACTAGACACTATTTGCACCGGTATATTACTACATAGACGGAACCACCGTGCATAAATAAACAACATCGTAACTACAAAATGATGGAATTCCGTTCTAAATACATGAACTATAGGCTGCATTTGCTGTCTGGTCTTTTCGGTTTATCAAAGATTACAAAATAATATAAGAAATGAACGTATATCTAAACGAAACATTCCAATGTTTGTAAGTTCTGTTCATGGTTACATAAACGAGATGGCTCCATCTATGTAGTTATAAGTCGGTGATATAGTGTCTAGTGTAGCGCGGGTTGTTTGAAATGGAAGGTATTTACTGAGTTAATGAGTGGATTTTGAAAGTTTTTAATGTGGGTATCGTTATTTTCGCCGAATTTTACGTTAGGAACAATGTATCATATTGATGTAGCAAAAGTACGCAACAGACCCATTCCAATTCCCCCGAGGACGAACAGTTAGCTACCTTACCTGCATAAGCAGAGGCATGCCGTTCTTTTGAACTAACCCGGCCCTTAAAGGGTTAGAATGTTTAAAAATAATTTTTTTTAGTGGTAAAGTTGCCGCAGTATTTTGGGCTTTATTTGTTGGCCCATTAATTACTATTCATTTACTATTTCTCTTTCTCTCATGTGATCTCTATAAGCGCTGTCTCGCTCCCTTTTTCTCACAATTATTTATTCACTAATACATTCAGACATGTCTGTTTAAGTAAAAAATCTTATGAACCAAAAAATATAATTTTGGTTGAAAAAGAAAAAAACATGCTTTAAGGGTCAATTATTTCAGTGCCATGTTTCATATCAAGCAGAGTTAAGATAAAGGGACTCGATCGCCAAGATTGAACTGTCTATTACATCAAAAGAAGGACGTCTCTTAATTACTGGCCACTCTTTGATTGAGTAACAGCATTATCAGATGGGAATCTCCCATTATCAGTGCTCAACGCCGTCATTGCAGTCGTACGTATAAAATAATTTAATGAATTAAGGAGTGGATTTCGCAAGTTTGTAGTGCTAACCATTGTTATTTTTGGAGGTTCTTACACTTGAAATGACCTGTAGGTAAATCGCCAGTAGCAAAAATGTATAGAGCAGCTCAATTACCTCTTTGTACTCTTTTATCAGGTTAAACACCATTACCCAGTGGCGTCGCGTGCAATTCGGCAACAATGTATTCTATCCATTTAAACTCATGTTAAATATCGAATTCACGGGGTTCACAGTGCGCGAGGAAATTTCGATATATTTAAGGAGTTTAAATGGAGGAGTCGCATTGTTGCCTGATGGCACGCGACGCCACTGCCATTACCTCCGGTTAGTTTGTAAACAAATTTGCAAATAGCATCCGATCGCGTAGCTTGTGGAGCCTAAAACTCGTTAGCCAATCAGATGTTGTCTACCCTTCTTGTTTTAACTCTCTATCCCTAGTAAAAAAAAAAAAAAAAAAAAAAAAAAAAAAAAAAAAAAAAAAAAATTGCATGAATTCTGTTACAATTTTCTGTGTGAGCTTGGAAATGGGGCAGTTGCAAGGGTCTGAAATTGTGTGTTTTGTAAAGAGAAAATGAAAGTACTTGATGAGCTGAGAACAATGATGCCTTTGGTTTTTTCTTAAGTGTCCCAGTTTTGGAGATACACACGCGTAAAGTTGTAAAAAATCGTGTGCGTAGTGACGTCACTACGCGGAATTCCCGTTTGAAACAATGCGTATTTGGACCAAAATCTCATTTCCGGAACAATGGAACTTAATTAGAAACCAAAGGCATCTTTGCGTTCTCAGCTCATCAAGTACTTCCATTTTCTTTACGAAAAACACAACATTTCAGACACTTGCAACTGCTCAATGTGATTTACAAGGAAATCAAGGTATGATTTCCATGTCCACATAGAAAATAGAAACAGAGTTCATGGAACTTTTTTTTACCTGGGATACGTATAGAGGGACTCTATAGACTGTTTTAGTAGAGCGATATATCGTATCGATTGCCGTCCGAGGGCCTCTGGTTCCAAACAAACTCTGGTTCAATGTAATTTCCCCATAAGCGAACTTTTGAACGGAAATTTAGGGTATTAAATCAAACAATTAATGCGACCTTGTTGCGATTATGAATTCTACGTCCTCGAAAATGCTTAATTATGCCTGGTTCCTTGACTAATACTGCCGAAATCAATAAGATATTACAGATTAAATGTTGCATTTGTAGGTTAGAATCGCCCGAAATCCCGCCAATTCCACAACAACAATAACATTTGGGACCCCTCCAAACGCATCGTTTAATCTGTAATATCTTGTTGATTTCGGCAGTTTTACGGGTGGAACCAGACAAAATTAAGCATTTTCGAGGACGGAGAATTCATAATCGCAAAAAGGTCGCATAAATTGTTAGATTTAATACCCTAAATTTCCGTTCAAAAATCCGCTTATGGGGAAATTACATTGAACCAGAGTTTGTTTGGAACCAGAGGCCCTCGGACGGCAATCGATACGATATATCGCTCTACTAAAACAGTCTATAGTTTCCAGCGAATCTTGCGATTCGTACCACTGTACCATACAAGTGACACAAACGGAGAAGCATCGTCAGTAATTAGGTAGATAATCTAAACAACACGACAATTACCGCGTCGCGTCTCCAGCAACGTGTGGCATTTCAGTTATGCAGTCGCGGGTCGGCCGTTGCGTTACGGCCACGGCACGGCTCGGTTGGTGGTGCGGTCGGTGCAGTTCGATGAGGTAGCAGGTTGTTGAATGGTGCAGCTCTTGACAATATTTAATTTATTAACTTGTTAACCGGCCATTAGTTTTCATTTCGAATTTGCTCTGCTGTGGGTCTTGATTGGTGAATGGTGTTGGTGTGCTCTGTTTAAACTCAATCGGCTGTCATATATTGTGGACCCCCGCGCTCCCGGCCACTGGCACTGCTCAAACTGCTCTGCTCTAGTCTGCGGTGCACTTTGCATACAACACAACACACACTCCAACTCTATCCGCGCCCTTTGAGCCTCGCGATTTGAAGCAGTCGAGACTTGACTTTTTGCCCTCACGCACAATGTTTCAAGCTGCCCACGACTTGCGAGACGAGTCGATGGGTCGCTAGCTTCGACGACGGCGATGATCCCAGTGTTGCTAGATTTGTCCGTCGTTGTTGTTGTTGTTGTTGTTGTTGGGGGTGGTGGTGTTGTTGTTTTTTTGTTTGTTTTTTATTTCAGTTGACCATTTTAGTAGAGCGATACATCGTTTCGATTGCCGTCTGAGGACCTTTGGTTCTAATCAACTCTGAATCATGTATTTACCGCATAAGTGCATTTTTGAACGGAAATGGGTCTGTTGCACACATCGGCTAGAGCGTTTTAAAGTATCATTTTATGTAAAAAGCTGTAAAAATGACAATGGCAGCCAGAGATAACTAAGCCTAAGAGATATGGCATAACGATTCAAAAGTGTTATTCGACTCCTACGAAGTATGCAATGTGGCGTACGCTGGTGACCGTAAACATTGTTACTACTGTTGTTGTTTGAAATGAGGTTAGGATCTCCTTAACAGTTAAAATCGTATAAACATTTGACTGGATAACGAGCTCTGAGTATATTTTGAAAGTGAATTTGAAAATCTACGACACTTTCATCATCCCATCGGCCATTAAATGACAAACATTTAGATGTTGCAGAGAATCTAACCTCATTTCCAACAACTTGAATAATAACAATATTTACGGTCACCAGCGTACTGCACGTTGCATCACGGCCATTTTGCAGGCGTTTTTTACGGAGCCCGGCCAACGGTTTTTCAACACGGCGGAGATAGGAAGTGCCATATCTCTTAGGCTTAGTAATCTCTGATGGCAGCATCCAAATATAACAAGATGAGATTTCGTCTCGCGCCTTCAATCCGTCATATAGGCAATTCCAACTCCCCCGAGTACGAACAGTTAACTACACCTTCCCTCTCTGAACGGAAAAGTGACGCTCATGAGAACCAAAGACTTCTAATACTATTTGATTAGAACTAACCAGGGTCTTCAGAGGGTTATGAGGTCCCATTATTGATTTGGTGGTTGGTTCCTATACAGGGCTGCCGTTTTGCGTATAATCAATGCTATTTTTCTATTCACCGATGATTCCACCGGTTGAGAAAAGATTACACAGATCAGTTCAGTGTATGACTGTAATGCACAAAAATACTCTGATCTGTAATCTTTCCTTAATCGGTGGAAACTCTGTTGATTAATTAAAATATCCGCAAGTTTTTTAAAGTCATCGACGACTCCACCGGTTGAGAAAAGATTACAGATGCGAGTATTTTAGTTTATTATAGTCAAGCACTGAATTGAACTGTGTAATATTTTCTCAACCGGTGGAATCATCGGTGAATTGAAATATAGCATTGATTATACGCACAACGGCAGCCCTGTTCCTATAGTTGTTTAGTGCCAAGAAAATTGCAATGGTCCCAACCCCACTGCGATTCATCCCGTTCTAAATGCGATGCAGCCGCTTGAAAAAGCTGTGCTTTTAGACACAAATATACAGTGCTTCCTAGAACTACTTACCAGCAGTGGGCCGGTAATTAAATGTATCGTTAAAATGATTCCTCTATCTAAAAGGAGATTATGGCTCAATAGATATCGCCAGACTTTTCCTTTTTTGAGAATTTGACTTTGAAGCCTTTTAACTTTTTTTCTTCTGAAAAGTATTAATCAAAAGAAGCGTTTCTCCAAGATTTGCGTAATTTTTTACCAAATTCTTTTTTAATCAACAATATCAGTCATAAATTGATGGAAAAGCAAGCTCCAATGGCAAAATTTTAGGCAGTCCAGGGGCATTTTGTAATGTGGTGATTTGGCCCTTATTAATACAGCCTAATATATATTTTGCCAAAATTTCGGTGCTTGATTTCACCTAATTTTTGGCGTATTAAAGTGGCTGTTTGCAAACAAAAACAAAGCAATACTACCTCTTTACTTGATAAAAATTTGTCAAATTACGGATGAATATGATGTTCAAACATTTCCCGTCAGCTTGGAGTAAAGCTGTCCACTTTTTCTGGCTGAGCCATAGCCCTCTATCTAAGATTGCTTCTTTTGCTCTTTCGAGATCTCTTATAGGTAACGTGCGAAAAGCTCTCTGATTTAAAAGTAAACCAGCTCAGATTTGTGATTGCACTGTATAGAATATCGTTTTTAGGACAAAAAAAAAAAATATATTTTTTTGGGAAATTCGACCCATCACCTACGAGGGAATTCTGTATTTTTTTGACTGTCTAGCTCGGCAATAATGCACGACTAGCTTTCCTCTCTTCTGAGGTTTCAAAGGCAGATCTTGACTTGAAGCTGATGCTCGTTTTGACGGCCGGCGCCTCTAATGATGCGTCAACTGATCAAGTTTCATTCGCAGAAAAAGGGTGCGTCTTTGGTTCATGGTTGCAAACGTATAATATTGCTCCACGTGAATCGCGTTGGTTTCAATAACATAAACTTTCAATTGAGAAGTCCATTTGCAAAACCTGTTGATTGATTCCGTTCCAACGTTTCAAAATTTCTTCTGACATTTTTTCGTGCCTCAGATAAATCAACCCTGATTCTCACGTCACCTCATTTGCACACAAATTCAGTAGGTAACACATGTTTAAGACAAAAAACATTCCCTCTGCAGTTTTCACAAAACTGACATCAAATAAATAAACAAGAAGTTGAAAACCCCGTTTTTATGAAGTTAATGAAGTTTATGAAGTTTATGAAGTCAGCTGTGATGACAAGTGGCCATAATTATTTGAATGTGCCGCGCTAACCCCGCAAAATATCGTGCACTTGGTGGAAAGATAAAGGGGCGAATCACAAAAAATAAAATTTAAATCGTGGTTGTCCAACAAAATAGCACCAAGCAATGGTCGATTCTGTGTTTTCTGTTTGTTTGTTTGTTTGTTTGTTTGTTTGGTTGGTTGGTTGCTTGTTTGTTTGAATTTATATTTTTTCTTGATACTGTAAGTTCCCCCCCCCCACCATTTTATGTGTTTAATGTACAGCCCTCCTTGAAATATTGTATTTTGAGCGCGGATTTTCTTATCAAATCCAACTATTCGATCAAATAGACGCAAGGAAAGATCCAAGCTCAAAAAATTGGCGGATCCAGCAATCTGGCAACAGTTTATTCTACCCATTTGATTACATGAGAAATAATTGATTCGCCTTTTTACTAATTAATTACAATTAATTTTTTTTTTTTTTAAATTTAAATTTATTCTTACCTAAACTTTTATTAGAACAGACTTAATTTATTTTTATAAAAGTTTTAAAATAAAACGGATTTTTAAAAAAAAATCTCAAAGCTTATAGCGAACTTATTTCCACTGAAAACAATTTAACCCTTTTCCAGGCTTTTCAAATAATTTAAGTTAAGTGAAGATTGCTCTAGCCGGGGCTACACGGGGCTACAGCCCCTTCAAGAATCGATAATTAGAATTGCTATTTGTGCGATTTGGCAAGCACGCTTTTTTACCATTTAAACCTATGCAAAAGTATCGATATCTTGGGGGTCGGTACACCTTCTGAAGATAGATTGTTTTACATAGGTTTAAATGGATGGATTACACTGTTGCCACATTGCACGAGCCGCCACTGGCCTTTATGGCTAGACAAATAAACCTTTTTAATCTTCTTTGTCCCATATATGAGTCAACTCACTGTCAATGTCAGTCCACCCCAATTTCCAGGCGTCCCAAAATTGCGCAAAGCCCTGGGAGGGAAGGATACAAGGGCATTTCACCTACGTTTCTATAAGCTTCGTTTCATGACGGTCCAAGGATGAGAGCGTGAAGTCAAACTTTGCGCAACGCATATATAAATCCAACGCATAAATCAGACACAGCTCTTTATGATGGCCACATCGATAAATATTAAGCATTCTAAATCTTCAACTCTTCTATAAGGGGAGGAAAGCACGGAGTCACGTAAATCTGAAGAGGAGGGGTCTGAGCTTTACTTTAGTCGAGAGTCAAAGAGGGGAGTCGTTGTATGATGTCGAAATACATGGATCTGGCACTATCCATAGCTCTTTCCTCTCCCCCTTCGACTAAATCATGTATTCGCTCTTTTGTATTGTACCTATACATATTTTAGTAATAAGAAGTAATCTGAAGTTGTACTGACTAATACCACAGAATAATACAACCAGAACGGAAACTCTGTCGGATTTTGAAGCAAAGTCATTTCGCAACCGCCATGTTGGGATAGAGAATGTTTACATCTGGATTCGCGCGCGAAAAGAAAAATATAGGACATGATCCGCGAAATTTTCATTCGTAAATACCTATAGAATAAAAGTGAGGCCGGAAACTTAAGATTTCTTTCCAGAATTTACAGAAATAAATGAGTTTCAACACAAATCACACACGCCCGCCATGTTGGGATATAGGACCACAGCGTTGCCTATTGGTGCCGTTAAATTCCAAACTTGCTTCCATTGGCTCTTATGGGAGTTTCCGTTCTGATTGTATTATTCTGTGCTAATACTGTGACTCCATCACGAAGTGGCCAATAAGAGACGATACTTTTCTTTGGCACCGGTGTCACCAGGTGTTACGATACTATAAATCGGCTGTTAATCACTCCTCTGGGGACTAATTACTCTGTGAATCTTCCTTCTCAGCACGGAAAGAGTGACGAAATTAAGGTGGGAATATCCTATCATTAGTGCCCAACATCTTAATTACGATCGCGAGTTTAAAAGCATTTTATGAGTTTAGCAGTGATTTTCGTAAGTATTTAGTGCTACTATCGTTAATTTGTGAGACTTTTACATCTGAATCCACCCTTCAGTAGCGTCGCGTGCCATCTGGCAACAATGCAACCGCTCCATTTATACTCATTAAATATGTCGAATTTTCCTCGTGCACTGTGCACCCCCTGAATTCGATATTTTATATGAAATTAAATGGATAGAATACATTGTTGCCACATTGCACGCGACGCCACTGCCACCCTTAAACACTGGCGGCTCGTGGAGGTGAGCCGATGAAAATGAGAGGTGCACAGGATTTTTTTTTGAAACGCTCTTCACATAAACTTTTTTGAAAATTTTATATGTTCCATTCATACTTGTTGGACTATTGAAACAAAGGACGATGGAATTATAACCAGTTTGTTCTTTATATGTTATTTTTTTAATTTTTTTTCTTTCTCGAACTCCAAAAAATGTGAGGCGATGGCTTTCTGTCGCCTCACTTGCCTCACCTGGCGAGCCGCCACTGCCGGGCCGTAAATCGTCTGTATCAAAAGTGTGCAACAGTCCCATTAAAATCAGATGGAACCAGTGGCGCACCAAGAACTTTAATTTGGTGGGGGTTTCACCGCAAATTTTCCATCTTCTGAGGTCTCAGGGGGGGGTTTTGAAAGCAATTTTGGCCGAAGATGAGCTTTTTTAGGGCAAAATCTTGATGCTTAGGGGGGGTTTTGACCCTTAAACCACCCCCTTCGGTGCGCCACTGGATGGATAGATCTAAATCTCTGGATCGGGAAGCTAAATTTTAAGCACGCGTTCAATGTCCCCAGAACGTCCGCGGAGGACATTCCAAAGAAATTTTGAAAAAGTTTTGAATCGATATGAAATGTCTTTTTTGACCTTTGAAAGGCGATGGGCGAAAAAAAAAAAATTATATTTTACGAACTTTTAAGTTCAAAACCATTGTTTTCACCGGGGTAGGATTTAGGGGAGGAGGGGGGGGCTGTTGAATAGGTGTTGATTTCCGACGAGGAAAATGAGTAAACATCTTCACGGCTGGGTCCCATCAAATCATGTCTCTCCGGAGAAATATTATTCGAGCAATGTTGCTTCGGATGGATGTTGATTGTTGGATGTTACGTGGTCTCGGTGTGTCTCGGTCCCGGAGAGTCATATGGTGATACATTGATATCGTATGTGACCTTGAAGTTAAGTTTACAGTCAGATGGGCCGTCGTCGTATTTGGAGCGAGCGTCGCATGTTGAGTGTGTCTCACTGCCGCAGTGGCGCAGCCTCTGACAAGCTACCATTGAGAAAGAGAGAGTATCGCCTTATTAGGAACCTAACCGTCCATGGCCGGAACCGAACCGAACCGCCACAAACGCAAAACGCGCGCTGCTCAACGGGCATCGGGCAACATTCAACAGGCAACAACGGGCAATGGGTATGACGATGACGCGATGACGGCGGGTGGCAGATTACGGGTTGGAAGAGGCGGCAGGGGTGGCCCCTCTGCTCCTTTGATGCTCCTTGTTCTGTTTGCTTGCTTTTATGTGTCACTTCTGTTTATGAAGCATGTGTGTGTTTTTGTAACTTTGTGGGAGTGTGTGAGTGTGTGTGTGAATGTGATGTGTGATGATGTGATGGCTTTGTTCAGATGTTCATGCTCATGCTTTTAACCGTTGACCGACACTGACGCTTTGACGTGACGGCCATCGTAATCAGTGGCGTAGCGTGCAATTTGGCAACGTTGCAGTTCGTCCATTTAAACCCATGGAAAAGATCGAACTATTGGGTGTTCGGTGAACACCTTCGCATTCGATCTTTTACCTGGGTTCAAATGGAAACATCACAACGTTGCCTAATTGCACGCTACGCCACTGATCGTAATGTAACGTGTTCCGACACAAACGTTTAACATAATATGATCCATCTAATATGCTAACATCTTTCAGGCTCAAAAGCCACCCTTCACTCGCCACCAAAGCAGTTTCCCGATGAATAACAGGAGCCCGATCAAATTGGCGAAAAGTCGAACTTGACTTGAACTATCATAACCTCACTCTTTGCTCATCAAACGGCATCGATGACCCTCAAGTCAAGCTCTTTTTTTTAAACTTTTTTAATATTCGATATAACAAGGTGGAACAGTCAAGCTCTAGTGTGGATCAAGCTTCGTTTGAGATTGATTACCTATTGCTCGTCGGTTGAACCAGTTCTAGTTCCAACTTGACCGGGTCTTATAGGAGGTAAAATGAATGTCAGATGACTCCTGAAGGTAGGCAACCCGCAGTACTAATCTCAATGATGAACTTGAGCATTGCGGGTGGCCTATACACCAAAAAAAGTGCGGAACAATTAACCATATGCATAGCAGATTTTGGCATTAGCCAGAAAATGTGGTAAACTTAACCAGAGTTTGATTAATGCAACGTAACCTGTGGTAAAATTAGGATAACCGATCGCTCATCCTATACCTGATATCTATGGTACAGTTTACTAGATTCTGGTGAGTATAAGTTTACCACACTTTCTGACTGGCGCCCAAATCTGCCATACGTATATGGTTAATATTGTAACGCACTTTTTTCCGTGTCCCTGACCTTTGCAAGATTATGGCGAGAACCTCTTCTTGTGAACTTTCTTGGTAAACATTTTTCTGATTTTTTTTCTCTTTCTCCGGATTCACCCACATTCGATGACTAAAGCTGCCAAAATGTGCTTGTATTCATTTCCATCCGAAACGGTTTTAAATCGGAAAAGTAATAATGATCATACCACAGCGGCGGCGCCGGGCGTCTCGTGCGATTTGACAAGAATGTTTTTCTTCCACAGTCGATTGTTTATGAAGCAGTGCTTCACTGTCGAATGCGCAGTGGCGACTTGTGCAATTTGACAACAATGTTTTTTCTCCATTAAATTGTATGGAAAGCAATCGATTCGATAGCGAAGCGCGCATCGATTATTTTACATGGAGTCAATTGAAGGAAAAATATTGTCGCCGAATTGCACTAGCCCTCACACTTGTCGAATGGATTGTTTAACATAGAATCAAATGAAGAGAAACCCTTGTTGCCAAATTGCACGAACCGTCTCTGGATTACGAGAAGTCAAAGCTTCAGCACAGAACAATACAATCAGAACGGAAACTCCCATAAGAGCCAATGGAAGCAACTTTGGAATTTAACGGCACCAATAGGCAACGCTGTGGTCCTATATCCCAACATGGCGAACGACTGTGATTTGTGTTGAAACCGTTGAAACTTATTTATTTCTGTAAATTCTGGAAAGAAATTTTAAGTTTCTGGCCTCACTTTTATTCTAATGGCATTTCAGAATGAAAATTTCGCGGATCATGTCCTATATTTTTTTTTCGCGCGCGAATTCAGATGTAAACCTCCTATATCCCAACATGGCGGACGCGAAATGAATTTGCTTCAAAATCCGACAGAAATTCCGTTCTGGTTGTATTATTCTGTGGCTTCAGCTTACACTTCAATCGATTTAGAACATTTGACGCCTAATGTATCGGAAAATAATTTTAATTTTGTTTTATTAAAACAATTTTAAGGACGCTTGGAAAGTTCGTAGAAATTTGGTTAATCCTGCGAAAAACTCAGACATTGTCCTTGAGAAAAATGAATCGGATGTTTTGATGAACGTGCTGTTTGTTTATTAAGAGCGCACTCGCGTCACTCACTTGCAATGAAAAGAATTCTGCGCGTACTGCGTATTGTGTGCAATGTGCATGCATACGCAGAGTTTTGGCGTCCGTGAATGAAACTCGCGTCTCATGAATGAAAATCCAATTTCCATCCGAACGATTCAATCATGACTCTGGAGTTGAGTGAGTGGGTTCAAAAGAATTGTAGCATATCTTTCTTCCTGATTTATTTTATAAAATGTTATAATTTTTTTTTTTTTTTTTTTTTTTTTTTTTTTTAACGTTATCGTTAAAAAAGAAAAAAGAAGAAGAAAAAAAAGACAAGTAGATTGTACCATCTGTATACCTGATTTTGAAGTCTGCTACCAAGTATGGTAAATTTTACTAGATTATGGTAAAATGTACCATCGTGTTTCCTTAATTAACCACAAGGTACATTGCATTTACCATAGTATTGTGAAATTCCCCATCCTTGCTAGCAGATGCCAATATCAGCTATGCAGATAGTAAATTCTACCAGTCTTTTTTTTTTTTTTTTTTTTCGTGTACCTTCGTCATTTTTGGAACTTTTTACATTTGAATGGGGCTGTTGCACACTTTTGCTATAAGCGTTTTAATAGTCGATTCTAGTGTAAAAACCTTAAAAAATAACGATGGCAGCACTAAAAACTTCCGAAATCCACTACTAAACTCGATAAATGCTTTCATTTGCGCGGGAATATGGTGGCTGAAGGCAGTAATAATGCGAGATTCCCATCTAACAATACTGTAACTCCATCAAAAAGTGACCAATAAGAGACGACTTTCATTTGACATCAGTGTCACTAGATGTCACCGTACCATTCATCGGGTGTAAATCTCTACTCTGATGACTGATTACTCTATCAATCATCATCCTTGTCAGCATAGAGACAGCGTGACGAAATTAAGATAGGAATCTCCCATTGTTACTGCCCTCATAGCCAACATTACACCCTCGCAAATAAAAGCGTTTATTGAGTTCAGGAGTGGATTTCGGAAGTTTTTAGTGCTGCCATCGTTAGTTTTGGAGGTTTTTACAACAGAATCGACCAGGGGCGTCGAGAGGGGGGGGCTGATGGGGCAAAATGCCCCGGGCCCCCGCTCTTAGGGGGCCCCCAAATCATGAGAAGGAAAAAAAAGGAAGGGGGAAGAAAAAGAGAAAAAGGAAAAAGAGAAGAGGAAAACAGGGGAAAAAGCGAAGAGGGGGAATATACAGAGTAAAGAAAAGGGAAAAAGAGAGGGAAGAAGTAGTGACTGATGACATGGTGCTTGAAAGTGGGGTCGAAAAGGAAGAGACTACGTAATTTCACGGCCTGTCTCGAGCCAAATAAATTGGGGGCCCCCCAGCCTACTTGAATTTACCTTAAAAACAAAAATGTTAAAGTTCAATCTAACCCCTCGGTGAACCCTCTCCGTGAATATTCCATGGCTCCTTCATCCACATTCCTTTTGACTCTTCTCCCTCCAATTACCATGAGTCAAGAGCAACGATTTCATGCAGGTAAAATCGAAAATATATTTGAACATTTCAATTTTACTTACTGTACATTAAAGTACCGTAAAATTCAATTTGAAGGTAGGGAAAATTGAAAAAAAATTCCCGGGGGAGGGCCCCCGAACCCCCCGCTTGTCCTGAGGGGTATTCCATACCCCCCAGACCCCCCGGAGTTTGAATCGTACCAAAACCCCCCCAAGGCAAAGTTCTCGGCGCACCACTGGTTCTTGGCAAAACCTCCAGAACTTTCTCGACGTCCCTGCCAACACTTGTGAAAATGTGTATAGCCAAGGAGGGCTGAGAAATGAAAAGTTGAAGAATGAATGTTTTTTTTTTATTATTTGAAATCAAAGTAGAAACGAAGAATTTTTTGTGTCAAAAATCTTCAAGTCAGTCATATGTGGCAAAATAAAACTTAAAAAACAAACATTCTATTCCTGTGATTATTTGAAAATTTTCAGTAGAGGTAGCTTAAAATTGCGTCAATTAGAAGCTTGATTTTAAATTTTTTTCGGGGGAGGACCTCCGGACCCCGGGACCCCCCTTAACCTGGGGGGTATCCCAGACCCCCCAGGGGGATGATACGAAAATAAGGGCCCCCAAATGCACAGTTTGCCCCGGGCCCCCAAAATCCTCTCGACGCCCCTGGAATCGACTGTTAAATCGCTTATAGCAAAAGTGTGCAACAGCCCCATTGACCCTTAAATTGCCTGTCTGCAAAAGTGTGCAACATTGGTAATGTCACTTTCGTTCAGTTATCCCTCGCCTTTTGCGGAGCGCACATTCCGCATTTAACGAAAGTCAAAACACCTGGAGCTATCATGGGCTCCCCAAATTCTCTCTTTAAACTTTATTAGCGGTTAAAAATGAGACTTTTCTGCGTACTCTATACGCCTTACAGGTGCGCAGTTTATGATGTCTAAACAGGCACGCTTTTTGCGCTTTTGATTGGTTTTGATTGACCCGTATCGTGTAGTTTGATCATGGAAAAAGTTCGCCCTTGCTTAACAGTGGCGTCATTTCAGCTTTTGCCGGGGGGAGGGGGGGCAAAAATCTGGAATCTGATGACCTTGTTTCTCTTCTTCTTCTTCTTCTTTTTGCTTCTCAGGTTTAAAGAATTCAAAAAACTGGGGGCAAAAATCTGATTTTTTTTTTTTTTTTTTTTTTTTTTTTTTTTGCTTTTCAGATTTAAAAAATTCAAAAAACTGGGGACTCACGTACATATCTAATGTAAGAGTGGATAGCGCCGCTCTTTCATTGCTCTTTTTGGTCGAAATTTCGAAGTATGCCGAAATCACAGGGGGGGGGGATTGCCCCCCTGCCCCCCCTCCCCCAAATGACGCTAATGTTGCTTAAAAAATACTCATTGGTTAACTTAGGGTGATTCCAGGCGAAACTTTTTCAGATTTCAATCCGGTGGATAGCATCACTAAACATTTTTGGGAAAATTCGTGTTTTTGGCATTTTAAATTGAAAACAAAGGACTAACGCAAAATCCCAAATCGATAGCACCTGCATAGTTTTTGTGTGGATCTTTTGAGCCCTAAATGAGAAAAGCTTAAATTAAACTCGGAATATTTAAAACTCGAATTGAGAATTAAACTCGTAATATTGGAAAGTCGTTTCGCCATAAGCTTAGTAAGTGCGGCGAGCCTCACTTGCACTCATTGGAGCTTACCGGAATTTTCATATTTTCCAATATCCCGGCTTTATTTTTGAGTGTTCCAGTTGGAAACTTCAGGGTATATCGTCCTGAAGTATGCGTGCAAGTACCGACGTTTTTTAAACTTGTGCTTTTGGCTAATACATTCGCCAATTTTAGCCAAAAAGACTGTTGACTTTCTGAGCAGCACGATTTGGTGTCCGCGGTCGTCTAACTGATTGACCCCGAAATCACCTGAAACTTTTCGATAGAATGGGTCTGTTGCAAACTTTTGCTACAACGATTAAGAGTGTATAATCTAATGTAAAATCACCTGAAAAGTCCATTGGTGGCATCAGAAAGTCATAAAATGCAATAATAAACTCACAAGAGGCGTTTAATGAAATCCAATATGGCGTAGAAATGTCGAACAATCTGTATGCATGCACCGTGAACATCCAAGGATGGCCAAACCTCACAATATCGATCACAACCAATCACAACGTAAACAAACTCATAGCCTCTACCTCCAGTGAGGTTGTCAAAGTTGACCATCCTTGGATGTTCACGGTGCATGCATACAGATTGTTCGATATTTCATTTAACGCCTCTTGTGAGTTTATTATTGCATTTTATGACTTCCTGATGCCACCAATGGACTTTTCGGGTGATTTTACATTAGACGAAACACTTTTAATTGTTGTAGCAAAAGTTTGCAACAGACCAATTTGTCTGATGTCCTCTTTTCATACGAGACAAAGAAGAGTCTGCAGGAAACTTACATCAACGAAATATTGAAAAGAAATTGAACGGCGTTCGCGTGTGTGAATTAATTTCAAGGCATGTGTTTTGCCCAAAAAAAAAAAATTCGCTGAATACTCCTCGGGCATAAACCACTAACCAGTAACCAGGTCCGTGATGAAAGTTTCGGATCATCTTCGAAGGTAATTTAATTTCCAAAAGAGAATCGTATTATATTCCAGATAAATATCAAACGGTCTTTAATTAACTTGCCCTCAAGAAGAAGAAAAGAAAACCTGTCTCTGCCTATATCCACGCGGATTCGAAACGTTCTTGATGCTGATTTATTTTCATTAAAGGTTGCAGAGTATAATTATCATAGATGTGAAAGAACGCCTCCCGCGACACTCACACGTTTGTATATCTCTCTTCCGCAATCTCTGTCTCACGCCCAGCTTTTTTAATACGGCCAATATTCTAAGGCTTAAATGGCTTAAACGGTTCTTCTTTTTCCTTGAATCACAAACCAGAGAGTATAATGAGAGC
Organism: Trialeurodes vaporariorum; assembly: GCA_011764245.1. Taxonomy (NCBI): domain Eukaryota; kingdom Metazoa; phylum Arthropoda; class Insecta; order Hemiptera; family Aleyrodidae; genus Trialeurodes; species Trialeurodes vaporariorum. The sequence continues at coordinate 74,408,303 of VMOF01000002.1, forward strand.
ATTGTTAAGAGGATCAAATTTCACGAATGTCAGCCCCCCCCCCCCCAAATCGGCGAACGTTTAATCAGACTATTCGCCCAATTTTTCCAAGAAACAATGCGGTCTTATGGACGTTTGAAAGTTATCTATTTAGGATATTATGTTTGGCAAACCGTCCATGAGAAAATCCAAACGAGCGATAGCTGACGTATTTTGAGTATTGGTTTGTGACAAGTAGCGGTGCCTACGTTCGAAATGCATCAAAACGCGTCGGTGATCGATTGGTTTGTAACAAGTCGAAAGTCTGCGCCAAACCGCTCTCTTTTGCATTTTGGAAGCAGACAACTGTTTTTGGCTAAAATTGATGAATTTACGCCAAAAGTACACTTTTAAGGAACTTCAGCACGGAGCTGTCGTTTTACGTACAATCAATGCTATTTTTCTATTTACCGATGATTTCACCGGTTGAGAAAAGATTACACAGTTCAATTCAGTGTATGACTGTAATGCACGGAAATACACTTAACTGTAATCTTTCCGTATAATCGGTGAAAACTCCGTTGATTAATTAAAATATCCGCAAGTTTTTTAAAGTCATCGACGACTCGGCCGGTTGAGAAAAGATTACAGATGCGAGTATTTTAGTTCATTACAGTAATACACTGAACTGAACCGTGTTATCTTCTCTCAACCGGTGGAATCATCGGTGAATAGAAAAATAGCATTGATTATACGCAAAACGGCAGCCCTGCTTCAGCACCTGTGAGCATACATCAGGAAGGTACCCTGAAAATATCAAGCTGAAACACTCAAAACCAATGCTGGGATATTAGAAAAACAAAAATTCCGATTTGCCTAAATGAGTGTGAGTGAGGCAGATAGACGTAGTATCACTTGCACCCACAATCAGTAAGCTTATAGCAAAATAAATTTCCAATCTTACGGGTTTTAAATATCAACCAATTATGCTCGTTTTTGGCTCAAAGAATCCACAGAAAAGTTAAACAGATGTCGGCGTTCTTGGATTTTGCGCATTTCTTTGTTCTTAATTTAACACCATAATGGAAACATCATGATGGGAGTATAAAGGTGGATGCATTTGTACGACACCTAAACGTCACAAGCAGTATTGTACACGGGGGGGGGGGGTGTAGATCTGCGCTAAATTAGTAGGTGTAGAGGGGAAGCAGGGAATAATTTTCAGTCAAACGCTCATCAGTTCAAGCCCCTACCATAAAAATGCCTCCACGGAAAAAAAAAGATCAGTGAAAATAACCATACGGATACCTGATTTTGGCACCTGCTAGATGTTATGGTAAACTTGACCAGAAGTATGGTACATTTACCGATACTTCAAGTAAATTCGACATGCAATCAGGTAACATCACCTAGTACCTTTGTCAAAACATAGTATACTTCTGGTTAACATTACCATAACATCTAGCAGGTGCCGAAATCAGGTATCCGTATGGTTATTTTCACCGTAGTTTTTTTTCCGTGTACGTACGCCGCGGCCGCAGCGCCACTGCACTGGTCACAGCCAAGTAAAAATATGCACAGAACATTAGAAGTTTGAATATGTTCGCTTCGCTTGCATTTTACAGGACTTACATTTGGATCGTAAGAGTAATAAATTATTGATCAAAGAGCAGTTTATTGCTGAGAAATGCATAAATGCTCTCGATTTTTGTAAAATTGTGGGGAAATAGCTCGGAAAAGGCGAAGTGAAATGAATAAAAGCGGCTACGTCATCGTGGTACGAATGCCGCCTCCTACCTTTATCACAGAATAATACAATTAGAACGGAAACTCCCATAAGAGCCAATGGAAGCAAGTTTGGAATTTAATGGCACCAATAGGCAACGCTGTGGTCCTAGATCCTAACATGGCGGACGTGTGTGATTTCTGTTGAAACTCATTTATTTCTGTAAATTCTGGAAAGAAACCTTAAGTTTCCGGCCTCACTTTTGTTCTTTTGGCATTTCAGAAGGAAAATTTCGCGGATCATGTCCTATATTTTTTTATTCGCGCGCGAATCCAGATGTAAACATCCTGTATCCCAACATGGCGGACGCGAAACGACTTTGCTTCAAAATCCGATAGAGTTTCCGTTCTGATTGTATTATTCTGTGCCTTCATACTTTCATTGCGTGGAATTACCTTATAAATCGACTAAGTATATCGTTACCAGTTTTAACGCCACGGGCGGTACGGCCGGCGGCGCACTTCCACCAACGAAAGAATCTTTTTGAGGATCATAGACCGTTGGGCGTCGCATCATTTGGGCGATAGTCGCGCATCGTTCCCCTTCTCTCTCTTTCTCTTTCTCATTCTTTCTTCCTATCTTTCTCCCTCTCTCTCTCTCTCTCTCTCTCTCTCTCTCTCTCTCCCTCACTCTCTCCTCCTATCTCCCCCCCTCTCTCTCTCCCTCACTCTCTTCCTATCTCCCTCCCTCTCACTCTCTCTCTCTCCCTCACTCTCTCTTCCTATCCCCCCCCCCTCTCTCTCTCTCTCTCTCTCTCTCTCTCTCTCTCTCTCTCTCTCTGTTTCTCTCTCTCCATCGGTGAAATGAATCGGAGACATCTGGAAGTGTAGGTTGTTGTAGGTGTCACGTTGATGGTATATATTTTGCAGGTGGTCCATGATCCCCATCGTCCCCGCTGCCTTGCACATTGCAACAGATCCGTTATCGTAACGTCTCTTATGACGACGATGATGACGATGACGACGTCCGTCTCTGTTTCTGTTCGTCCGTGTTAACTTCGGCCTTGACACAGCCTCGACGCGACGCGCACAGTCGATGGGCTCGCCGCGCCGCGGCCGCCGCACCCCTCCGCGACCGACGCGACTAAATCACGCTGCGCCCCGTGGCCGCGCGCGCTCGCGAACACCAGCTGAACTGCACCAGCTCTAGCACCACTCGTTGCACTGAGCATTGCAGTCTGAATAGACAAATCTGCTTCATCTCTGTCGTGTTATGTTCCCGGCTCGACCCCTTCGTCCGCTGAACCTTAGACCGAAGAAAGACCACAAGTTCTGGATCAAGTTGATCTTATGCGCTGACGTATGTACAGTGGCGTAGTGTGCAATCTGACAACGTTGCATTTTGTTCGTTTAAATCCCATGATCAAAGTCGAATTCGAGTTTGTCCACTGCACATCTATTAGTTTGTTATTTTTCAGGAGTTTGCACGGACAAAATGCAAAGTTAAGAGTCTAAATGTATGATCCGCCACTGGCGCGGACGTACAAATAAATTGCAATAATGAGGTCAGTGTTGGGCATCATTATATTTTGTATAATCGCGAATAATTGACTAGTTAGAGGTTATTAACACTATTCTCATGTTATTTCTATTAGTAAATCGAAATTTTAACACTACCAGTATACATATTCAATATTCATCTGTGAGATGAATGACTGGTATTTTTATAACTTCGATTTACTTATAAGAATAACATGAAAATAATATGAATAATTTTAGTTAATTATTCATGACTATTCAGAAGATAATTTTTGCCCAACTTTGAATGAGGTCGACTTAAAAATCTATGATAAAACCTGGAAGCACCCTTATCATTTCCTGCCTTGCACAACTCAGCTGCGAAAACGTTGAAAATAAAATTTTATAAACTTGTCACAAAAATGAAGATTGATCACGCGCGGCAGTTCTATGCGGATTTCATGAAAACATCATCAGCTTTGTATATGTATATCGCCAATATTGCAGCCTCATTGGTTCGTAGCATATAGTTATGAAGCAGATGTTGTCATGAAATCTGTAGAACTTTCAAGTCTAATCTTTTCTGAAACAGCCATGTAACGGTATAAGTAAACAGCGTCTTGTTACGTTTCTTACCGCGCGTTAAAGTCTCTGCGTGTCTTTTCATACAAGTACCCCTCCGAAATGATTTCCGTCTGGAGTAAAATGGACGCATGTGCATGGTCGTATAGCCCGGAATTTGTCTTTCTCTCTATTTGCGTGTTTGAACCTATGTGTTAGAAAAGGACAGAAATAGGGACTGAAGTCACGTGACAGCCCCTATATCCATCATTTTCTAACACACGTGTGTTCAAATGGGCTAAGAGAGAGAGAGACAAATTCCGGGCTACGGCTATGCGCATTGCGCATGTGCATGAATGAATGAGAATGAAAAGTAATATTCCCCTCGAAACTAATTTTTTCGTCTTAGTGAACCTCTTGCGACAAATATGATTCAGAATAAATTAAATAAGTCTCTCCTTACTGAGTTTTGACATGTTTATATCGAACGAAAGAGGCCAGATCTGTTCTTATAACTGATATCCTTTTCCATCTTAATTGGTGCTTTCAGTTTTTACTGCGAGTACTTCAGGAGTAGGGTTTCATTAAAATGACGACTCAGAGAATAATATCCTGAATGTCATGTGGAAACCCCCAGCTCCTTTAAAAAGTTCTTTTCTGGGGTACATTGAGTTAGGCAAAGGTAGTACGTTACTTTGTTACCGTTACTGTCCCTGTCGTCAGAATTTAGTCCCATTTATCCTTTGATATAATCATGGAAGGCAACCCTAAAAAAGAAAGAAAAAAAAATCGACCCATATAAACCGATCCCGATCTCCTCCGATTCCTATCGGGCCACAATCCGTCACATGCAAATAATTAATCAAAGCACCGGTTTTCCAACCTTTTAGCCCAATGCTACAAACCGCGCAACTTCTGCAGTAGTCGATTTTTATTTATCTTCTTTTTTTTTTTTTTTTTTCATTTTATATTTGCAACGAAAATCTAGCGTCTGAAGAATTCGCACTGCTGCCATCAAACTCAGTGCACGACGACTT